>OV725082.1:89224127-89733691 GCA_928085145.1 Nezara viridula
TCAAGGTTTACTTTGACCAAATTTATGCCTACTTTAATTTTTTTTTTTAATCTGCTAAGGAAAGAGTTAATTTTTCAATTAATTTTAGAATGCTCATTTGATTTAACTGCTCTATCCGACGTTGTGATTTATGACCATCCGGCACTTTTAATTTACTTTGAAATTAAGTATTGTAAATTTATCAAAGGTAAGGTAGAAAAAAAAAGATTCTGTTGGCAGCGATACAAAAAATTGGCTGAGGTCCTGTTCGATTTATAAAGGAAATATCTAATAATACCGCCGGTCCCATTAGTTATTTTCTTAATTAATCTCTTTTTTAAATAAATGTTGTTTTAAATAAATTATCATCCCATTCACACATCGTAGCCGGTGTACCTGAATAAAAATCGGATGCCCCATTTAACGATCTTTTTCTGTTCATTAAAATATAAGCAGATATCCTTTCTCTAGTTAGTTATTTTAATATTTTGAATAAACGTTTTTAATGTGCTATACGGATTAATACATTTTTTTCTGTTCTAAAAATATATTAGCATTGGAATTGAAAATATAGGTTTTTGCGTTTCCTGAAAAAATTGTCAATGATAAATTGGAAGTAAACGACTCATATGGTCAACACATATGTTCCGATTAATTTACAATACGAATAACCTACAAACGTACGTACGTAACACAAGGCCGAATCTATTAAAATCGAACGATTGATTCATCAATTGTTTCTCGATCGTTTGATTAGATGTTGAATGAAATTCGATTTGCTATCAAGGCTGTTTTATATTTATTATTTATAGGTTTATTAATAGTTTCAACTTCTATGCCTTTAATATCAGGCGACAGAATATTTCCTTGGTGTTATGCAAACCCGCGTTTGAACACTGCGATGCAGCATAGTATCATGGGAACATCTAAGGCATTTAATGGAATTTCACTGATGTTTCATTGATTTTTTGTACAAATAGGGTTTTTATGTCTCTTTGGCAAAAAAATTACTTTCAATATTAATATTGTATCTATTAAATCTATAATAGTATTAATTATCTATAACATCGATTACCACGTAATAAAATTAATTATAATAATTGAATTATTCAATAACTGTTATTCATTATATGATTTTTCAAATAGTAATTAAAAGCTTTAATCGGAATATTTTCGTTTTATTTGTGTCTTTTTCTTCTCTTTTATTTAATTCTACTTTTTTTCCATTATGTTCGATCTTAAAATCTTCCAAAGCTCCTATATTTTATCCTACCCACATTTTAAAAAAAAAAAGAAGTTAAATCCCAGATTACGACTATCAAACTTATTTAATTTAAAATGTTAAAAATTAAAACTAAAATCTAAACTGAATATTAACATTTACCTACGTAAGCCAATTTGGAGCTATTCCTTACAGATATAGAGTTGAGCCAAAATGGCTCCGTTTCGGAACTATAAATGAAGCTCCAGGGTACATCACTAACCTTACTTTATTACTTTACATAAAGATACGTTCACATGCCAAAAGTAAAAGACTAAATACAAACTAAAAAAGATTTCACGATTACTTACACAGACCTACCAACGCTCATACAATATATGGCCACAATTAGCATTCCTAACACTCGCATAGAGAGCTCAAAAAGAGCTAGATAAAGGATCTCCTTAAATTTGGAAATAAAATCAAGCTAGGAAGAGATACCGTAGGACACTCCTATCCTTCAAGCATGTCAATGCATAATTAATATTATTTTTCTCGACAGCAGATTTACTGGTTATATGTTTCTTTCACAGGTCGATGAAGAAATTAAGTTAAAAAATATGTAAATTAAAGAAAATGATCCTGTAAGTTCTATAATCCTTTTTCTGTCCGAATGGTATTTATTATATAAGTAGAATAACTAATGACTATTATTAATATAGTCATTAATAAATATAACTCATACGTTGACAACCTGTATAAAACATAATTGAAAAAATTATAATAATAACTAATGTTGCGTAAATTTGAGACCAAGACGAGTTTTGTTCTTGCAAACTAGTATTGGTTTTGATATTGGTCTTGCGCAAGAGTATCGTAACAGTCTTGTAGGTACCTATTAGATTATTACTATAGAGATATAACTGTAATTTTTTAGATAGGAGAAACCTAACTAAGCCTGAATGAAAAATCATAAGAGTTTAATGCAAAAGTATGTTGGTTATACCAATTCTTTACAAATAGTAACTAAAATTGTCAAGTATTAGTAACTATCTTAATTTTTATTTAAAAAATCGATTTTTTTACAAGTTTTGGTCTTGTTCTTACAACAGTTAGGCGTGCTTGATCTTGGTCTTGCCAAGTGCAAGACCAAGACCGATTTTGGGCAACACTAATGATAACTCTGTTTTTTTTTTACCGCAAATGTGGCCGAGGGTCAGAAACCCCAGCTCATGTGTTGGGCGATTGTCGGCATAACACGCTCCTTGTCACTCGCCTGCACAATAATATATAGAGCATCGCATAGCCAAATTCCTTGAAACGAAGAACTATAAATGTTTCCTCGAAAATTATTGCCTTTATACAGAAGGCTCAACAAGGTTAATTGGCATTTTGGCCTTCAATGAGACGAAAAGGGAGGCACTCGTAGTTGATTCAACGATCAGGTTTGAAACAAACGATCAGGATCAGGACTTCAAGATACAGGCAGAGAAAGAGGAAATTTATAGGAAATGCATACCTTACTTAAAGGGAAAATATAGATATGAATTCAGCGAGAGAAATTTAAGTTAAAGGGCTATGATTTGGAAGAAGGGGAAGAATCCATATCAATACAAGTAATTTCTTGGAGAGTCTCGGTGAGGTAGCAGATGCATTTTAGACTCGTTTGTAATCCTCCATCACCACATATATACATCTAGACCTTCACTTATTTGATTCTGTAAACCGTTCTTGGCATATCTGATATTTATTCCAATGTTCCGATCTTACTCTCTCTTATATGTTTTTTTCAGTATTATCTATTGATTAATGAGTATGATCTTTTATTTATTTTAATGAATATGTATATTTTAAGTAACAATTTATCTAAAAAACGTTTTAAATTCTATTACAGAAATCGTTCGACGGCGTTGGACTCGGACCAGACGGAGATGACTACTATTACGACGACTACGATGATGACGAAAAGGATTCGCAATCCAAAGACGATGATGATAAGCGAGAATCGAAGAAGACCAAGAGGGAGATCCCGTACAGCCCGCTGCTCGGCCAGCCGTACAACCTCATCATAAAGCAGTCCTACAAGACGATTCCCAACAAGACGTAAGTCCGATTTTTGTATTAATTGTCCGCTGTACTCGTTGGTAAAGTAGTTAGCAAGTTATTCAATATTCATTTATCTTCAATATTTCGGTTCTACAAAAATATATAAATTATGGGGTTTGTTTACTTCGTTTACAGCATTATATACATATGTCGCCAATAAACCTCATGCATATATTTTATGTTAGATGGGTGCGGTTCACTTCTTCACGAGTTTAAATTCAGGTCTTCAGGATGCTTCCTTCCTCTTCGCCTCCTCTGTCTGGCGATAACCTTCTTCTTGTATCCAATTATTTATTTTTGCTATTTTATTTTGACTGATCACCCCAACCAGGTCTGCCTCTGCTTGTTGATGGAACAACCCTGATGAAGGCCGGAACTTCGGGCCGAAACGTGGGCGAGTTTGAATATAAATACAATTATATATTTTGTCTGATCATCCCAAGCAAGTCTGCATACGCTTGTTGATAGAACAGCCCTGATGAAGGCCTGAACTTCTGGCCGAAACATCGGCGAATGTGAAAATAAATACAATTATTTATTTTTACTTTTTTGTTTTGACTGATTGCCCCAACCATCCTGCTTGTTCACTTCTCTTATTCACTATTCTTCTCTTCAATTATGCATTACAGTCAGCTATCAACCCACAATTATAATTCTGTAATAGTCCGGTTTCCCTCAGCATATTAGCGCTCACCGCCTCCGGAAATTGAAACAATGAAGGGTATCAGGTGAGACCGAAGGACCGAATGAGTAGTTTTGGTGTTGTTATGCCGAATCAAGGTGGACTACGGAAACATTTCCTTGTTTACCTAGCTTTTCCAACTTTTTGAACTAAAACGTCTCCTCCTTCATCATTTGCTCGCTTCTTCTGTTTAATCTTTGAATATCAGATCCTTTTCTAGAATTGTAAGCGATGATTCGACAGCTGTTACTTAATACTTGATCAAATTACCTCGTATGGTGTGTTAAGGAAAAAAAATCTTTCGCCATGTTTGGCTACGTTTTAAATTTCACTTTCATTTTTAAAGAACTGCCATTCATCAACCCCTATTCAAAATATGTAATTTTCCCTTAATAAACTGTGAATCAGTCCTAAAATCTCTCACTTTTACTTATGAACGATCATGGAGGCTAAGAATAATGTAACAATTATAGTAGAAATAGTAGCAAGAAAAGTGGAAAGTGATTTGTTGATCATTTATTTTCAAATAAAATTTTCACAACCATAATTGGATATGAGTATATTAATTTGTTTATAAAGCTTTAGTAACCCAAATCTTTAAAGATTTTAAAGGTTAACTGTCTTCTTTATTTAGTTAAATAATTTCTTTATTTTATTTCATTTTACCTTTTTTTTTGTTTTTTACTTTACTTTTGGAAAAATCGTCAGCTTTACTACCATCGAATTATTTCCAACCCTTAAGTTTGTCACATTGGATAACCCCTGCCGTAGAACAGCTTTAACAAATCTCTTAATATTCATTCTCTTTATACTGATTTCTATTCGTGATTCCTCATCCATATTGTTCTTCAAACAAATCTATAGACAAAATATGTTATTCTAAACGAACTACAAGCCATATAAAAAAATGAAATAAAAAACCTGTTTTTTATTCATTTCTAAACTATAAATACATATCCAAAGTACGATTTTCTAATGATTACAAAGAAAAAAATAAATATAATAATAATAACAGGTTTAATTTTAAATGTTCATACTTAATTTTGATATCTCTATTAATTGGTGCCCAAGCTTAAAAAGATACATTTTTTTCTCGATGTTTTGTTTTAAGTATAGCTATATTTTTAATTGTCATTCATATTTTATAAGAAGGCGCAATTGACATAATGCAAGGTATTAATGACGTGCTGTTATTCTTATTTTATTCTAATGTGGCTGACAATAAAATTTATGCCTCAACCGGACTCGAACCCCCCGTACTCGGGAAACAACAATCCAATACCTTAGCCTATGAGCTATTTTATTCTTATTTTTATAGAAAATTTTATTTCTTTTTTTAATTATTATAGGTACCTCATTATATCTATTTCATTGTTTCATATTATTTTCAAAAATTATTATTGATAATTTATATTATATCATCAAAACTGATATGAACAATAGCAACCATTCTCTACGATTAGATGAATGTGATAAAAATATGGCGTCAGAATGAGAAAGGGAAGGTGGAATCCATTGACTCGAGATCAGAGCAAGTGGGTATTAAATGTTTCAAGATCCTACAAGCACTTCCATCTTGATGCTGTTGCTCGACTACTTTGCTTGTATTCTTGTTCTGTTGAAATACAAGAAATCCGTTTAATCTTAGGACTAATCCGTTGTTTTTTTTCACTGTAAATGTAAGGAATAATGCAAGTCTCGAAGAATATTAATTAACATAATACCTTTAAGAATTCTAACCGGATTGAAACTGTACTACATAACACGACATAACCTGTTGTTGAATTACATTAAAATTTATATCATTACGTAGTTGAAAGATTCCTTAGTTCACTGTATCTAATTTCTTTGCTATATCTTTATTTTGGAACCTAGAACGATTTTCTAGCGATAACAATGGAAAAGTAAATATAATAATAATAACAGTTAGGTTTAATTTAAAATTTTCATATTTAATTTTGATCCAGTAATTGCTAACCAAGATAAAATAAATACATTTTTTTTCTCCGACGCTTTGCTCAATTAAAATTCGTTTCTTTTTTACCGAAGAATTTATTCAGGGATGCGGTAAATATATAAAATACTATATTACATATTAATATTTTTATTGGATTAACCAACGTTTCGACATAATTTATTATGTGACGTTTAATTTGTCACAACAAGACGAAATTAACATAATACATTCATAATAAAGACGTGCTGTTTTTCTTATTTTAATTGTTTTCTTCCTTTAAGAATTATCTACTTTACTACTATTGAGAAACCTGAAATATCAAAATTAAGGAAGGAATTTTCCATATATTAAAAATATCCAAATATTAAGAAGAAAACAAACCAACTCGAATTTAGCAAAATGGATACATTAGAGATTAAAGCTATTATACGAGTAAACAGAATATGATAAATTTTCAATTGTTAGAGTTGAAAATTATTTTACAATCAGTTGAATGTCGGATTCCATATTATTTATTTTTTTAAAAAGTATGTTGCTTAAACACAGTCTCAGATCTGTGATAAAATTGATAAATAATAAATTAAGTGCTGAAAAAGACGGAGACTAAAAAAAAGATCGAAAAAAGGTTGAACGACGCTTTTTTGGTATATTCGTGGATCGATAAGCATTAAAGTTCCACAGATTTTGAAATTCGATAGTATTTTTGTTTTCCTTAAATGTTTTTTTATATATTCGTTATATTTATTTTTTAGTACATTTTGAATAATACAATATAATCTCGTGGACCTTTTCTCTGTACTTAATTTTTTATTTATATCCCATAGTTGGTTACCGGAATTTTAATTGTTTCTATAAAATTCAATGTTTAAATTATTACAAATTGTTTATTAATAAAACTTGCCAATAATTGATTAAAATCGATATTATTTTTTATTTATACATCATTTGTTACTATTATTGATTAGCAGTTTATTATCATCGATTACATTGTTAAAAAAAATCTGATTAAGGTATTTGTACCATTTTCTGCATTATTTTCTTTCTTTGATAAGACTTGCCATTTAAAACCCGTCAGAAAACTCAACTGACTTGAGTTATTTTACTAAACTAACGATCGGTAAAAACAAATCCACAATAAACTTGCTAATTGAGCACGACCTGGAATGGTCATTAAATAGTTCGTAGCATAAATAATTGCTAATTAGCAATGGCTGCCTAGCAATAAGGACAACTCTAAGTCTCTCTGGTTCACTAAGGAATAAAGGTCTCCATAACGCGCTCATTATGCAACCAGAGTCTTCGTCGTAAAACAAATGGCGCCACCATACCTTGGCGGACCTTACAAAATGGAACGCACCAAGGACTCGCAAGTCACCAATCGGGTGAAGGTTGTAGTGGTGCCTCTAAGAACTTCATTGTTCCGATCTAGGGCACGCATATCAATAAAAGAATGTCTTTGACGTGACTACATGCTACAGGATACTGCATTTCTAGTATTTGAGGGTGAAGGATGAAATAAATTCGGCACTTCCATTTTTAAAGCGACAACGGCGTTTTACTAGAACAGCGATGATATCTCACGACTACAATCCAGTGAGAAACGAATTATGCTCCTTTTCGTTTATTATTTTCAATATTAGATCTTTGTAATGGACTAAAAAAAAAAAAAGGTGAGCACCCCTCAAAATTTGAGGTTCTACGTTTCAAGATACCTAGAATCTAGGCCGCTTTCACCGATATTACTATACTGATAGTTTTGAGATTCGGTATTAAAGCCAAACGACACCCGAAGATGATCCTCAGAACTCGGCATTACCATGCGCCCTTTCCTTTCAAGATGGCTGCCGACAAAATTTTGCGATGAAGTGAAAAATAATTTAATTCTCTTAAAAACTTGTGTCACTTACTCAAAAATTTTGATGGCGCAACTGTCGCCATGAAATCTTCTGGGCACCTCTGCTTCACGTAATAGTTCACGTTACTTGTATATATGCGAGCCTTGGTTATGAAGGTCCTGGTTCGTAGTGGTTCAAGTTATTCTGATAGTCTACCTAATTTTAGGTTATAAATAAAAATCCAACCATGCAGCCTCGAGACCTAAAGTGCAGGTACAAATAACCTTAAACGTTTTGCCAATTCAGGCATCATAAGGACAGAAAGAATAAGATCGCAACACTCCAAGACATTCAAACGCAAACACCATCAGGATGCCCCATGATGTCTGAACTGGGGAAATGTTGAAGGATTAGTTTGTTTTTTTACCTTCATTTGATAAGGTGCGTTTATACATTTCACAAACTATGGGAAACACAATTATCTAACTTAACTAAGAGCGACATCAGAGCTATGCCCAACTTTTCTTTTTATTTATCTTGTTACCGACAGCAGATGGAAAATAGGAAACAAAACCATCAGCATGGGGAAACAAGCATTTAAATATTTGTCTATCCATAGTTTGCAAAATGTCTAAATGGATCTTTAGGCAGAAGACTAAGTGGTTAGATGTTTCCAATTATAACCTAATTATTTTATTGACTTAACTATGACTTCGTATGGATAATCGGTTGGTAATAAATTTATAATTTGTATGGAACTATATATATTTTTTTTATTTAATTCATATCGTCGCTTTATTGAAAAAATTCACTAATATCATTTTTGGTGGAGCTAAACTTTTAGGATTATTAAGTATTTCGAACATATTTATTGATAAAAATACACAGTAACTGCTCTAAATGACAAAAAGTATGGTTACAATTAGCACATAATTTTCTAATTTCACAAAGTGAAAATTCGTTAAAGTTCTATGTGATTTAAGATTATAAAATGTCACTTAATGACTATTTTCAATAAACCGACGATTTACTTTATTTTGTAATTTGATAAAATTTAACTTTGTTTAAGCATTAATTCATTTGAATCTCTTTCTTTATCAAACACCAATTACACGCTACAAGTAATTTTATGGTGACAGACTGCCATTAAAATACATTTTTTTAAAAAACTTTTACTTAAAAAACCAATAGTTTTGAAATTTATGTGATGGGAGATGTCACAACGAATTTTTACTACATCATTATAAAGGTTTTTTCTTTTCGAAATACTGCGTATGAAGTGTTGTAAGTGCTGCATGAATCTGACGTTAATGACCAAGTGGCCAGCACATGCTGTCTGATTCAGGCCTCCATGCTTATCGGGATCACATTTACAAAATTATAATTAAAATTTACGAATTGTTAGAAAATATTAGGTTGGTTGTTACATAGCAAAGGCGTAAAACTTGTTGGTTATCAACACCATAATTAAGATTATATATATTTATATCTGCTGGTAGTGAATAATAGAAATTAAATTAAATTAAAAGGGCCTAAAATGCATGTTAAGTTTAAAGTTATTAAATGTTATTAAAGGTAAGTTATTTAAAGTTATTATAGTTTAATGTTAGTTTAAAAAAATAAATAAACAACTGGAGGAAATTGTGTATGTTGTCTTATGAATAGGTTCTACGATTGGGAATAACACTTAACCAAATATCAAAAATAAAATTTGATTTGTTTTTTAATATTTGGTCAGGACTCTTTCAGTCGACAGAATTACTAACTCCATTTTCAACATTTTTTTAATATTAATTTTAATGTGATATTTCTCATCGGAAAATTAGTACCTTTATGCACAGTTCTATGTTTCAACACTGCTATCACCGACGCTGATATCCACTTACTCACTGTCTGAAAAGATATTACAAACTTTCCAACTAGAAATATCACTAAAATGACTTTATTCAAAAATGTTGAAATTGGAGTTCTGTCAACTGAAAGGTTCATATACTCTATTTATTCCCATTGACATTTCCTCACATCAAAAACAAAAAAAAAATAATAATAATACTAAACAAAAAATGTAATAGTTTCATTACTTGTCATACATATCTTTTATGTATGTAATACAAATTTTATGTATTACATAGTATGTAATATATACTATTTATTACCACATACTAAAGGCTGAATATAGGAAGAGGGGGGAAAATACGAATAGAGTGGAAAATTATTTAATAACTTATCCAAGGCTTTGCTGAATAAGTTGAAGATGAAATATTGGTTATTATATGAATATTTAATTAAATATTCGTAAATAATTATTATCATGCATTGTATAAAATATCAAAAAACAATGTCACCTTTTTAAAAATTCTTTTATTTATTTCTTTTTCATAAAATGATTTTTTTTAAAATAAGAGATATAAATAAAATGCAAATACAAAATTAAGAGTTTTTATTGATTGGTTTCTACATTTTGGAATCCTTTTGGAATTTGAAATTTCGAGGTATAAAGATTTAGAGGATCGTGCATATAAAATAGGCCTAAAAGACTCTGGATATCTCTTCAGGATACTTAAAAAATTATATATCATGGCAAATTTGAAGCTTAAAATCACTTTTATTTTTTTAACATATCTGTGCCTCAGAGATATAGAATAAAGGTGGACAGTGATATTTTAATAACATTTAACTCCTCTCAATTGATCATAGACATAGTTATCTATACCTCTGAAAGAATCACAAAAAATTTGATAGAAATGTGTGATTATGATGAATACTGCATTGTATCTACAGTTCAGATTTGAACTTATCGATTTTGTCGATTTACGATGATTTTAAACAAACGTGAACTTGTGAAAACTGATATGCTGAAAACTTAATAATAATAGCAATTCTTCCCTACTTTCCAAGAACGCACTATCTTCCCATCATCATTTTGGGATTTGTCCATCGTTATAACCTAAAAAACTTCTTTTCCTTAGTTTTAATGCAGAAAATATTTCAATAAATAGACTACATTTTTCTATTGAGTTTTTTAGTGCTTTACCCAAAGGTATGTATAACTATGTCCTATGCCGATTCCGGAGGTTGAGTACGTTATGTAACTTTAAAATAATACTAAGTCCATTTTTATTCGGAGGAAAATTTTTTGTCCAAATTGTTCTTCTTAAAAATTAAAAAAATATGTCGTATGTTTAATTTCTTTAAAATATCCTAAAGAAGAGTCCAGTGCTATTTTAGCCTCTTTTGTATCCTCAATCCTATTTAGAATGAAAATTTATAAGCACATAAGGATCCCAAAATGAAGAAAACAATCTATAAAAACAGGTGTCTATTAAAAAATGAGGCGATTTCTGGTAAACAATCGATTGCAATAATAAATGATATCCGGTAAGCATAAATTTCCCTGATCTTTTAGGTGCTAACAGCAATATAACCAGGTCAGTTTTTTTCTTGATATTGTTCATTTCAAGTGTGATCTTATTATATCAACAATTGATATTTACGTCATATACAGAGTAAAATAATCTTAATTGCGTGTTAAACTTAGAAATAGAAAAGTTATGTTTTATGGCTATGATTTTGTTTTAATTTTGGATTAAATATTGCTCAACTCTCTACGTGGAAAATTTAATATAAGTATATATATATAAAAGTTCAATAAATAAATAAACGTGCGATAATCTGAAACGCATTCATTGGGCAAGTTTCTAAACTCATCGATGGCATCATTTTTCTCAGTATGGAGACGGATCCGAAGCCATCGATAAATACAGCGCCGAGTTTAGGAACTTGCACATACTTTCACCAAGTACCTGAAATACACAAGCGGTATATATTTTTCAGATACCATTTTTTACCCATTTTTCACTATACCTTTTTTTTATATGAAAAAAAAATACATATTCATATCTAAGAAAATGCGGTCCTTAATCATATATGCTGATATTATTTATTAGTATTTATTTATTTATTATTTGTATGACTCCTTACTTAAGGATTCTCCCAATGAGAGGTTTAATAAATTTCGCGATAAATAAAGTAACCTTACAACCTAAAAGAGTATGTAGATGATAAAAGTAAAGATATAGGTAAAGTTCTTTTTAAATCAAATTTGAGCTTTTGGATGATTTTATTGTGTGAGATAAATACAATTAAAAAATTAATTAGTAATTCTTATGAACGAACGAAAATCCTTTCTTAAATGGCTGTAGAAAAAGGAGAATTTCAAAATAAATTAAAGCACCAGAAGAAAATATTAGTAGCTATAAAAATAAAACAAACCTAAAAAATGAAATAAAGAGTACCATATATGGATGTTTGACAATCATTCAATATAGTTATTACAATAGATTTAAGACCAGTAGAAATTAAATCAAAATCCTAAAAATTTAATTTAATTTATATTTAAATGTTTTAAAATATGAATAATTTTAAATATAATTTAAAATACCTAATTGTAAAAAATGTCGTTTTAATAATAAAAAAAGTCGACAAAGAATACACATTAAAGAAAATTAACAAAAAATAATCATGCTGATAATCATTTAGGAACTTTAGTATATATGTATTTATGTGTTCTGATTAAAGTATATATTGCGTGTTTGTGTCTTTGTACATACATGCGTGATAAATTTTCTTCATGGTAGATTTTTTTTTTTGTAATAAATGAAATATAAAATAAAAATGAAGAATAATATATTAGAAGTTTTTTGGTTGAGGTTCTCCAATAGTATAAATACCATTCTAAAGTTTCCATCCTAAATATACTAAGACCCACCTGAATGCTGACGTGCTAACGCCACCTTACCGTCGAAGATCGCTTTTCCAACTGACGAGCAACTGGGTCGCGATCGGCTCCTGGGAATAAACAATCGATGTTTCTTCGCAGTAATTCAAAATAACTATTTAATAGAAGAAAAAAATGTGATGATTCGCTGACTGCTGAACGTCTCAGTTCCCAGGGGAAGCTTTTTTCTGGGTAAACCTAGATCTGGTCTAATGTCGTCATTCCTTCCAATGAATCAATTGTTTAGGTGATGAACAGCAGAGCGATTTTCGGTAACGAACCGTTCCTTCTGAATATTTATACACCACATTTATTCTTAAAATAAACGTATTCTTCTTTTTACTATTATTAATATCCTTCGGCGGTTTAAAAGATCTTGATTAATACTTTTAGGAAAAAACCTAATATTTAATGGGAAGGTAAAATAAAATGCATACCTACATGTTATGCATTAGGGGAGACCATTGAAGGTTGCCACAGTTTAAGAATTTGAATTATTTTATGAAGCAGTGTTAATAGCTTTACTTGTCTATCTTGTATACATACTGGACAATATTATCCGACAAGCTCATGACCATAGACAGGGATTTCGACTTTTCAGTTCACCCAGAAGGGGGTTTGATTTTGAGGGGATTTTGAATTTTTGAGAGGGGTGCCACTTCGACAGATTTATGAATTTTTGGAATGAAAAGATTCAAACCAAAATACAAGAGGAAGCATGGAACAGACCGCAGGAAGTCCAGTAAAATCCACGATTTCTCCAATTCTACTTTCGCTTGTTTTGATTTTAAGAGATGATCAATACTACCTTGGGACGAGGGGGTTAGATTCTCGCGCCATTGACATTGGGAGGAATGGGCATCCCTGATCGTAGACAAGTATTTGGCTTTCTATGAAAAAAATGTATTACATGAGATTTTTTATTGTAAAAAAAAATAAATTATTGAATGAAAAATTTTGTATTGAAGATAGAAGTTTTACAGATATGACTTGATTAAAAATTGAATAGATACATACCTGTGCACTGATATCTTATTAAAGAAGAGTGTATCCAACTCAAAACAGAAGGACAATTAGGTATTTAATAGGGAGAAATTAATTTAAGGGTAGCGAAATTAATTTTTAATTCATAAATAGTTCCTTATGAAGCGATAAATTTGTTAAACATTTGTTGCTATCTTATTTTAGTTTAATACCACGTTGAAGTGGAGGGATGAACATCCATGTTAAGAAATAATAAATGAATTCATTGCAGAGAAACGACAAGCAAATCATGAACTCATCTGTTTTCCTGGTTTGCTTATTCCCCAATCATCGTTAGCTGGGTTGCATAATTTTTGAAATATATCATAATAGGAAAATGTGGAATGAACGATAGAATGACGATTTCATGGGGTCTAACGAAATTTAGTACTTATATGTTAAGCTGGGAGCCATGATAATCAAGAAAAGACAAACTTCGATTCTCAAGCATGATTTTTATTTTTATGGGAACGATTTAAAAATATGATGCAATGTGCAACTTACTTATTTCCATATTTAGTTACAGTTCCACCAGAAACAGAAGGTGTAATATCTACAAAACTCGTGTTGTATTTGATCTTTAAATAGACTAATTTCTTTAGACAAAGAATAATGGTAACTTATGTATATTAATAAATTAATCTAATTAAATTAAATAAATAAAAGGAATATGGTTTCCAATAACAGATAGCAGAGCTACTCAAAGATACAAGAAACTGGTGCAAATAACTCCTATAAGAATAATAATTCTTCCTGCCCTCCCAACCTCTGCACTGAAGAAAATGTGCCAAATTTTGTGAGATTTAAAATTAGGTAATCCGAGAAATTTTGGCAAACCATTGAAATAAAGATTCCTTATTTGTTCTGTTGAACCAACTATACGTGCTAAGATGGTCGGTCGCCTCTGTATTTCGTAATGAAGGTGTGAAAGGTAGTCCTTTTAAAAAATTGCAAAACGTCAAATCCGGCACAACCATTAACTGGCTAAAGTATAATATATTTAATAGAATTTGTTTCGCAGGGATATGTTTTTTTTCTCAACACAAAGTTTCTTTTTGAGTTAATCTGTAGTCATCATAGACTACTTAAAACAAGAGATTGTATTAATTCCATCGAATCAGTAAATTAATAATTCATTAAACGTAAAATTTATATAAGTTAACCGATACGTTCCATCATTAAAGTAATAATAATTTTAAAAAATACTATTTAAATGTTTTTTGGTGCTATTATTGGCCGACAGTTATGCTATAATAAGATGTGGCCAGTAGTAACGCTTAAATGCCAGATTTTTAAATTCATCACTCAAAGGACATTTTTCCCGCTCTTTAGATACGGATAGTACTTCAGTATGGTCTCTTCAATCGCAAATTGAGCCAAGATTGAAAGAAGATAATATAAATATATGTAACTTTTACTTATTTGGTTTTATGATAAAATTGGATAGAAAAAAAATTGTAAAGCATGATTTTTTCTACAAGAAACGTATATTAAAATTAAATAAGAACATGAAAGTTACCATTAATACACTTTTTTTCCGTTCTTCTCTACCTCGCCTTTTAGGCTTTATCTGATTTTCCAGGGCGGGGGTGAGTTCGGGGAATTTAAAATCCCCTCCGGCACCGGTACGCGAATTCGTACTTTTTAATCTCTCAAACCTTTATCCGGTTGCCAGGCAACTCGCGGTGCTGTGCACACACTTTAGCCTATTCGGCCACCACGCCCCCATACCTATAATACAATTTGGAATTTAAGAAACCATTTTTCAGATATTTGGTTCTAATAAATAAGCGCTTCAAACTGCTCTCAACTTTATGAGGAATATTTTCATTCATATCCATTATTCCGTTCGATCAATGAATTCGAAGTCAAATGAAGGAACTCTTTTGATTCTTATTCCTGACCCTAAAAAGAAAACCTGTGAAAGGGCAAAACTTTATAAATTACTTCCTCCAAAAACCCTGAGGTCAAACGGCTCATTCATGTGCACCCTTCCAATTTTACTTGAAGATTTGATCAGATTGAAACATTGGAAAATGAAAATTATCAATGTCTCGGACATTTAAATAAAAATAAAAATATGTAATATACTCAATTTCGTTGTTAACATAATTTCAAATATACTCCCTTAGGCAAAAAAATAAAAATAATATGTATATATAAATAAATATATATATATATATATATATATATATATATATATATATATATATATATACATATTTATTTATTTATTTATTTATTGTGTAGGCCATCCCCATCTCCCCAACCAGAATGGCGGCTATGCTTCGAATGCATCTCAATAAAAATTGTTGATTTCGAAGTATTTCGTTATATTTATGTTAATATGTGATTATTTAATTTCAAAAAATTGACTTTATTTATAAATAATGATAGAAGGTTTTTACTGTAATAGACTAAACTGCAACTGACGTAGAATGCAGTTTTCCCTCGGGGTGAATGGCAGTTGCATTTAGATCAAGCTTAGACAGCGTTAATTCTATCAATTCTATTGTTCATTAATGTCGTTTCCGCGATTATCTTCCAGCGATCGGGATCGACTGGAGAAGATGTTTCATCACTTCCTGGAAGCCGTCCCTGGAAGGGTCAATTGCACCTAACCTCCTGGGCCAATCAATTCATTTTCACTTCTTGTATTTCTGACCCACATTTTGACCAATTACCTCTGATGAATCTTTCAGAATGTATTTTTTTTTAGAAACCAATTGAGTAGGTTTCTTTTTCTTAACATGCGATCCCGTGCGGGCAGCTATATGTTTTAAACTCCAGAAAACAAAGGGGGAAAAAAATTACTCATTATCATTTAGTAATGAAATTTTAGTTTTTTGTGAGGTTTCATAAGTTCCAGAGGAGAGAAGAAACACTCTAATGTATTTCTCTTGCTTTTTTCATTCGATTTTTGAACAACTATGAGTTCTATCCAAATATATATTAGAAAATTAATATTTCTTTCTAGAATGGAAATTTAAGTTATATAAGTTTTTTTTTTCTAAACGGAAAAGAATAGAAGATATTTATTCAGCAATATAAAGCCAGTCAAATAATTTCTTTAAACAAAAATAAGCGTTAGGCATAAATTATTAATGGAAAAATATCGTTATAATTTCTATAACTAAGGTTTTTGAATTCATAATTTTAAAATGTATATATATATGATGCTAAGGATGTATATAGTTCTTTTTCTTTTTTTTCTTTGAGATAAATCTCATTATTATAAAACTTAAAAAAAGAGCATAGAAAGCATGAATTTTGTTATACTTTTATTCCACATTAAAAACATTATATTTTGTAATATATTTACAGATTATTTGTTTATTATGATATGATACAGATTTCAGGTTATTTACCGATCTTTCTTCTTTTTTTTCAGTGATCCTGAGGTGAAGGCTCATATTATAGTCCATACAGATCAGGTAATTAAATCTTCATTATTTTATTTTATCTTACTAAAATTGTTAAAACAGTTAAATGGAATGTTATTTAAATCAAACTAATTATAAAGATATATAACAAAATAAATTATTGGCGTAGTTTAATCATTTATATTTGAGGTCAATTCATTTAATAACAAATGTATTAGTTATTCAAAATATCAAACATTAATGGATCACAATCAATGCTTGCCTTATACATTTAGTATTCCCAGGCAGTGATGTCATATCTCTCCAAAAAAATTAATTTGTTTTTTGAGCTATTCTGTATTAAGTAATAATTAAATTTAATTTAATTAAATATGTCTTAAATTAATTGTTTTTTTAATAGGCTATAATTGTTATTATCGTATGGTTATTATTTATTTATTTTACTGGTGCCTTGGACGATTGCCCCACCCCAAGGCTGGCTGGGACTGATCAGAAAGCAAAGATTACTATAATATTTAATTTTGTTCAACTTAAAGCTAATAGTTTATTTTTGATGTTGCAGCAAGGATATGAGTATGCCCCGGAAACGCACAAACAAGCCGGTCGAATGTTAAAGACAGTTGATGCCATCCACTTCCAAGGCAACACAGAAAGATTTAGTAGGCACAGGCATCATGGCGGAAGATCAGGCTGCACATATGATGGTGTGTATAATTTTGTAATTATTTAAAAAATAAAATAATTCTTCATTTGAAATTTACATTTTTATTAGGTTATTTCATTAAATAAAAGTCATGTTTTCATTGCCTTGATCATCTACTGAATATGTTTAATTTTCTAAATGTTTCATAATTTTAGTGTAATTTTAATGAATTTCACTAAAAAGTACATTTTTGATGAAGGAACACATTTTTGTGTTTATTCCAAATCTCTTCCAGAGAGTTCCATTGAATTGAATATTAGTTAACAAAATGGCTGATTTGAAGAATTTCAAATCTTATAAATATAGAAAATTATAACTTTATAAAAAGTAAACTCTTGAATGACTTCTTATTCATTCCAATCCCATGGATTTGTCCCAAGGTGCTAAGTTGTCAGTGTCAATAAATTACTAGTTTTATAGAATGTCTGCGTAGGTCCTATATTAATGTGCAACCATCTGTCTTTCTGTTAATATTAAAAAAAAGATTAAGTGACATTTTCATCACTTGCACAATTGTCAAAACTCACTAAATTGTCGAAGTTATGAAATACATTCTTAACGAAATCATAATAAGGAAAACCTAAGTTGAAATTTGTTAACTCAATTTTACTTTTATATTTAGGCAAGTACGGAAAAACAAATTATGAGAAAATAAAAACCTTCAGATAAATATTTTATATCAGTATCAGAATATTTTTAATGATACATCTTCATAGTTTTACCTTTTAATTATTCATGGTGACATTTCTAAGGAAGAAAGGAGAAGAGATATCCTTATAATAATGAGAAAAGACTGAGCTATATGTAAAGAAAGCATTAACCATAAAGAAAAGCAGTATAGTTATTGTAAATTTAAAAAAAAATGTAATATAAAGAAACATTTAGCATTAATTTTGAAAATATGATTATAAATGATGTTGAAAATACAAACAACGTAGAAAGTAAATTACATTCAAAATATTTGTAAATATTAAAAATAGTTCAATCATCATAACAGATTAAAACTAAAATAATATCCATCAAGATAAAAAAGAAGTGAAGAAAGAAATAAGTATATTAATTTTGACTGGAAGATTTTTAATTGGCTGGATTATGTATTTTGTCAATTCAAGAACTTAGCAATATGTAATTTCATTACATTTTTTATTTATATTAACCTGCATAATAAACCAACGTTCAATCTGAATTACTAGATATTGACAAATTTATTGAAGTTTTGTGTTATTTTTAAAATCCTTAAAATTTGTGTTCAACACTTATAGAAAATAGTTATTTTTTAAAAATTCAAAATGTTATATAATTTATATTTTGTTTTACAGCTAATCACAGGATGTGCCATGTTCGAGGTATCTTTAAGGATTGGGCTCCATCACTTTGGAGTGGCATCGATGTTCACAGCACATTCAAAATGAAAGACGGAGAAGTATCCTTGGAAAAATCTCCTGGCATATACTATTTCTATTCCCAGGTAAGATTTTACGTTAATATTACTCCTATTATATTTCTAACAACTGGTAAAAAGGTAAAATAATCGATTGAATATTGTCAATAAAGAGGTTAAAAAGAACTCTTTCACCAATTGATTGTTCTATAAAGTAATTTGATTAATCTAAGAGAAAGAATTATGGATAATAACAGGGTAATATGGGGATGGGTGCACTACATATAACAAAGTTTTACTTTAAATAACTATAATATTATGCTAGATAAAAAAATAAAGAATATTCTGGAACATATAAAGCTTTTTAAGATGTTAATTTTCTTAATTATTTGCTAAAATAGCTAAAAAGAGCACTTCTGCCTTTCCATATTTCATCCACAAGAAGTCTTAATTGTTGTGGAAAATTACTTTATTACTTCTTAGTTATTAATTGTATAAATTGTTTATGTATTTTGTTAATAAAAATAATTAACTAACAACATACTAGACCTGGGCATTCTTCAAATAATTTTATTTCTGTAATAAATCATATGATCATTTCATGAATGAATTATTCCCTAAATAATGGTTATTTCTGAAATGTTATTTCAATACTTTAACATTCATTGAAATAAAGTAATTTATTTTGAAATTAGTTATTTCAGAAATAATTATTTCTGAAATAACGTAAACAATCCACCGATATAAAAAATATATAATATTTAAATATATAGTATAACATTACCCGGTTGAGTTTGCCTGACTACCTTCATATTAATTTAGTTTCCACCGTCATCTTCCTTTTCTGTGTCCTAAATGACTATGGGTTTTTTATATTGTCTATTAGTTTAAACAAGTTAAAATTGTATAGAGGGAGACAGCCATTTTTTTTTTCTTACTCCTGTTTGAGATACTTTAACCTTTGTAGAGCCTCAGTGTGCCCGACGACTGTTTAATTTTTTTTTTAATGCCCTCCTTAGGTTTTTTTTGCAGTTGAGAAATAAATTTTTAAAAAAATTTCGATGGGCCATACTCAGCCTTTAAAAAACTTTAAATCGCTCAAAAAATAGTAAATGTAAAACTCTATTTCCTATGAATCGCAGAAGAACTAAATGAATAGATAAAGAAAAGGAAATGACTATCGGACACACTCATCTTTTAGAAAACTTTAAATTGCTTAAACAATAGTAAATTAAAAACTGTATCCCCTATGAGTAGCAGAAAAACTGAATGGCAAGATAAAAGAAATGGCTGCTGTCATCGGGCACACTCAGCCTCTACAAAGATTAAAGTGTCCCAAACATCAGTAAATATAATGCCTCAATTCCATTTAATCGAAAAAAACAATACAAAAAGGGGCATACAAAAATGAAATTGGTGAAATCGGTGTCGCATACTCAGCCTCTTAAAAGTTTTAAATGTCTCAAACAGTAGTACATATAAATAATACCTCAACTCTGTCTTATAGTAAAAAACAAAATGCGGCATAAGAAATTAAATTTCTCTCGGGGACACTCTGCCTCTACAGAGACTAAAGTGTCTGAAACAGCAAGAAATATAATGCCTTAATTCCGTCCAATTGTAGAAAACGAAAAGGGGCATAAGCGAAAACTAAATTTAGAGAGAACAATAGAATTTTTATTACGGTTAATTCAATCCTTTTGAATCTGAATGATTATTTCAGAACATTAATCCTGAAATAATTATTTCAGAAATAATGTTGAAGTTATTTCATGAAGTAAATTATTTCTGAAATAACTGGGGAAGGTTATTTAACAATTTATTTCAGAAATATTATTTCAAATAAATTCTACCCAGGTCTAATTAAAACCGATGAGCAGCATGGGCTTTGATGTTCATTAGAGTAACATTGAGTCTCGACAGTTTTTATTTTAATACCCGATGATCCCATAACAATTCTTCATCTTCATTTAAAAACTAAAGGCTATAAGAGAAAGATTGTCCTTAAGACACTATACTACTATCACATCCTTTTTTATGTAATTTAACATAAAAATAAATTGTTATAGAAAAGCATAATTCAGAAACTTCTCAGAATAATGAAAACTCCTAGATAGAAGAATGTATTTAACTTGATTAATTCTTGATTATCTTCTAATTCCCGACAAATGTCACTTCATTGTTCATCATTATTAAACTTAGTTGATTTGTAGAACAGTCGACTAACTTCCTTCAATAATTATTCTTAGGGAACTAAAAGTCCCACAATTTAATTTTCTTTCTTTCTTTCTTCCTTAAAATGTTTATATAAATCAAGTTTCTTTGTAAGTTATTTAAAAATTTAGTATGTGAAATTATTCGCCATTTATAATTTTTAAATGTATCTCTTTGACATTATTTTTATTTTTATTATTAATTTATATTTCCAATATCTTTTTCAGATTTTCTATGCTGACAATCATGACCTCAGTGGTTATAGAGTGTATGTTAACGGTGAACCTGTCTTCCAATGTATGATAACTAACCTACACCATGAAGACTGGATACCAGGAAGAATAACTTACAAGAAAAATTCGTGTTATACTGGCGGTCTGCTCTACCTAGATGTTGGAGATCATGTATCCATTAAGGAAATCGACAATCTTGAAAGATACAGCATGTTCGAGCCATACAAGAGCTATTTCGGATTGTTCAAAGTGTTTGATGTTCCATCAAGTGAAAATGCAGAAATCAAGCGATGAGTTACGAATTCATATCATTTTCGATAAAAAATTCTATTAGATCGAATACTGTATCAAAAGTTTTTTTCTTTCTAAAGACAAGGTACAGAAAAATGATTAAGAATTAAATTTTCCATTCCTCACCCCTCAAAAAGACTGTATAATAGTGCATTGAATATGAAGTACGTAACCTGTGTTAAGTATTGTACTTACTAAAAAACATTAAATTTTTGGATGGTAAAAATACAACTATTTAGTTACCAATTAAAGATATTTTTGTAACTATAAAAATACAGCTAAAAAAAATATTTGTAATAGAATATATTTTTATTGTAACTATGTAAATTACTTGTACAAAAGGAAGTCATGGCTTTTGTACTTTTATACTAAGTTCAAATGTGTAGAGTGCACGTAGTTAACACGATTCTAGATTTAGGTTTAGTTAATATATAATGCATTAAATGTAACTATTAATTTATTGTTATAACTACACTTTATTTTTGTGTTGCCATGTCTTGTAAGTTTAATCATGTATATATTTTACAATAGTCAATAAATTTTGAGTATATTTTAATTTTTCTTGCATCTGGGTTTTCAGGGTAGAAAAGAAATTATGTGACTCTTTGATAAGTAGGGTATTATAGGTTATATAGAATTTGTAATTATAATAGTGCTATGTGTTTGACTTCCATGTTGTTTATTGTAAGCTTTATAATGTAAATAAAGACATTTCCAAATCAACAATATCAATAGATAGGCCTACATGTTTTCATTACCAAGATTTTTAAACTATATTTCTATCATTTCATTATTTTTCTAGAGTGACAATAACAATAAATATAAAAGTAATTGACAAATGAAACAGTTTTCACAACTTATACCTCATTATCAACCATAGGGATGCCTAAGCAATTGCTCATGAGAAATATGTGACTCCCAGCATCTTTTAATGAGGTTAATTTTATCTACTTGGGTATGTTATGTCTACAAATTACACTGACAGGCAAAAAATTCCACCCACTTAATTTTTTCATCTAAAAATATTTCTGCTTTGGATTGGTCTATTGTTTTTAATGAATAAATAGGTAATCTTTTTGTTTGTTTTCAATTAGGAATGTTAATATAGAGGACAATCACCCTTAATCCTTAATTCAATGAAATGATTCTAGATTCCAATGTTTACTTTCTATGGAATCAAAATGTTTATTCAGTATCATTAGTTCAGTGCCGTTTCTTGCAGCACATTTCTTAGTCTCCGGCTTTTACTTTTTTCAATATTAAGTTTAAAAATGCCTCTTAGTGCTGAGGATGTTGAGCGTGGTGTGGCACTTATTGATGATGGACGTTCCATTAGATATGCAGCTAATGCCATCGGAGTTCCATATGAAACTTTACGAGACACCATCAAGCGTTTTCAGGAAACTGGTTCTTACAATAGAAGGCCCGGTTCTGGACAGCCTGGGGTAACAGAACCACGGGATGACCGGTTTTTGACTTTGAGAATTTTACGAAACCGGCACCTTACCGTTGTTCAAGCGATTCATCAGCTCGAAGAAGTTCGAGGTGTGCAAATTTCTGAGCGTACCGCTCGGAGAAGATTAAATGAGTATGGATTAATGGCTTTTCGTCCAGTAAGAGGACCAGAGTTGACCAGAACTCACAGAGTAACACGGCTGGCTTTTGCTCGAGAACACAGCCATTGGACTATGGACGAATGGAGTGCTATACTTTTTACAGATGAGTCAAGATTCGCTCTTCGATCTCCAGACGGACGTGAAAGGGTGTGGAGAAGAAGAAACAAAAGATATGCAGCCTGTAATTTTTCCCAGAGCCAACCTTTCCAACTTGGTTCCTTAATGGTGTGGGCTGGGATTTCAATGGAGCGCCGCACGGAATTGGTTGTTGTTCGTGGAGGGTCTTTGACGGCCATTCGCTTTGTAGATGACATGCTGGAACCTCATGTGTTGCCTATCCTCAACGAAATCGGCGATCGTTCTATTCTAATACACGATAATGCACACCCACATGTCGTCCGCATAGTGCAGATGTTCCTTCAACAGAACAATATTGAGGTTTTAGCCTGGCCAGCACGTTCTCCAGATTTGAACCCCATTGAGCATTTATGGGATAACCTCGGAAAACGAATAAGAGCGCGTGCAACACTTCCTGATGCACTGCAGGACCTTGAAAGGGCTCTTCGGGAGGAATGGGCTATCCTCCAGCAAAGGGACATTTCCTGACTGGTGGAAAGTATGCCGAGTCATCTTAAAGAAGTAGTGAAGGCAAGAGGAGGAAACACGCGCTATTGAACGATGATGTAATTAATTTCTTTTAGAATAATAATGGTTCGTTTTTCAATTTTTTTTCCCTAATCTTTCTTACCCAATCACATTTTGATTGTTAAAGGTAAAAAAAGATTATAAAATTCCATAAATACTAAGTATTACCTACAAATACCATTTATTATATACAAATACAACTTTTTTTACAAATGGCAGAAATATTTTTAGACGAAAACATGAAAAAATCAAGTGGGTGGAATTTTTTCAGCTAATTACTTCATTCATTTTAATTAGATCCATTTTTAGATACTAATATTTCTGAAATATCACAACAAATTGGAAACATGATAAATGAACAGCTGATAACTTGTGATATTCTTCAGAAACTTAGCTCTCACCAATCCTTGTCTCCAACTATATTAATTACCTCCATAATTTTAACCCACCATAAACAATACCATTAATTTGTTGATAGCCCCTAAATCTACCAGTATTTTCATCCTACTAAGATGAGGACTAAAAGTAGATATAGACAGTATCAACACATGGACAACAAGCAGTGATTTGAGATTGAACGTTGAGAAAGGACACAAAAATTTTATATACAAATATAGTTTCAACAAGCATACAATTTTATAATTTCACAAAGGGAAAGTTCCACAAAGTTCTTTGTAATTTAAGGTTATGTAATGCCTTAATTCACTCAATGTTTTTTTGCAATAAAAGGAAGATATATTCCATTTATTTCTCCTAAAAGGACTGCATACAAAAAGAACAAAAAATAAATAGCAATAATAAATTATTTATACCATAATTGTAAATACTATTCATAAAGAAAATTTTCTATTTTGACTTAGGTTTTCATAATAAACTTAATTTGTCTGTTCAAACATGGCAAATCCAAATGATATTGAATAAATGTCTAGTACAATTTTTTACCCGAATATGATAATCTGAGTCAAGTAAGGAGATTCATTTTTGTGTCTTCATAACTTTCTACACTAGATTTTTTAATGCTCAGTAACTGATTTTCTAATAATGTTAACAATAATTATTAATAATATCAAATACTTAATGACTTAAAGTGCAAATTAAAAATATTCATAAAAGAAGTCCATAATAAGCTTTTTTTTGTATATATATATATATATATATATATATATATATATATATATATATATATATATATATATATATATAGTAGATACCCACAGTTTGATACTTAAATATAACTAGTTATAAAAAATACATTCATAATTAAAAAATACTATATATTTAAAATATAGTACCTATAATTACATATATTAAAGTAATAACAGAGGTGCCTTCCGAAATAGAATATCCATTATGCATGTTAAGGTACGGAATGTATAGTAATGAATGATAATAGGTATCACGGATACCCAGAAGGAGGTAACATAACGCAATATATGCAGGGTTATTACATACAGGCATATATTTACAGGGTTATCAATTTATGAAGAAAACTATACATTTTTGGGGTGTTAGTTGGATGGAACCTCCAAAACAAGGACCTAGGGAAAAAACTAAATTACAATTGGTATAATTCTGCTTTTATTTGCATCCTCATCGCATCATCTTTAGGAATGTGGATCCCTAGGAAGTATCATTACAGAGGATTTGTGTATAACTGATGTTATTTAAAAAAAATATATATATGTTTGCTTTTTTCGACTATTGTATGTTACTATAGAAGTTATCTTGCCTCAAACAAATGTCTTATATGTTGCAATTTTATTAACTAGAAATTTAATCAACATCTTGAAAAATAATATAATCAATCATGAAGAGGTAAATATTTAATTTAATTTAAAATATGAATTTCCTGATACCTAATAAAAAAATGTAACAGTAAAGTTTTATGAAATAAAATTACTGTTTATAAATAGATATCAGCACTATTATATTTTTAGAATTACTTAAGTTACTTTTATTTATTGATTTCAGAATGCTCAGACACTTTTTCTGATTTAATATTTTTATAAAAGATTTCATTGAATATATTTAAAGTTTTCTCTTTTCTTGAAGAATGATGATTAATAATTTATAAGAATCTTTATTTAATTATATACTTATTGGAAGCAATTGCAATTGGATGTAGTTGGCACCCTTGACTAAAATGAACTTGTAACATTTCAGTCTCTACTTAATGTAAATAAAGTCATGTTAAGTCAAAAATCATTCATTTTTTATCGAAACAAAATACTTAATAGCTTTAGTGTTCAGTGTGGTTAAATGTAAGGGTTGAAGGATTAATAAACAAGTCTTTTTTCCTTGTTTAAATGAGTCTATTAGTTTTTCTATGAAGAACAGATTAGTCTGACCAGAACCATGTCATATGAATAGAAAAGCAATAATATTCAAAGAAAAAAATTCAAGTAAGTTTTAATTATAGTTTAATTTATATGAACTACATATTTAATTTTGTATTCATTTAGACATATTTAGTACTGCCTTTATTGAACAGTTTTTATTGGATGTTTTAAACTTAGGCTGTTTATTCATTATTAAGTTTTAAATTAATTAGTTGATAAATGGTTGTTATATGAAATGATATACAGTATAACAGTTTATATTATATTATGTGTATGGTTAATAATGGTAATAATAAAACATTGTTTAGAGAAATGGCCTTCTGTTAAAATTTATTAAGTATGACAAGAACTATTATGAAATATTAACAAATATAAGTCATAAGATCTATTTCTCCAATTGAATTTATAGCCACAGGTTTATACATTTTTCTTAAAGCTGTTCCTATATAAGCCTATTTAACTATATGTTTGACAAATAATTTTAGTCTTATATTTTTAATTTCTTTAATAACATTTGCATGCCTCTACACATTTATAAATTTGTAAAATATAAATTCCAGTATAGAACTCTGATATTGAAATAAAAATTAACAAAACTGGATGAATAGTTTTATCCAAAAATGAATACTTTGCAAATAAGTTAATAGGTAAATGATTTTTATTATTTTAATAAGTCCGATTAGTTTTTTCTGTAATTTCAGTCGGCTTAAGATTTCTGCTGGAGTCGTATAATGCTATTCTGTTAGTTTTCTGTTTTGATTTGATTATGAAGTAATTCTAATAATTATTTTTGCTTAATTGATTCTTTGTTTTACTGAGTCTTAACAATTAATAATCAATCTCTGTCACACTTTTATTTCATAAATAAGATGTAAATATACTTACTTATAAGTAGCTCTAATTACAAAATGTACAATGATTAGAATTTTACTCTATGAATTCGGCTGTCTGTGAAATTCTCCCATGTTGTATTTTTATGTCCTTTGATTTGATTAGTTCTTGATTCATTGTATAGTTCTTACAAACTTTGTAAAGATTTCATTATAAATTATTTCTCCATCAATAGATAAAAAGGAACAGTTAATGACTCAGGAAATAGAGTACCTTACTTTAAAAGCATTAGTTTTGGTGGTTGTTACTTTGGTTTTGATACTATCCTGGCATACATTATTTATGTTACATAGAAATATTTCTAGCACCCTTTGTTGTTGTTTATACATAATTATTAAAATATTTGTAATGAAAGGAAGAAAATAAATACATCTAAACAAGAGTATTTATTAAAAGTTCATTTTACTGTGTGAATATGTTTATGAACAAAACTATCCCATTTAAACTTATATGAATTTATAATATAATAAAAACAGTTATTCCTGTAAAAACAACCTCTTGCTTAAAGATTTTTTGTAAGTTTCGTTTCTTTATCAAGAAATAATCTTTACACTTAAAATGAACTTATTTTAACTTTGAAGAATGGATTTTTTTGATAGTTTAAATCTTTAAACCCATTAAGTTATAATTAAGATTATATTAAATTCATATTAAATACTTATTTTTACTAAAGCCATCCTGCCACTGAAATAGTTTTTCATGAAATTGCTAATATATTGTATGAACATGGTTTAAATTAAAATTCAGAAGTTTTTTCTCATCTATGTTTTACTGCTGCAATATCATGCAGTAAAAATATATTATTTTTGTAATTGAAGTAGCATCACTTTTACAAAACAACAATTATAACTCTAAATCAAATAAAAACATGGAATAGATTAACCTAATTTATCTGAAAGTTAAGTTTATGACTGGATCGTCTAACAAATATGAACTAGCAATTTGAAGATATTTCATTGCGTCTATATGTTTACGTGTTAAATATTGAATTGGCAAATAAGTCCTTTCGGTTTTTCAGGGTGAAATAAAACTCAATGAATTATTGACATATAATTTATTTTAATCTACAATATATTGACCATTATTTATTATGACTTTTTCCCATCTTTCTGTTAGCTGTATAATGCCATGGTTCATAGAGTGTCTGGAGTTTATTATTAAAAAGCTGATCCAAGTGGTTTTTGATGTTCTCTTCCTTTTGGAATTTCTTTCCATTCATGAAGTTCTGCAGAGACCGGAATAAGTGGTAGTCACTTGGAGCTAGGTCTGGTGAATAGGCAGGGTGGGGCGAAAGGTCCCATCCAAGGCTCAACAATTTATTGCTAGTGACCAATGAGGTGTGGGGCCTAGCGTTTCTTGGTGAAATACCCTTAAATAAACACCCTTCTGATCATTCATAACTCTTCAGGATATTCTCCAAATTTGATGTCGCTATATTTGTTGAAAGCTGAATTATTGCTCTTCAAACCCCTATGAATGTTTTTTTTTAATTTAATGCCTACTAAGCAATAAATAAACAAAATCTCCTTATAGGTTTTTATTTTTTATCTCCAATTGTAGTTTGTTTACAAAGGTCCTGTGGTTGTCATTTTGTGTAGTTTATGTAGCCCTAAATTCCTGCTAAATTTCTTGTAAATAGCTAAAGTCCTATTGAAGTTATAACACTTGTGATTTTTGAAAAAAAATCAGTGAGGGACCCAAACATTAAGCCTGGAAACATAGCCAAGCTTGTGCAAATGGTTTTCTACGCTTGTGTAAATGGTTTTATAAGCTTGTGTGTGACACATTTACGGCCATAGCATCTCTCGCACTGATTGGGTGGAATTTTGATTAATAATGACCTTAACATTGTTCGTTTCAATTTCATGTGACCGACCAGACCGTTGAGCATCATTGATGTCAAAATTTCCTGGAGGAAATTTGGCAAACCAATTTTGACAGGGGTGTTTGGTTAAGGCATCATCCCTATAAACACTGCAAATTTTTCTGAGCTTCTGCAGCACACTAACCTTTTTTAAAATAATACAACAAAATATGCCGATAATGACTGATATATTTTTCCATATTCACAGTGCATTAGCAAACACAATACTAAGCTAGTTTCAACAAGAGTTAACAAATATAGTTGTTGACATGTTACTAATAGGATAAACAATCCACCTTAGAGATTAATTCATCATAAGATGTATTAATGCATAGTGACATAAAAATAATCAGAAAAACAGAAAGGACTTATTTGCAAACCCAATATATTCGACTAACCTCAAAATATTAGTAGACTTTGTATTGACAAATAAATTGTTATTTAAAAAAGAAGGATGATATAGGCGAACATTCACTTTATATTATGATGAAAAAACATTTTTGATTTTTTGTTTTCACTTAATTTTCACAAGAATAGAACAATGAATTCAAAAGGAATAATTTTGAAGCCTTCTGATGAATCTGTCTTGCACGAGTTATTTCCCTAATTGATTGATTATATCTCTCCTTCTATAATTTTTAAGTCATTGGTACTTAATGTATAAGTCAACAGCTCAGTATGTATAACAGCTCAGTGGGAATCTCTGTGTGGATGCTTTAAGGTTATTTTGATAAAAATAATTAATCATTTATGTTGATATTACTAAATTCAAATGTTAGGTCTCATTCCATTTCTTGGCCTTGCTCTTAGTTTAGGCCTGTCAAAGTATAACCAATAACGTTCTTTAAAAAATATATATATTTTTTTAGTGTTTTTGGTTTGTATTTTTGTTTTATGATAAGCTTCAGGAAAGGGATTTGCATTAATAGAAATACAATTTTTTTTTTATGTATGATAATTTTAATGAAATTATAGTTTACTTTTTGAAATTATACATATTTATAACTATTTACAAATCAAAAATCCTTAATTAATAATAGATATACATCTCATTTATATAAATTTATATTTATAAAATAAAAGTCTCAGTAACAAAATATATTTTATATTGGTAAAATATATAATCTGGATTTTACTGATTTTTAGTATCAATATACAGACAAAATATATATTAATTTTAAATGGCTAGAAAAGTCTAGTCTCATACTACAATAGGTAGGCGAAGATTTAATAGCAGAATCACAGTTCGTCAAAATAAACAAATAATATATAATTTCTCTTGGCTCTTAGAATAAAATTTTGTACAAATAGAACACATTTATTTTTAATAGCTATGTACATATGGCAATTTAAGAAAGATAATACAAGGACTTTACGAACTATACATAAGATTCTTCATCTCGGTAAGCCCTGGTAACGATGTAATGTGGCTGGACACAGTCGCCTAAGTAATATGAGGTGATAGGTGCCCTCTTGTTGGCATATTGAGGGGCGGGGGCTGGGGGCAACGACCGCGAGCGGTGAGCAGAACCCCTATGTTGGTCCTCTTTCCGACGCAGCCTTCCCCTCAGGAAGGAGCTCTCCACATGTACTGGAGGAAGGTGCCTCAGTTTGACTTCGTTCCCTCGGCTGTTGGACCGTGAAACATGGGGAGTACAGTCGTCATCAGACAGAGTCGACGAATCATCTTCTCCATCCAGCCTAGGTGGTTTGGTGACATCAACTGTGCTTGCAGAGATGGGTAGTTTGGGGGTATAAGCAGGTCTGTACTGGGCTCTACGTGGCTCGGAGATGACTTCGCAATGGACTGCAGTTACTTTACGGAGGGGTGGGTGATGGTCAAACAGTTCATCGAATGACTTGAGGTCTTTCCTGCGTGGAGGTGCAGGAGGTGGTTCTTGGTCCAATATAGATTCCTGAGATGCTGAGCGTGCTTGTAGAGCAGTGCCTGTTGTCCTACTCAGCAGGTTTTCTTGGCTGGCTGAATGTATGACTGGTTGTTGTTGCTGGGTATTTAACCGCCTGGATCTCTGCCTAAACCAAGCCTGTCTCTGGAAATTTGGATTCAGTCTTTCTTCCCATCCACCATATACTCGTACATATTCTCCTGGTACTGACATGGTAGCTGTTACCTGCACAAAAAAACATGACAAATTTATAAAGCAATTAAAAAAAAAGACTTCTAATGAAAAAATTGAATAAGATAGTTAAAAAGAAATATTGAACCATACTGCAAGATGGTTGACTATCTAAAGAGATTTAAAATGTGAAACAAGATTTAATGTATAAAATCCTCATGGCTGATTTTAACAGTTAAGATTAGTATATATTTCCATCCATTATATTATATCAAGAAATATATTTGTGCTCAATTACCTTTGCATGCTGATCAAATGCTGGATCATATCCACTAGAAGAAGTTGATCCAGATTCTTCTTCATCTGGGGTATAGAGTTGAGAATCTGACATTGTTAACCCAGAGTCACGACTGAGAGAGATCTTATCCTTCCTTGGAGGTGGTGAGCATTCTAAACTGTCAATTGAAGAGTCATCTCTTCGTAAAGCTGCAATGAAATGAAGTTTTTGAGTAAAAAGAACAGATGATAAACTCTATCTCCAAAAAAAATCAGTATCTTTAAGAATGTGATGTTATAAATCTATTATTGGATTACTAATTCAAAATATAATAAATAGAAGCATCAAACTTACAGTCAGATTCCTCAGTTCCACTGTCCCTAGGGTCACCAAGCAATGTTGTAACATTGGGTCCACAGAGTACATCTGCATGGCTGATAAGAGCTTCTACCAGTGCTGGCACTGCTCGGAGGTCTCCAGGCACTCCAGCAGCTGGGGGCCATAACAGAGATGGACCCACGCAAACACCAAGATTTGCTGGTGACATAAGATTGGTTGAAGATCTCCTCGCTATCAATACCAGAGAGCATACAACATATCGAAGAAGCAATCTGTTGATAGGTGGTAGTTCTTCGATTATTCTATAAAATAAAATAAGAAAAAAAAATTATTTATTTTTTAATTAGAGAGATTAATGGAACAAACTAGGCAAGAAACTTTGATTAAATAATTACCCTTTGATCCTGATGAGCCTCTGGTGAAGGTTAGGTGTTTCAACAGCTGCCCTCCATTTAGGATAGAGTGCAGTGGTGAGAAGAGGATCAGGTAGAGAGCGAAGAAACTCTTTCAACAGGGCACCAACAGCAAGCACTGGCACTGAGTCCATTGCAACTGGTTGCCCAGCATCCAATTTTGATCTCAGCTCGCGGACTATCCTTACATTTGCTGATTTCCGGAACATTCCAACAGTAAATGGACCTTTAGTTGCAACCTGATGTAGCATAGCCTAAATACGAATAAAAAGAATAAGTAAAACGAAGTGAAGGAATTTTCTTTATAAAAAAAAATGTTTCAATACTTACAACTACAGGAGGTGGTAGAGAATCTCCCTGACATATCCTCGATAAAGGTAAACCAAAAAGACATCCTGGACTTTCTTTAGAAAGGCTCCGCCTAAAGACTTGCCCTATCCTCATTCGATTGGACATCTTCTTCGGGCTCTTCTTTTCACCTGGATCAGGACTTTTACAGGCATTCCTGAGGATAAAGGTGCACCGGGCAAGAGGATCATGAACATTGTTGCAATGATCAAGGTCAAAACCCTCTTCAGCAGAGAGGGCATCCCTGAGGCAGGAAAGCTTGATGGCTGCTGGCCGCTCATGTCCTATCAGCGGGTATGGAGCCTCTTCCCTCGCGGACTGCGCCCACAGCTGGTAGTTACCATGACGCGGCAGGTCAAGTGCTGCAACTGCTGCGCAAACAGCACCTCGCGCGGTTTCCTCAGGTGACACTGATAGTGTCTTACACTGCAACAATACATAAGTAACTAAGTGAACAGGCTCATAGCTGATTTTATAATATTTCTATATAATCATTTTAAAACTCTACACAGAGCTAAGATTACAGCAATTTCATCTTATATGATGTGGGCGTAAGCTCAACTTTAGAAAATTTTATATTAAGCTATATTAGCTTCAATTTAAATCTATTTCTTTTTATTAACTATTTAATGGAACAATAAATACTTACAAGTGGCAGAGAACAAAAAAATGCAAGTTTATTTTATAGGGCACATAAGAAATTATATCAGTGGTCTAGAAAATCTCAATAATTGACTTTAGTAGTAAGTCAGCCAATAACAGATGATAACTTTATCGGAATTCGAAACGAATATAAAGTTTGTTTTACACATTAACTGAACAAACAGTACCTATACTAAATTACTTTTACGAAACTTGTAGTATTTTAACTAGACAAAAAATTTCAGCAACCAGAGCTCGGTAAAGGGCAACGTCCTTTCGTAATTAGGGAAAACCGAGCGATCCCTTGGACTACCGCTTTCCGAAGCGGAGACTGCCCTAAGCGACATTTTCTTTCCAGAAGTCTTGCTGCTAAAGTTCAATGGTTCCCATCTCTGCGGGAAAGGGATTCGTGATTCAGCCCGTCTCCGAAAGGTCGCCGCCGCTCAAGGCCCGCGCTTCAATCGGTTAATTAAAAGACAGTTGAGCTCGCAATGAGTCATTAAGGATGAGTTATAAGGAGCGGTAATGAGTGAGCATGATTCTAATAATTAACAAGCCTGATTATATGATAGAAAAGATAATAATTTCGTGTGTAAAGCCGGTATTAGTATTTAGTACAATTTGGAATAGTACAACAATTATATGGAATGCAACAACTAGCAAATTAATTCGCTGAAAAGATTTGAATTGAGAGATTCCAGATCTATATTCTAAAAATAACTTAATCAAAGAATGCCCTTTCTATTAATTTCAAGTCGGATATCGTAATCAATCATTGACTGAATTCTTGACCTTCACCCCAGACGAGATGCTCGTCATCAAACATTCCTAGTTATCCTTGATTACCGAGATAAGCCCCGGAGTCATTAAGAAGACAACAATATAAGCACCCGGCCTAATAAATCCCCTCCAGGATATAGCGCTCCAGTTATATTATAGAGAACGGGAGACAATGGCCAGCTGGAGATAAGGCATGGCATCTTCTGGAAGCTGGGCGTGGCACGGCGATCTCTGGAGCGATAGTGTCATTTAGCTAGTTGTCTTTTGGCCTCTTTTTGTTACCTCGCTCGGATGTCTCCACGTCCTGCCATTAGTAGGTTCTTGTTTATGTTTAGGGAGATTTATGGATTTTACTGCTCTTTTTTTTTTCTTGTCTATCTGCCGGAATATGAAGGTCTAGATTTATATGTAAGTGTTCCTCTAAATGAATGACACTTTGGCATTCATTCTCTACTAATTTCGAGTTTAGTTAACAGTAGGTAATTCTATATTACATTGAATTTCATTAGAATCGTCGCGTAAATATGGCTTTGGAGAGGCGTATTCAAATTCTGAGATCCATTAGCTTCTTAATCAATAAGCATTTATTCAAATGTTATATTATTACTTTAAAATTTATAAACAGAAACGCGTAAAATGCCTTGAGTTGGAGATCGGAATAAAAATATTCTTTAAGATGATTTTACATGTATTTTAGCTTGAGTTTGGTTTTACTTATTACAATTATGTGAAATATATTTACTGAGACAAATATGGTACTTATATAGTAATATAAGAATAAATAGTCCGTGGTACAGACCCAGTTTTATCAAATTATTTACATCCGCCTAAACTTCGTGAATGGCTTCTTCTTGTGGTAAACAACATTTTTATCTGCGAAAATTCTCAGAAATGGGAAGTTTTCTCATTAAATTAATTAATTGCATATTCATGAATACCCATTTGGTTTTCACTTGAATCGTAAGATAATATGATCAAAAAATCGAAAGAAAAAAAAGGTGGCCAACAAAAATATTGCGCCGTTTGTCCTATTCACACTAGTTAATTTGACAAGTTGGGTGTAGAAGTTACGCCGCCATACGATTCAAGTGGAAAGCTAAAGGGTATTAATAAGTTTTTAGTACCTAATAAAATTGACAAAGTTTGGCGATCTCAGGATTGAATACGTCACAATTCCAGAAATATTTATAAATCAAAATTTATAGGTTACGATGAGATGAAGCAATTCACGAACTTTTAGGCAAGTGTTAATAATTTGATAAAAAAAAGGGTCGTCTGATTAATAGTTTATATAGTATTTAGTATTAAAACAGTTTAGTTTGCTCACATAAAATAACTGATTTTTTCAGTTAAAGGTAATAATGATTCTCTCCACAAAATTAAAATATAAACATGGAATTAAAGAGTAAGAAAATGAAAATTGCTGGGGAGCTAAGAGATGGGCAGAAGGGGAGAGGGGTTTAATAAAGAATTTGTAGGAGGAGGAAGAGGAGGAGGATGTCCTGGAAGAAAATGTTATATGTAGTTATTTTATGGAAAGGGGATTGGGGAATAGGATGGAATGCGTTTATTGAGATAGAGTGAATTGAAGGTTTTGGAACATGGAATGCGTGGGGTTGAATTTAATGGTGTATGAAGGTGATTTGATACTTACGTATTCTATGTTCGTGGCCTGGTCATAGAAGGTGACCTGAATATTGGTGTTGGCTGGCTCTTTGGCCTTCTCGACATTGACAACCTCGCTGAGCTTGGACAACCAGAGGTCCCTGGCTGCCTGGGTACTGCAACAAAAATAACATAAATCAATAACATGTATACATACAATATATATTATATTAAAAAATAAAAAAGTGGGGAAAGAATGATAGAAACGAGTAGCAGGACAAAACAAATGTATCTCTAGTTCAGATAGGAATGCCAGATGTTCCAGATATAACTGTTCCCTTTAAATAGAGATTTTATTCACAGATTAACGATTTTTATCAGTAGATTCCTTTCAAAAAGAATGCCTCAGAACTTCACGAGCAGCATGAATATCATGGTTCGCAAATGTTCAACGCTGTTTCAAAGAAAATACGAAACATCTGGAGTAACAAACGTCAAAACAGAAAAGATCCACCATATTGACTTTGAGAGGAACCCTTAGAAGTGTCAAATTAAAACCATGAATGCCAGGTTCCAAGCACTGTAACCCGAAACGCCCTTCAGTTTCTGCATACGTGACTAAGGGTAGGTAGAAAATGGCGGAGGAGGCTAATTTTGGCCCTTCTGGTCAAACAACGTGCAGACAGATTTATAACACATGGTCTTTATGGTAACAAATTATTCGGGTATTGTTTGAATGATGGGGCATTGTTGCTTATTTACCAGCCATTTGTAAGAAGTTTTTGAAAAAGTGAAAATAATCATATGCAGAATTATTTGTATCGGCAGATGTGGACGGCAATTGCAAGTTTTTAGGACTTTTTTTTCCTTTTACATGTTTTGATTGTACCAAAAAGTTCATTTGAGCGACCCAGCCGAGCTGAAAAAAGTCCGCCATGGGCTGTCCATGAAGCAGAGACGGAGTCAGGTAAGCTGAATAGTCTAGCCGTCGGGGCATCGTGGCACCTCCGCCATTAGCTCCTGTGGCTTGCAAGAATTAGTCAAGAGTACTTCAAGATTTATAACAAGAGTACTTAAACGACGATTTAGAGAGCCGTGCTGATGAGTACTGTCGTCTTGGACGACAAGAGGGAAGGGAGTTTCGTAATTTTGGAGCTCAATTTATAGTTTAAAATTATTAGTTTTTTATACATTTATAGTTTATTCGGTTTATTATTTATAATTTATTCGGGTCGAAGAAATAAAATTATGGTCGAAATAATAAGTATAATTGTATACAAATGAAGTAAATAATATTTCGTTAATTACCATTGTATTTATTCGCCTTAGAACAATAAATAATTTCATTGGTGCTGAGAATTTAGGAGGAATTACAAATTAAAAAGTATTTTATCCATCAAAACCATTTCACAGAAAAATATCATCAGATTTATTGGAAAAACGAAGATGAAGGCAAAATATTGGAAATAGAATATATTGTATTTCTAAAATAAAGAACTATACCACAATAAAGTTAATTTTTTATTATTCCATCAATGGGGTAGACAGTTATAAAATTTATATTCTTGTCCAAAGAATCTCCTGAATTAAGTTCAAAGATACTTAATAAGTTTATTTGTCAAGAATTTTGTGTATAGGGGTATTGTGAACTAGAAAAGGGTCTATTATTGCATACTTCCGAAATTAGGAATTCAGTTGCCATTCTCCGCTTTCTCTACTTTAACAGAAATAGCCAAAAGGTGAACTTATCGTTAACTGTCCTCAACCATTGTGACATGTTTAGTCACGAGCTCGTAGTGTTAGTTAATTATTAATTTAATTAATTAATAAGAGATGTAATATAAAATGAGTATTCTATATTCAAGGAAAAATGAGCAGAGAACTAATTATCAAAACAATATAAATTAATTAACCTATTGGTTCTGTTACGAATCCTTATGCAACTCCACGTAACCTAAATAAAATTAATTATTTCTTTGGTGTAAAACTTGTTCTGAAGAGTTGACATAAAACGGAAGACGCAGTTCATTGAATAACAGGTCACGTTTTTGGCTTGCTTTTCTATGACGTATTTCATTTGTTTATTAAAACTGCACAATTTCATGTTTTTAACCCAACTATTGTTAACCAATCTTAACTAAATTAATAGTTAGTAATAAAAAAAAAAAAACTGATAACACCTAAATTTCTAATACTTTGTGGTTTTCTTCAATTGAGAATAGAATAAAAAAAAATCAAGCTAACAGTTATGATATTACTAAATATATAATATGTTCTATAAAATATAAGTTTATTTGTTAATGATAATTGATTAAAACGGACACGAAATATTTGGTAGTAAATCGTCGGTTTATTGCAAGTCACTAAGTACATTTTTGACGGTGTTAAATTTTTTGGTACATTTTTATTAATTTCAACCTTATTTATTGATGGAAAATGCAGTAAATAAATTGAAATGACATAAATCCATATATAAAAAAAAGTTGTTATTCTAAGGGAGCTGTGCTCTATCACTTTATGAAAAGAAAATTCATCGAAATACTTGGTGATATGATTTTATAAAATTTTACTTGATGAATTTTTGCCATTAACTCTGGATATCTCTGTAAGATTTTTTTTAGTAAAGGATTTATTGATAATTTTAATAACATTCGTCTACAAGTTGAATGCAAGTTGGTATTAATTATCATATATGTTTTTGAAAGGGGAACTGAAACTATATGGACAGTAAAAAAAAAAAAGAAGTTGCAAAACTTAAGCAAGAAGATAAACATCTCACTCGTGCGACATAACAAGAGTTGAATAAATCTAATAAGACCTTGATGCGGTCTCCCTCCGGACTACAGATGAAGCCTGCTTTACATAAAGATGTAAAGGGGATTCTTCAGCTCGCAGGGGAACAAGCCTGTATATCTTGAAAAAACGCAGAGGTTTCCGGAACAATGACTCAACCGTCCAAGATTAGACTGAGATACAGGTGTCGATGATAAACAGTACAAGAATGGAAGTGACCACTTGAATTCCAGAAATGGACATCTTACTAATGGTGTAATTAGAAAAATACGCAACTGAAGAATAATCCTCGATGAAAGATAGTGAGGGTTGAAGTGGGCCTTAATTAGGCTATTACGGAGAAACTTTTTCCCCCTTGACTAGGCCACATGTTCTGTCAAAAAGCGTCGCAATTAGGCGGGAAAAACCGAACAAGGGTTGCGTTCTCCCCGCCAAAGGGACATCCATCCACCTCAAAGTGGCGCTTTTTTCACTTCCAGGAGCAGGCTGAAAGGGAGGAGGCGTAAAGACAACAAAGAGGATCACGAAGATGAGAGTACTCTCAACTCTCAACCCCAATATTTGAATAGAGTTTGAAGAACCCAGCGGCAGGTCTCTCCGAATACCTGAAATTACCTGAGCAGGTGTCCCAAGGATGAATACTTAACCCTGAAAATTTTTCTTTAAGGGATTTAATGACCCGGGAACAATGTACGTGCGATGTTTTTTAATAGAACGTGATCCATCCGCGTCATCGAGCTCATCGTATTACAGAGTTACTAAGGAGGGTGAATAGAAATAAGGCCAAATCGATACACCTTTAAAGATAATTTTATTTAAGTAAATATATATATTTTTTCACTCTGATTAATAGGGTGACTAAATAATAACAATAAATGAATAAAAACTGATGGTAAATAAAAATAAACGAATAATTCTTAATTCATCAATGAACAATAATTCAACAATTTTTGTATTACTGACTTAATAATATCGTAAAGTTTTATTGAAGGGGATCGTTTCACTAATAAATTGGCTAAATTTTATAAAAAAGTTTTACTGAACATATCTGTATAATTGTAATACATAAAAAACAAAAATAATGTGTATATCAACGATCAAACATTTGGATTAACGGAGTTGGTCCATGCGAATTATCCATGATATTAGTCAGTTACAATATGGTAATATAATATGAAAATAAATAAATTGTGAGGGGTTAATTTTTTTTCTTGATGAATTAAAATCGATCATAATTAAAATAATAAACTAAAAATGTTTTAATAAAGGTCCGATACAGAGGATTTTTTCTTTATGAATTTTAATTATCTTTCAAATGATCATATACGTCGATGCATTGAAAAATGTCACTAAATGCATTTTTGATAAAGGTAAATTTTTACTACGTGAATTTAGACCTAATTTGTGGATGAAAAAACACAGTATGTGTATCAAAATAACATAGTTACACGAGTGCAACAATGTTCTGATTTCACTTAAGGTAAATTCATCATATTAATCAGTGATTTATATTTATGAAATATTGCTTAATGAAATTTAGCCATAAATCTACTATATGTTAGCCACCATAAATAGAATTGTTTTTAAATTATGAGAAAATAAAATTTCCTTTTTGAAATACATCTTTTTACTGTTTTTTCTGAGTATTTTTTATGTTTCATCATTAGTGGTGAATGTTTTTTTTCTTTCAAAATGAAAAATCGATTCATTGGTTTTGATAAAGTGTGAAGTTAAACATAGCAGACCGGTTGTTTGACTATACAGATAAAATTAATTAATAAAATCATAAAAGGAATACAAATCGAGGATCTGTAGTAATAAATAGATTAATAAATCGCAAAATAAAAACGAAATGGTGTAATATTATCTTCTAAATTACAAAAAAAGTTAAACGATCAACTGAGTATTGAAAATTCGATAAATATATTAATTAAACTCTGGATATATATGAATTAAACGATGCAGGAAAATTATGAATGACAAGATAAAATATAGAAGCTGCGATAACGTTTATTTTTAGATGAATAAACTGTGTCTTGTATTTCAAAACATGAAATTAAAATCATTAATGTTTTTTTTTTCAAAGATGAATGAAGATGTTACGTATTTCTACTTATGACTAGATAAAATAAAATCTACGTTTATATAAAAAACATAGTTTAAAATACAGAATTAAATATTGAACAATGTCAACGATTGTTTTCAAACTATCATCTCACACTATCAGCAAATGCGGCGATAGCTGAAATAGATAATACAATGAAATCCCCAAAATATAGGATCAACAACTGAACCAGACACTATTATTATAGATGTTATCTTTATACATATATACATATATATATATATATAGTGCAGGTTTCATTATATCTACATGTATACTCCATTTCAATGGTTAGTATTTAAGAATCATGACAGCGTGATAATTTTTATTTTAATAACGTTTACAAGTCATTAATAATGTTTCTGTTGATAAGAGTATTACTTATTAACGATGTATGAAATTTTTTTAGACCATTATCCTATTTTATCAATAGATTACTTAATTTGTCACTGCAAAATGGATTAAAATTAGTCCTGAACCTCTAAAGTTTTTTTTTTTTTGGATGATTTAATATTTATATAAAACTGAATTTAAATAGTTTAAAAGTGGAGTAACTTAATAGTTTTATAAAACTTAAATGACAATAATGGCTTATACAGCTACTTACGTTTAGTTCATATTAAAGATGATATAATAATCGTAATGTTAATAACTAATCATATAGTTAATGATAAGACTAAAGACCGCCTACATGTAACATGTAACGCAGTGATGAGTTGACAGAGTAATTAATAACACTTACAGGGAATTAATAACGTTCTTGCTCTTCTTGGAGTTCCAGTTCCAGCAGCCGATACACGGCTCCAGTGTGCACATGCTGGCCACTTCACAACACCACACTCCACAACTAATATTCACTGCACCAACCTCCGCCAGAGACTACCTGCGCTTCGGCCCTCTAGGGCCAGGTACCCCCCCTCCCCGCCCTTCCAACCCCTTCTGGGAACATCCACCTAGGGAGAGCAGCTCGTATCCTATACTTGGCGCCGAAATGCACGCTCAATGGATACGCTCTGAGGATTCGCTAATTGTGAAGTCCCGCCTCGACGTAGCCGACCGAATGCCACGACAGTTTGGAGTCGACTGAACCGCAGCCTCTTATCTAAACATAATAATTAGCGAATCTGATAGCGACGACGACAGCTGCCCGTTGATAACGTAACATCTCAATGGCGTCTGTTCGGAATTCGATCAACCGTCGATAGGCCAATTTAAGAGATTCATTTCGCAATTCGGGGTCACAGGGATCAACTGAGCCTTCAACAACAATGCGATATTTAAAGAATGCGGAATATTAATGATTATTAATATGTACAAAAAACCATTACGACATAATTATCTATGTGCCAGAAGGATTATAAATACTATTATGATAAATGTGCTATTTATGATTAATAATTGAATCGTGTTCACATGAATTGTTTTCGATACAGAAACTTCTTATAATGCGAAAATACCTAAAACATCTTAGAAATTAAATGTCTAGTGTAATAATGTAATAATTCATGATTCGTGTCATAAGTATAATATATTATTAAAAAAAAAAACTGTATCATCACGCTAAACCGCCAAATTTTACTCCTTAATTATTTGTTTTAATTGATTAATGTGGTGTGATCCGGGAGGGTCTCGCGATCCCAAGGTAAATCCTCTGCTGATGAAAAATTACTAGTCATCAGCCGGATTCGAATCCGGGACGTTGAAGCTCTGGATGTTCAGTGGTTATCCACTGAGCTATCCCACTCTCCATATATTAATTATATTGTTGAATATTTATACAGGGATTAGCAGTTAACATAAAAAGTTATTGACAGAGCACGTTCTATTGTATATAAGATAATTTAACATAAAATTAAAATGTAATGAGGTTTATTTTTTTATGTTTCAGTATAAAAACGAACTATTGACTCAAAAAGTATGCATATTTTTGCATGCATTTTGTAACCATGATTTTTAGAAAGATTACTAAATTACCAGGAAAACAAAAAAATACCGTAAAAAGCGGGCAATTATTAACAAAGATACAGTTAATTAGATTCGGTATACTTAATATTTTTTCTTCTTCAATGATACTGCATTTACTATTCTACTGCTCTTTTTTCCCTGGCTGATATATACTTTATTATTTCTAACATACCAGACTGAAACGGCAAGAAAATCGCTCGACGTTTCCGATTACTTTAGCACTTACTAGACAAACGCTCTAAACTTCCAATTAATTACAAAAGACTCATATACGTGACTATAATAAGGCCTATTTGAACTTACGGAGTTGAGCTATGGGCTCCACTTAGCCATCGAATTCCTCTCGTATCCAATCTTTACAATCCAAAATCCTTCGTAAAATCCTCAATGCTCCCTAGTTTGTTACAAATAAAACCATCCATAATGACCTTAATGTTATGTTTAAGATCTGGCCCTATCCAGATACTTATCCTTCCATAATAAACTTCAAAATCATCCCAACCCTTTCGTTTCTAACCTTGCTTCTTCTTCAATTCCTGATAACCCTCCGAGGCGTCTGAAAATAAGATGGCCCAGTGATCTCCTAATGTAGTCATATCATTAGAGTGCTACCATTGGGTAATTTCTCAACAAGTGTTTTCACGTCATTATATCCATATGTTCAAATTTACTAAATTTATTTCTATAATATAGTTATAGATATCATTAAGAAATAAAAAAAATAAAAATAAAATAAATATCTTTTGAATATTACCTAGCAAAGCAAATTGAAATAATTAATATTTTGGTTTATTATGTTAAATGGAATATTGTAATTGACCAAGGAAAAGCAATTAATTTCTTCCTCACATAATACATAGGATCTACTTATTTCCATATTGTTTTGATATTCGTTTACTAAACAAAATTTTCTGCGAATTATTCGCGCGGGACGACTAGTTCAAATATTGATAGGATTAATTTATGATTTATTACTTTCATAAAAATTAATGCTCTAATTAAGACATACTTCTCTAATTATACTTTGTATGGAATGTTCAACTTTTTCCAATTCAAATTCAATTTTCGATCACGTATAACAAAATATTATAAGGTTAAAATAAATCGAAAATTGAGTATGACTTGGAAAAATTCTATATTTAGTAACATTGGACACATTAAGTTATTTATAACTAATAGGACAAGACGATAATAGGCCAAAATTAAAAATTTACTCTCCCGTCACGTTCTGTCCCCATTTATTTATCGTGGCGAGTGCCCTAAACCACCTGGCTTGACAATTTAAAATATGCTATGATAAATCGCTTCTTTAACAACAACTTAGATAGGATCAGGGCGTGTTTAAATTTAATCTATACGCTATTGTAGGCTCTTTAACAGATATTCCATCCGACATTTGAATTTCCATCTTCACAAAACATGTCGTCCCACCCCGATGGCTCGTAAACATACTCCACCATCGTCGGCTTCATTTGGTATTCAGGCTAGATTTCCTGAACAAATTTCACCGTGTCCCTGGACGAGGAGTACCAAGATTGTCCTCTCCTTACCCGTGTTCGTTCGTGGGTGGGGTTCTTTATCTCGGGCTGTCGGCTAATTCGGCCTGGAAATAGATCATCAGGAAATTCCACAGGTGTACAGTTACAGTGCGTTGGTGTTTTAAAATTTAGTAAAACAAACTAAACACAATATTGGTTGGTAAATATTATCAGAGCACGAATCAATAACATCTTTGTTATTCGATAAAAAAAACTAAAACGATAATTAGCGTTGAATAAATTCTAGAAATCTATACCAAAACATAGACGGAAAGAACACGTAGATTTGGTCTTTGAAGGGGATTTAGCAGAAAGGCTGTAAGAAAGCATTGCTATTATCAGCATCGAACCTTCTGGTTTATTATTGGAATCGAAATTATTGATCGTAGTTCTAATTTAAGAATTCAGCCCAGTGTGAGTTAAAAAGTTCACACAAATATTTGGGAATTATATGAATTGCTTGCTTACGTTAGGAGGTAGAACAAATATAATTTCCACATGAAGGAAAGAGATGGTTCGGGTGGCGGTCATAAGAAGGCTAAATAGTGGAAAAACTATTTAATTAAAATGCTAAGTTCAGGGAGGTCTGTTCAGCTAGGAGTTTACTTAGAATACTTAGAACTCGAGTTCTAAGTGAAACATCTAGCTGAACACACAGCCCTGAAGAAGACCTGCAAAATCGGGTCGAAACGTTGGCTTTTAATATAACAGTTTTGCCACTATTTAGCCTTTTTATGACCGCCACCCCTGACCATCTCCTTCCTTTATAATGCAACGGTCAACTATTAAATATTCAATAATTTCCACATATTAGTTGTATAACTTTTTATCTCAATGTTTTGACCGACTAACTTCTATAATATTTCTGTTGTTCACTATTATTAGTATACATTATGTAACATGTAACATGTTAAAAAATAATTTCGACTATAAATGTGATTATAGTAATAATTATTATATTGAATTTATGAATAATGATTAATGTGGACAGTGATAGTTATTAAACATATACAAATACTTAGTACTTAAACATAATACTTCATTAATGCTCTACTTCATAGGCTTAGCAAGTTTTTTTTACAGATTTTTATAATTTTATTTTATAACAGATTTTTTAATCCATGGTGCAGACCTTTTTTTATCGAATTATTAACATCCACCTGAAACTTCGTAAATAGTTTCATCTCATCTTAACCTACAACTATTTTATTTACGAAAACTCTTGGAATTGGGGCGTTTTCAATCTGGAGGGGGGGAGGGGAGATGCAGACTTTGTCTATTTAATTAGGAACTAAAAACTTGTAAATACCCATTTGCTTTCTACTTGGATCGTAAAAAAATTTGATCACGAAATCGAGAAAAAAGGTGGCATTTAAAAATATTGGGCTGTTTGTCCTATAAAATCTCGTTATTTTGAAAATTAAAGGGTGTCTTACGCCAAACGGCTCAATATTTTTGAATGCCATTTTTTTTTAATCGATTTTGGAATCAAATTATCTTACGATCCAAGTAGAAAGAATGGGTATTTACGAGTTTTTATTACCTAATTAAATAAACAAAGTTAGCCCCCCTCCAGATTGAAAACGCCCCGATTCCAAGAGTTTTCGTAAATAAAATAGTTGTAGGTTACGATGAGATGAAACTATTACGAAGTTTCAGCCGGCAAAAGAGTCTATATATATATATATATATATATATATATGACTCGTTCCTTAACATAATGAGTAAATTACCAAACACATTTGAATTATTGAATGACATTCAATAACTGACCTCACATAAAGCGTTTTCATACCTATAAAATGTTTTCCGCAAACTTAATATTTTACAATTTTTAAATAGAAAACTACTTCGGGATAAACAATAATTTAGCGCTTTCTCTCTCTTGTATATATTCGTTTTCTCCGCAACCTGATCTAGTTAAGACAACATACAGATGTCCGTGGGAAAGATAGTTTTCTCTTACTCTACTCTTAAAATATAAACGTTTGGCCCTGCGCGTTATTTATAATGAATGAAAAAAATATTTACGAGAAGCTGTGATAGCTTGTAAATGCCTCGATTTTTCTATATTGATTCATATTTATGATATGGATTACTGCTTACATCCTTACGAGTCTTAGCTTGATGTTATAAAACTTAATGCTTTTCTAAATAAAGAGTTTTTCTACTTAAAAAAAAAAATTAAAACAGTTAGATATTTTGTTAAATTCAAACAAACCCTCTTTACATATTAGTACAGGTGATAATTTAATAACTTAATATTTTATAATTAAAAAAAAAATGCCAAACAATTGCAATTTGTTGGAGCCCATGAGCCCAGCTGTTAAACCCAACAAGAGAGCATTAACCCCACATCCATTTGTTCACTAACTCGTTTTTATAGATCCTTTAATCATTCTTCGGAAATGAGCTTTGGGAAATAATAGGAAAATTACAGAGGGGAGATGATGAAAACGTTTTATCGTCAACCTTAAGATAAAAATGCCTGAAAAAGAAACAACGAAAAAAAGAAAAAGAAGAACACTAATGTACTTTAATTTGCTATTATCCATAAAACTTTTTAATTGGGGTTAAATTAAGGCAATTAATAAAATAATCATCTGGAAGAGTCACTTTATTTATTTTTAATTAATTGTTACCAACTTTATAAAATGATACTAATTTTGGAAATGTTTTACTTTATATTATTTTAATACTTTTTTTCTCTAATATGTTGTTTAGGTCGTCATTCAGTATTATTAAAACACTTTTCATCAATTAATTAATGCCTAAAAATCAACTAGTCATGCACGAAAGATGGTAAATATATAATTCAATTTAATTATATTTTGGTATTTTCTAGAACCCATAATACGTATGCTGTCAAATACTTTACATTTCATCTTTCATCACCTGTAATACCCGGAACAGTTTCCTACTCGCGATCAACGGAAAAAATATTTTTCGATTGCTAAAAATATATCTTACATCTACAAATACCAATTGAACTGATCTGTCAAAATTCACTGATGTTCTTAATAGTAAAAAAAATAAAATGAAAAATTGGCAAACGGTTTCATCATTTATTTTAAGAGAGTTGCAAACATTTTAGAAAACTTTTTCTCATTGTTTATTCCATTTTTTTATTTTTTTATTTAAGCATTGTAATTTTGAAGAAACCTTTATAAATACGTCGATTTACGATCAGAGGCGAGACAGATAAACAAAATTAGATAAACTTTATTTAAGTCTAGTATTAAAACTAGTATAACTTGCCCAATGAGTTAACTATTCCAAGATTTAAACTAGTAGCGGTTTAAACTCGGATTTAATTATTCTTGGAATAGTTTCAAGACTGATAGATTTAAATTAAGAGTGATAGATTGATGTATTTTTTTTTTCGTTAAAAAATACATTATTCAGGCCTTAAAGGCAATATGTATTTAGGTAACACTTTATATGAGGCATGCTAAAAAAATAAGGGGTAAAGAAAAATTCTATAATTAAATTGAATAAAAAATTCGTATGAGTTTTTAGTAAGTATTAATTTTGGCTATGTTTAATTTTTTTTTAAATGTATAAAGATTGAAAAAGAATCTTCCCTTTATGTTAGTAGACCAATTTATATAAAAAAGACTAAAATTAAAATATGAAGTTATTAAAAATATGAAAATAATTAAATTTTTGAGGTTAAAAAAATTAAGTCATCTTGAAATATGATTTTAAATCTTACAACAACAAACTAGAAGCATGATTCCCAGAAAGCAGTGAAAAATAAATTTGTTATCCAAATTCAAAAGAAAATTTTCAAAATTATAAACATACCTGAGGAGAGGAAGGTAGAATATGCTGTTAGATTTCGGTTTGCCTCCCATCATAATTTTCTTTACTCATATCCGATCTCTTCTAGAGAAGATATTTTCATACTCCAATACTTTTCACTCACACTCACAATCGTTAAACCTTCGAAGACGAGTATATCGCACTGACTGACGATAACGCTCTCTCGACATATAATCACGAGATTGGCTTCGAAGAAAGAGAAGTGTGATTGATTCATGAACTGTTTTTCCACTTATCAATTCGGAGGTATCATTGGCAATTTCTGCCGATTGACAGATGCGCAGAACACAATGACTCATTTTGACATTATTCAAACATTTATTCGTAAAGAAGCAAACAGACATGTCATTGTTGTTTGAATTTGGATTTTACAATTCCATTCATGAATATTTTCAGGATTAATGAATCATTAATGAATCCAATAGTACAACGTATCATTTACTAACATATATTTACTCACACGTTGACCATTCAAAATTCAACGTACCTAGCAGATGTGTACATTGAAGGGGTACCATTCAAAAAGTGCACTGCGGGAGTCTTTAAACCCTCATCGGATGGCGAGAGGTCTTGGAATGAATAATAATTACTCAGTTTCATATGATTCATCGATGAATTAATCGTTGAGAATGCTTGGTATATATACATATATATAAATAATAAAATAACTATACTTCATAAACTTCTAAGGATATTGCTATTTTGTACAGTTGAAAATCCAAAATATCAGAGACGTTTGAATCTTGCTACCAATTAAGAGCAAACAAATACCCGCTGCTATTTATTTTGGATAGATTATGTGACATATGAAATTTGCTGTCTTAATGTGACTGTCACGCTATCAGGATTCGCTTTAAAGTCGATAGGTCCTATAAATTGTCCCGTTCATTATCACGTATAGACGCCTATAAGTATACTGTCACATCTTATTTTACCTAATCAACTGCGATGCGACTGAGTGGGAAAATATTGTTTTCATATCTATGGCATCTGGGAAAAGTGTGTTAAATGTAATTTTGCGAATTTTTAAGGGTATCATTAGAAAGCTATTTTTTTCTATTTCTTTGTGTCTAATGGACTAAGTTATACGGCAATTAGAGAGATTAACATTCTCCTATGATTCATGGGCTGAAACTGAAACTTGCACCTGAGGACATTACAAACATTCAATTACGTTTCACCATAAATATGATTTTTCCCCTAACATACTATGCACAGGTCACAGATAGCTGCATTTCGGTTATATATAAACTTGAAATTTATTTAATTTAAATCTGTGCCCCGGAGATAAAGGATACTATCTCACATTTTAGTATTTGTTCAGGAAACCAACTTTCCATAATTTTGAGCTATTTTTTTTTATTTTTTTTATTTAGACATATAATATTCTGTCACAGGGACAATAATTATATTGATAAATGATCACATTCACACCGTATATACAAAAAAAAAAAAATAAATTAACAAAGTAAAACAATAACTAAATAATAATAAATAAAAACTATATACAATAAAAAAATAAAATAACCTAAATATAAGTACATTAAAAACATAAAAATACAATCATACCTATTTGAGCTATTAAGATTCGTTTTTCAGTTCCTAAATTATTTAATAAAAAGATAGACATGGTACCCATTATCTCCGGGGAACAGATATTTAGTTCGTTTATTATATTTTTTTAGCAACAATTATAAATTTCTTTAGTGAGTTATTCTGTCACTATTACCAGTGTCCTTGAGTGTGACAGACTGTAATATTACTCAATAAAGAAAAATGTTATTAAAAAAAAAAATACAATTTACACTTACTTTTGTAATTTATTTTATTTAAAAGTCTAGATATAAATATATATATATATATATATATATATATTATATTATATATATATATATATAAGTAGATTTTGTCAAAATAAATATAATATCAATTGTTCTTCTTCGTATAACCTCTAATTTTTCGTCACAAGATTTACTCCCAGCGTGTTACAATTAAACACTATCTTCAATTTTTTTTAATTTTAAAAATTTCAGTTAAAATTGATTTTTTGTTTATTTACTTATCTATTCTATAAGTGTTTATTATTGTCATTGTTTATTCTATTAAATCTTTTATTACCTTTTTTTTTTAATTTTTTTTTCGTACCATCCTTATTTTTTTTATACCTGAACAGTATAAAAGTAATGTTATTTAGTTGATCGGGCGCTGATGATCTGCATGTTTTGCGCTTAGACATCGAAACAAACAAACAAACACTATCGACAAAGTTATCACGACAGAAATTGAAAAACAAAATAAATATCTATTACATCATATATTACGAGAAATATAATATTAAATTACAGTAATCAATACCGCATTATAATTATAATTAGTTCAAATATCGCGTTATAATTCGATGAGTGAACATCAGTCATGCGATGATTTTGGTCCACTGGTTGCGCCAACTGGTTCGGTAGCTCAGTTCTCTATTAAAGGAGTGCCAAGTCACGAGAACTATTTTATTCCTATCATTTAGTAGAAGTGTCTAATTGAGTTGTTTGAAGATGTTTCAAACTTGGAACAGTTATACGACTCTAATTCGCGATTAAAGAAGCAACTCAGGTGCTATAGCAGCAGAAGAGGGATCCCGTAGGCTAGGAATGCGGCTGAACCTATCTCACTAGGGCGGATAAATTAGCTAACCATCGTGAGGAGATTATTAGCGTGTAAAATGGTTCCGTGGTTCAGATAGCTCTAACCTAGAATACCAAGCCGAGTCTAAGTAAATTTTCCACTCCAGGATAAGCTCACTGTTTATTGTACAAACAGTATCGTTAACGTGCGCTTTGAGACAACGTCGCCTACACTATTACGGGGGTCGCCAGCTTACTTAGTGAGGGCGTCGCAAATCTTGGGTATGTCCGACCCAGCCTCGGGCCTTCGGGGAAATGTAAATTCAAAAAATAAATACACCATGAGCTATATTTTATTTTTATATTTCAATATATGAGCTTTTTATTTAACATAATGACTAACTTCAATTTCAATGTTTCTGATTATTAATTTAAGTGTAGTTGCAAATGAGAAAATTTATACCTATATTCACAATTCTATATTTCAACACTGCGGTCACCTAATCTGGAATAATTTTACTCACTGTCTGTACAAATAATATAAATTTTTCAACTATAAATATCACTAAAATGACTTCACCCAAAAATGTTGAAAATGGAATTAATCACGCAATATTGCGTTTTTCAAATATAGTCTATTTTAATTACAAAGTACTTAAATTGTTTTTTAAAAAAAGTTGTTCAAATACAAAATACTGGTGGGCGATCAACACGAATTTGAAAATTTCGCTATTTGATAATTTATTTTGTGTACTTAAAATGCAAAATAAAATATTTTTTTTATTTTAGTATCTTAGAAATAAATTACAAATATTTTTTTTAATTTTTTTTTTTTGAGGGTGAGATAGAATAGAATAGAAAAATAAATTTAATCTGGGACGAACGAAGTCTCAAGAGAATAACAAAATCTTACAAAAAGAAAAAAAAATAATTCTGGCTGAAAGGCTACATAAATTAAATAAAGAAAAGAATTAAAAGAAAACAGAAAACATCAAATAAATTAGCTATATAAAAAAAAGAAAGAAAATGTAAAGAAAGAAAAAAAAAACATTATTAATTCTAATAACTGAGCACTTAGTCTTCAATAATTAAAAAAAAACTTTAGTAAAATAATTATAAATAAAAACTTAATGAAACTTATATATATATAAACTTCCGAAATAAAATAAAAGGAATACAAATAGAGCGATTCAGTTTCTCTAAACCCTTTATTATTTCAGAGATTTTAAAGTTATGACTATTGTTATTTTCTCTTTTTTCTTTCCAACTTTCGCTCATAAAATTGACTATAAAACTAGAGACCGTGCATTCATTTTTACTCCGAAGAAATATTAAATGAAAGAAAATCTTTTTAGAAAAGATCAATGTCGTCTTTTAAATACTGAGTTGTCCCCTTTTTTCTTCACTTGTTACGTACCCTATTTATTGTACTTGACAGTCCTACCAAAGTGCGTTGACCCTAGTTGCAATTTCTTCTTGAATGGAAAATTTATTTTATATATTTATTAGCTGATTTGTATATATTTTAAACAAAATGTATATTAAAAAATCATCATACTATTCCTTAAAAAAAAATAGAAATAAAATTTTCACTAAACAAATTTAAATCAATTATTTCTTTAAAATTTATGAATCACTGATTTTCTGCAACGACTTTACGACTTCAAGTTATGAATGACATTCATAATTCAGGACAAGCATTAGAAGTTTTTAACACTAGAGAGAAATACTTTATTAAAAGTAATGCTGCCCTACTACTTAGGGTTGCTTCGTACACAGCATACCCACACAGCATAATCCACACGGACAATAATTTTATATTATATTTTTCTATTTTATATATATATATATATATATATATATATATATATATACATATGTATGACATACCTTTCCTTTCGTTCTTTTTTTTCTTCCTCCCCCTCATAACAATACACTTCATCATCAACAATAAAACCATATTAAACAATATACACAGCACAATAAACATTTTCCCAAGACAAAAAAAAAACAATTCCCTGTTTTCCTCTTTAAATTCTCAAACGCCAAGAACTCATTACAACATCACACAAATATATAACACAGCAATTCCTCGAATGTAGACAACTATTTCTGTGGAACTAAAATATAAATTTAAAAATGGCATGATTGGTCTATAAAGCTCAAAAATCGACGGAATTTTTCTTCATGGGTTAACTTTAAAATCGTGATTTTCGGGTCGTTACAAATTAGAAATGTATCAAACTCCAATATTTCAGATCAAGAACTGTTTTATAATTACTTTAATTTTTCAAAATTAGTGTATATAGGTATGAGTGTGTTCTTTTGTATTTATTTATTTTTAGGTTATTTTATACTTATTTATTGTATACATATTATTTTCTGTATAATTTATTTTTTTATTGTACATAGTGTTAATGTGATATCTGAACACTATTATAAATGTACCTTGAGACAGATTGTAACATTTTCAATAAACAAGTTAAAAAAAAAAAATTTTAAATATATTTTAAATAACGTTTTTTTCAATATAGTATGCGAAATTTGGCAATTATAAACTGATTTATGAGATTTTTTTCAAGACAAAGGTGACCTGAACAATTTCAAAAATGTGACAATCGAGTTTTTACCTCTTAGGTAGAAATATATGTATACTCTAAAACTTTCCCACTTTCCCATGACATTTCGGCAACAGTAATTAAAAAACAATGTTATAAGCCTGCGTTTCTGGGTTATTAAAACATAAAACATAAACGCAATGATATAAACATTTTTATAATATAAATTGTACTGAACTTTGCCTTTGAACTATATATAGTATTGTTGTCCGCTGTAAAAGAAGTTGCATTGCTATAAAAGTATATGATTAAAAAAACTATGTCGTATTTGAAGAGAGGTATTAGTCAAATATAGTCCGTGGTAAAGGCCCCTATTTATCGAATTATTGAGGCCCTAATTAATCGAATTCCGGCTGAAACTTTGTAAAAAGCTTAATCTCATCGTAACCTACAAATATTTTATTTACGGAAATTCTCGGAATTGGGGCGTTTTCAATATGGAGGCCGGCAAACTTTGTTAATTTAATTAGGTGCTAAAAACTCGTAAATACCCATTTGCTTTCCACTTTAATCATAAGATAACTTGAGCACAAAGTTGAGAAAAAAGGTGGCCTTCAAGAATATTGAGCCGTTTGGCGTGACCTACATCTCCAAATTGTCAAAATAAAATGTAATGTAGGACAAATGGCTCAATATTTTTGAAGGCCACGAGGAATATTTGTAGGTTACGATGAGATGAAGCTATATACGAAGTTTCAGCAGGATGTTAGTAATTTGATAAAAAGAGGTCTGTACCACGGACTAATATGAATCTAAGAAATACGCAGTTTTTTTTTATTGAAATATTATGTAGACCAAATTACACAAGCAGTAACCTTTGTATTCATCTTAATTATGAAGAAAAACAGGAAATTGTTCGGAAACTTCAAAGGCACTTCTCTGATGAAAAATTTACGAGGAAATTAATATGATATACGATAGATCTTTGGACAATCACACGTGGACCCCACGTGGAACACCGCTGTACCGTTTCACGGACAATGTCTAACGGGCACCCTAGACACCCGGGCTCCTGATAGGGAATAGTTTGCACCTTAACTCAGCCGCTATTTTGATCCAATGGGGATAATTTTCTATTACACAGATTTTTAAAGTTGTTTCAAATAAAATAAATGATACATTGAAAGTTAAAACAGTAGAAGTAATGCGTGTGATCGAGTAAGAGGAATAAATTGTCCCTAGTTCCTTTCAGCCCTCATAAGACGTAAACGATGTAAATAAAAACATTACACTAGCACAGTGTGTAATTGTTGACCGCACCCTCCAACTAATAAAGGATCATTTAAACAAAATTGAGATCTCGATAAGTTGAAAAAAACAAAACAAAATAATTGGTTCCTAAACAAAATAAATAAAAAGTGATTCCTAATATTGGCTTAAATATATTTTCTTTTGCATTATTAGTGATTTGCTAAGAAATATTAGGTAAGAGAGTAAGGTAAACGTTTGATGCAAGACATTCTTAAATCTTCAGTTGATGAAAGACATTCCGAAAATAAAAATAAAAAAACATAGGATACCAGCGTTGCAAAAGAACGTATAAAAAATATTTAAAACAAGATATCTTTGGACCAAACCGTCCAAATTCAATGATTCTTTTAGGGAATTTTGTACACAAACTTTTTGAATCCTTCGACAATCTAATTTAACCATGGTACGTTATCTAGATAAATTTATAGGGCTTCGAGGAGATGACTTTAGCCCAGTTTCATTGAAATCGGTACATTCGTTTAGGCACTACAGTCTATATTGATTTAGGTTTTTCGGCCGCCATTTTGAAAGGATAGGGTGGATGGTAATGACGGATTCTGAGGATCATCCTCGGGTGTCCTTTGACATCGATAAGAAATCTCAAAACAATTGCTCCATAATCTAGAATGGACAAATTTGATTTTCGGATTCTACGTATCTTGAAACGTCAAACTTCAAATTTTGATAAAAAAGAAACAAAAAAAAAACTTACGTTGTTACTTTGATAAAACGAATTGATTTGCTTTTTCTTGGGAGTCATAATTGAATAGGATGAACTACTACATGCTTTTCCTATGGGGTACGACTAAGATGTACTCAAACTGTCAAATATCCAAATTCGACATTTAAGGTCAGAGAAAAGCGAATCTATGTATGTGGCAATTAATAGGTTATATACATTTTGGAAAAATATGGAAATCATCAGTTCTTCGGAATTGGCGACTAGAAGACGATTATCCACAAGCTCTGATATCGGAGGATTTTTTTATTTGGGTAGCGGTGAACTATATATTTTGCAAGAGCGCTTCCACTACGGCAGACAGTGAGGATCCCCAGGACTTTCCCGAACTGCGGGGAAACAGAAGATGAAAAAAGCACAACGGAACTCATAGAGCCATGACAGACCGCTACTCCGCGAATTTCTATAGCCGTTCGGTGAGGAGAGCCCTGTCTTGGTTTTTTTTTTTTCCACCACCCGAATGCAGCTATCTAAAACAGTTTTCCCTGCATTATTGGATAACCGGACGCCATACGCTCTTATTGAAATCTTAGTTGTTTCTTAGTGTGTTTTTTGCGGAAACTATTTTACATCGGGACTTGATATAAACAGAATGATTTATAAATTTCATTTATTTAGATTGATTTAAAATTGTTACCTATCATTACCTATTTATAGTTTTCAGAGAGCGGGGTAACTCAGTGGTAGGGAACTGACTTCCAATGCTCAAAGTCTCAAGTTACAATCCGGCTAATGGCAGACAAATTATTTATTACATATTTATTCTGTCAAGAAACCCTCCTGAGACACACCCAGCTTCTATAAAGTAGGCACTCTTAATTAAATAATTAATTAAGGGGAAAATCTGACAGTTGAAATCACCTTCTTGAGCAACCGTTGACCAAGAAATAGTAGTTCCCTACAAAGTACCAACTGAACCCAAGATCCTCAGGAATTGTATTGCTGTTACAGTTTTTTTTCATTTTTTTTGTTTTCAAAAAATGTTTTAAAAAAATTGTACTTTCTAACCCAAAACTTATGACACAGTAATTACTAACATAAGGGTACTAAAAAAATAAATTAAAAAGAAATATCTTCCAGAAACTATCCGAATGATAGTTCCGATCAATGATCCGAAATAACATCACAGCGAGTAGAGATTTTAAAAATGCATGATACGAGAAAAACGTCCTCATAATTATAAAAGTATACGTTTCAATCATATTAAAATGCTTGCTATTTTTCTTTGTCAAAACTACTTTGTTCTCGTCTCCTATCCGAAACGTGGCCGCTTACATTAAGGGATGAGCTACGTCTTAAGGTTTTTGAAAATAAAGTATTGCGCAGAATATTCGGACCGAAAAAGGACGAGTCAACCGGAGAATTTACACAATTGTACGCTGAATTGCCCGAACTGTATCCTATTAATATGATTAAGTTGAGGCGAATTAAATGGGCAAGTAAAATCGCTGGTCTTAGTAACGAAATAATTCCTAAAAAGTTAATATGCGCTGTACCGATTAGCAAGCGTCCGAGGGGTAGACCAAAGCAAAGATGAGAAGATTGCTTTAAGGCTGATTTGGCGGGGTTAGGTTTAGACGAAGACCGGTGGATGGAAGAATGTGGACATCGATTGGTGGTATCGGCATCGAACCTACCAGATTGCTAAAGCTTTTCATTATTAATCATGTTACAAATTATGATATAAAAATACTATGTATGTATGTTATAAAAATTGGTTGCTAACCCATAGGGTAAGCCTTCCGTCTTGCATAAGTTGAAACATGTAAGCAAATAAAAACCAAAATAAACTATAATTATAAAAATGGAAATAGGATGTAAAACAAAACATGCTCACAAATAATTGCTATTGAAAGGTTAATTAATAAAAAATGGATTATTGGTGAGAGCATTATAAAGAAAATATATTATTACGGATGTTTACTATTTATATAAAGCGGATGTCTGCTTCAATATTTGATTAAGGAAGGAATAACAGCTCCGTTGAAGTTTTTAGAATATGTTCAGAATTTTAATTTGATTTAATGTAAACATGAGAAGGAGCCCAACGGTCGGAAACTTCCAAGACTATTTCCTAATGTTGATCAATAAACCTAATTTATAGAAGCTAATTTCCTTATCTAGCCCCGGGGCCGGGGAACTGGTTGGTCAGTAGGTTCAGCCATAAGTTACTTCTTGTGTAACTGTCACCTTACCCAACCGGTTACGTAAGCTGCTACAGGTTACAGATATTATTAAATCCCACTGTGACAAAAACAAAAAAAAAAAAATTGTTTGAAAACGATACTTACCTGAAGGTGGCAACGACGTTGGTGGTGGGCCATCCTATGAGGAAGGAAGTGTCCCTCGACTTGAGGACTTCGCAGAGCTCTTCCATCCCGTTCTGGGACAGCCAGATCTCCGATACTCGGACCTTCTCCTTCAGCTTGAAGTTGCCTCCGGAGCGGGCCTTGGCGATCAAGAGGAGGTCGTTGAAGAGAAACAGGTGCCTGTCTTGGCTCTGCACTCCCTGAAAACAAAGAAAATCTTTAATTAATTAATTTAATTTAAGAAAATTAATTAATTTATAGTTCCGTAAGTATAGCTAAATATTTAAAGGATTGATAGCAGAGATGGACAAATAGTATTCTGAGTACCGAGTTATAAATATTTTACTCAAATTGGCACATTATTGGGAATTCAATTACTACTTCAGTTAATCTTTAATGGTAGTTAATGACACAAAGTGAAGTAGTAATTAAAATCTTTGGTACTCAAAAAAGGTCAGGATTTGAGTAAAATACCTGGTACTCAATATTCTGAGGACTTTATTCAGCTATAGAAGAGTAGCATATGACTATTTCTGGTTGGTAGTGGACATCAAGATCTACAAAAAACTTCATATAAACAATGTTTAATTTCCAGCTAAAAAGCAGGAAATTTAAGTTTTGTGTTTTAAATTTTATTTATGTAGTATAAATCCATCAAACTATGCCCGATTTTCACAATTTAAAAGATCCAAGATCATCCACGAATTTTATAAGGAAATTTTATCCTACTCATCAGATCATGTTGATCGTTAGAATGTCCGTTTAATACGAAATACTTTTTTGAATGCCAAATTTACATCCGCGTAATAATCTTCTATAACAACAATAAAAATAAGTTTTAAGATGTCTGAAATGTAATTTTATTTAAATGTTTACAATAATTTTAAAAGTTATGGCTTCAAGACATATTTAGAAAATGCTTAAATTAGTCTTTGAAATGAAAAAAAAAAAACCACAGAAACTCATAACATTTGAAATAACTGTAGAAAGGCTAGAAGTAATTATTCGAATACAATAATTAACCGAGATGAATATAACAACGGTTTTTAGCATCTATTATTATATGGGAATTTTCTTAATCTGTTCTATTCCTCACCATGTTATTTTATGTCTTCAACTTGTTCCCATCTGTTTTCTCATATCTGCTATCTTTCAATACTTGGAAGGATAACTTCGAATTTACTTTTCATTTTTTAATTTGGCTTTCAAATAACAGCAATGTGTTGTAATTCAAATACATAATGTATTTGAGTCAAACAATAAGAAGCCTGGAGTTAACTAAAACTATCAATATAGTAATAGTATATAACTCCTTAACAAAATAAAAGTGGTTTAACACTTTTTTTTAAAACATGATTAGCAACATATTAAGATTTTAAATACTTAATCGTAAAATAATGTTTCTGAATATTCTTTCTGCTTACATCTCTGAAAAAAATAAATTTATTCGAAAACTCTTCGGAACAGCAAACAACAGTCACACTTTTGGAATAGATAAATCAACTGTGAAAAACCACCGATTTTTTTTTTCCATTACCTAACTCAGTCCTACTATAATACAATGTTCTATAATACTTCTATAGGACGACTTTTCTTTAAAAAAGTTAAGAATGTTTGGAACTAATACGATTTCTAGATTAGTATCGACTTGACAATCTGGATGTACTTTTGACTTAGTTACTAAAGCGCTCTCGCTCAAACTCCACCGGCTTTAGCACCAGTGAGGCGGTTGAGAGAGTAGCGCAGGGATTTGGGTTCCCCGCCTGATTGTATATACTGTATATAGGTATGACTGTATTTTTATGTTTGTAATTTACTTATATTTAGGCTGTTCTATTTTTTTATTGTATATAGTTTTTATTTATTATTATTTAGTTACTATTTTACTTTTGTTAATTTTTTTTTGTAAATACGGTGTGAATGTGTTCATTTATCAATATAATTATTGTCCCCGTGACAGAATATTATGTGTCTAAATAAATTTTAAAAAAAGTTACTAAAGTTATTTATTCATTTTTTAAAAAAAAGTTTCTTTAAGATCATTAATTTTTAACAATATAGACAATATAATAGAATATTATCCCTTTTATGCATAAGTTAAATTAAAAGTGAAGTAATTAGGAAAGAGAAGTTCTTGTAAATTAAGATTTTATTATATTATATTTTTTAATAATTAATTTGTTGTAGTTACAGGAATGTATAACTCAAAATAGAGTTTATGTGTATAACTTTATCTCTTTTCCGTTTTTTAATTATTTTTTTAAACTGTTTTTATGACATAGGCATCTTCTATCACTAGAGGATCCAGGATTTTTTTTTTTTTTTGGAGTGGGACTTCAGCCCTAAAACTTTTTTTCATATATATAACGATAATTAATATATATATATATATATATATATATATATATATATATATATATATATAAAAATTAGTACCTATATGACATGGTGTTTAAGTGATTCTTGAGGTTCTATTAAATGTAATTACACGAACAATAATACTTTAAGAGATAGTTATTAATATTTTTTTCTATAAAACATGGTTATATTTTACCATTTTTGGGAAGGGGGGAACTTCAGCCCGAAAGCTCCCTCTCCCCCCCCCCCGTAGATCCGTCTGTGTCTCATATGATCACACAACCTGTGCCTAGTAAAGAACGGGTATTTGAGAGAATCAAGGATTTTTTCGGCTTCAAATATTATTTAAATGATACCGATCGTATACAGTTACGAAGTTGCCCGAAGAGGAAGAGAGAGACAATCTTGGAAATGTTATAGCTAGCAAGTTACATAGGTGCTTTCGCTCACACTTAACAGATACCTGTTACACAGGAACAGCTACAATAATAGTGAAAGCAGGCCGACTAGTGAATAAGGAATTGTAATACGTTATCCAGTTTCATTATTCACACGGGAAGGAACCGGGTACATGATATGGGCCAGGCCATGCGATACTGACAAAACATAGGCCCTCAACAAGAGTGGTCTCCAAAGCCACAGGCTGATCTTTGGATGTGAAACTGATACATCTTTCAGTGATATATGACCGTTTGTATTAACGAGAAAATGGCGTAAGTCTACAAAAAAAATAATAATAATAAAAATTAGTGGGGTATATAGGCCTAACGGCGTACCAACCCCCATTTTACCAAATTACACAACTGTTGGTTTAATTGTAGTTCAGATTGTATTATTTTATATCACCATAAAATAAACTGAATAAAACCGCAGTTCGAACAATTATATTATTATATAATTATAATTATTCTTATTGCTAATTTGTAACCGTAATATATATTCAACTTGTCCATATAAGCACTAGAATAATTTAAGCCTTTTATTTCTAATATTTTCGTAATTCGTTATATTGTGCTTCCTTTTCTATTTCGTAATAATTATACCACACTATAATATAATAATTAATATATTGTAGTCAAGGTGAAATGTATAGATAGAAAAATAACTGCTGTCACATTCATGTCAGATAAAATCAAACTTCCACCACCATATGAATAAATATCATTTTCTTACTAACTTTTAGTCTAAAATCTTTATTTTGTATTAGGAGAGTATTACGTAACAGGAGCTCAACACATCTATGATTAGAGCTAATTACACAGCTAATAGGAGAGCTCCTGTAACATCCTACACTCCTAATACTAAAATAAAGTAAAATATGACATACACTAACAACTTTTTTATATAACAGAGAGATGTATAGTTTCGCATAAAAAATTGTCAAATTTGGTCTATGCATTAAAAAGGTTTGCTATACAAGGCTATGAACCGTATACACCGGACGGTGTATAAACCGGACCACATAAACCATTCCTCCACGTGGCATGAAATATGCCTTGGCATTATGCGTTTGATTTAAATATCTCTAGATTGCCTCCGGCTTATTAGGAATGCACAAATGCACTGGCTCAATGTATTTATGCTCGGGGAACATAGGGCGCATGCGGAAACTGCAACCAGCGACATTAGGTTGCTTCGGAATGGTACGCTCCATCTGTTCTACCGACACGGGAATAAATTTCGCCCTGTCATGGATTGTATAATTTTATGATCGGGCGTGTTTTGTTTATGGCATTTTCGTCTTATGCTGGTAGTGTGTAGTTTCAGAACTTTTCAAATAAGGCATGCCTCCTGGAAATGTGCGTAATTGGTTAGCACAAGTCATTGCTGAATCTGCAACTTCATCGGATGGGTACAGTTAGTTCACTAAAATAACTTGAGGGAAAACTTGGGAAGATTTCAAATTTGGACGTCTAGGAGGTAAGATATTGGTCTCACCTGAGATATTGGATAAGTATAATAGTTATTGAGACCAACATGAAAAAAAAAAATTAAACGCTAAAGGGTAGAAAAATATAAGGATGGAAGATACAAAACAGATCCTTAAGTCTCTTGAACAGCAGTAAATAACTAACCAGTAACCTCTGGCCACCATCAGAGCTTAACAAGTGTTAAGTACAAGTATAACTATCTTGGAGTCAATTATTTATTCTATTTAGTTTGTGAGTTCGGGTAACGTGAGACTGTTAAGTTGTTAACAATTAATAAGAACCAAATTAGAAATTAATACCCATCTTTACACAATTAGAAAGTGGGCCGAGCTTGATAATTTATTAAGCCCTCTCCTGATGAAAGTAAGAGGACCCAGCTTTCATAAAATACAACTTCGAGAACAGGTGTTTTCGACCAATACCAAGTGTTTTCACCGGAGCGACGTTTTTGCAACAAGACCCGGGTCTCCGCGAAGACCATGTTCAACAGGCCAGGCGCTCATCAACACAATGGGAACGTTACAAAAAGGAAAGACAAGTAAAAATAAAATAAAGACATAATAAAAAATAGAAACTGGAAACTGAGAGTGTCCTCAAAGTATCACTTTCACCCTTCACAGTGTAACAACAACAATTCGTCGTCGAGGGAAAGGAATATAATGTTTCTGTTTTCATAACTTTTAATTATTTCATTTTCTTTTTTTAAGTTTGACGTTACAATTTTCCATAAAAATAATCACTCTCGCGTAGGCACGACCAATTAAAGTTCAATTAGTTTCCATCCAATCAACTAATTGTTACTGTTATTAATTATAGGTTTTCACTTTGAACTTTCTTGTGAAAACAGTGCTGTTCCAATCAGAATAACATCTACACAAGTGATTATAATACGAATTATATTTTTATATATAAAAAAAATCAGAACATTATTTACAATTAATATAGTTCAATAATTAAATAATTATTTAGTAGTTGTATTTTCATTCAAAGGTATTGCAATACCGAAAAATATCGAACCTTCTCGAAGTATGCTCAAAAATTATAATCGGCGGGGAAAATTTAGTGTGCCTATGTGTGTGGGTATGTATTCGTTCAGGACCTGGGTCAGAGGTTTTCTGTCACGGTTTTCTTATTTGCAAATCCGATTATCGTAACATGTCCACTTTTTGTGATGGATTTACAAAAGTTTTATTATTTACTCAATTCTCCGAATGAACTTTATAAATGATTACCAATTTAAAATGAGTTTAACAACACCTAAAAATACAATACCTGTATAATACGGTACTATAATTATCTCAATCAAGAGAAATGGCTAAGACTGATAAGGAAAGCAGTGCAAATCGGCCTACAAGTAAATTAATATAAAACAAAATACAAGATAATAAGCCGAAAATTCCACCCCAATAACAGGATCTGCTTAGAAGAGAACAACTTCCGAGAGTAGACAAATACAAATACCTAGGCTCCACAATAACATCAATGAATGACCAACAGTCGGAAATAGACCATGGTATATCTAGCGCAAACAGAACTTTCTTCTCCCTTTCAAAGGTATTGAAATCCCGAAAAAATCTCAAGAAATCTCAAATTAAGAGTGTACAATACTATGAAAAAGCCAGTTCTAATATATGGTTGTGAGAACTAGACACTAAGCAGCGCCCTAGAATAAAGAGTTGTTTACAGAAACTGGTCAATCAATAACTCATGAAGGTACAGAAGTCAAGATGGGCTCGCAGCCTCTCCACGACAATGAATGCCTCAGTAGTAGTGCAAAAGACCACGTGAAAGGTCAAAAGGCAGTGATCAATCGAATCATCAAAGATGCAATCGAGCTGCATGCAGATAAATGGAAAGAAAATAGATTAAGACGGGTTGTTAAGTTGGCAACATATTTACAAGGTATGTAATGCCAACAGAAAAACAAAATTAAATAATTATTTTAGTTCAGATCCTAACCAACTACTTTGAATTAAAAAATGGATTGTAAATTGTTGAATAAAATGATTTAATATTAATCTATAATGTAATAAGAGCGATGAAACAACGTTTAGGAATAATCAACCATATTCAAAATCATTACAATATATTTAATGTTTTATATTTAATATTTAAGTCTTTATCCATAAAAAAAAAAGGAGAAAATGATGTACGCCATTATTTCATCCTCATATACCATTGGCGGGTTCACGGGGAGGTTTTTTTTTTTTTTGGTCCATATTTGTTCTGTGAGTGATCTAAGCTGAGTATTTAAATAATCACTTTAAACATTTAAAATTAGAACGTATATACATTTACTAAATAAAAGTCGAAAAAAAAAATATTAATTCCTAAAAGCATTTATCCTTTAGTTAATGCTTTTTAATTTTTTTTTTTTTTAAAATTTGTTTTGATACAGGCCTTCAAGGTCCCTTTAATCATCATTTTGATAATTAATTACATTCATTTTCGTCTTAAAGTTAACTCAAAACCAGATGGATAGATCGAATCAACAAAGGAGCTGCAGAATTTCGTTCAGACAACTGGAAAATAATAACAATACGGACCTAGAGAAGTCATTAGAAAGAAAAATAATGTTTATCTTACGAGGCTGAGTGAATCCTAAAAAAGTGAAAAACAGTTTATTGCTGATAATAACAACTATATCTACCTTAAAAATTCAAGAACTAGGCCTGGAATAATTTAACTGACCCCAACTAGCAGCACTGGTACCAAGTGTTTCTTTCTTTTTTTTTTTTGTATATACGAAGTTCTTTCTGATAATGATAAAAACAGTAACCCCGAAAGACGACAACTGCTCAACAATAGGAGTACTGCCACCCTTTGTAAGGCAGCGCCAGCACCCGCACGATGAAACTTCTTCCCTCCTATTAAATAAAAAACTCTAATAGATGGCATTATCTGTTGAGACGGAGGGGGTGAATCTAAAATTACACGAGACCAGGTGCGGGGACGTATTGAAGAGTATAGAGGCCGTGTGAACCACACAGCTCTTCGTCAACTTGGCCAGCTCACTCGTACTAATCACGCTTTTAATATCAATCGGCGACTGCTTCGAACAAATATTTGCGGAGTGAGATATGGAGAAATTGCAATTCTAATAAAGATAGTGTCTGGTTCGTTTCATAATTCAGGCATAGTATCCTGGTTAAATTATAATGACCTTACGAGGAAAATAATGATGTAAAAATAATTTTATTTTATTTAATTTAATTATCATTATACTCGTTAATTCTTCAACAAATCCAATTTGACGATTCATGTACGAATAATAACAACATCCCTAAGAAAAGCCAGGAAAATAGTTAAGAAAAAAAGGAAACTTTATATATACATAACTCAAAAGTCATACAATCTATGGTGGGTACCAACCATGATAATTAGATTTTTTTTTTTTTAATTTTCCAAGTATTTAAGTTGTTATTTTGATTAGTTAAGTTTTTTTTTGTTTATATATATTCATATTGTATCATTATTTTGCTGTTGTTTCATTTAATTTATTTGTACATATGGTGTGAATTAACTCTTTAAATCACTATTACTAATAATTATTTCAAAATATTCGATAAAAAAAATCCTAAAAAACAAAAAAATTATATTGTAATTTGAATTTTTTTGAAGATTATAGTTTATAAATATGTATTGATTTACTACCTAGGTCGAACTAAGAAAGCAAATCCTTAGTCTTCTTAAAAGAAATTATAATATTATAATACAAAAAATAAACATGGTAAATATACACATATTTACATCATGGGTGTTAAATATTCAGGACGCAGTCATTATAAGGTTTATATTACTGCCGACGTTTCAACCCGAACATGTGGGTCATCATCAGGGCTGACGATTTTTAAATTCAATCTCAGATATAATATCATACGACTAATAATGAAAAAATATAGTGATTGGTAGTACACGAATCTTAACTTATATTACTTAAATAATCTTAACTAATATTTTCTCAAATGAAAATATTATAATAATATTGTAATAATGTTTATAAATGAATTATAAACATTATTTTTAGTTCGTATAACTTTCTACATATTTCATTTATAATATTTGTATTGTAATATTAGTTAAGATTCATGTATCGTCAATCACTATATTTTTTCATTATTAACCATGCATTAGTCGTACATTATATCTCGGATTGTATTTAATGATTGTCCGAACTGATGATGACTCACATGTTCGGGTTGAAACGTCGGCACTAATAAAAACCTTATAATGACTGCGTCCTGAATCTTTATCACCCATGATATGTAGAACAGTCGATTAACTTCCTTCAATATATATATATATATATATATATATATATATATATATATATATATATATATATATATATATATATATATATATGTATATATATATATATATACAATAGTTGTGGAAAATTCTAGCTTCTTTTAAAGATACTAAGAATTCGTTGGACCTAAACTTAATCCGTTTTAGAGACGTCCTTGAAAGGTTTTAGGGTCCCAAGTGTCCAATTGGGCATGGGCAGTCATTTGTCAAGCTAAGTATTATTTGGTTTAAACATTTATGGTATAGAGTATTGACTTCAACATTAGATGGAAAAATTATCTCCTGATATTTACAAAATAAAATTCTTATTTCTTGCCTACAACTTAAGTTATACCTTCAGGGAAGTATTTTATTCAATCACACTTATTGAAGTCATAGAAGAGCTAAATTTACATCAACACGTATAAAGCCATTTTTTTCTAGAAAATAAATCGTATCTGGTTATTGATTTTTTTCATGAAACATTTACCATATAATAAAATGAATATTGGAACACACCTTAACTATCGAGATATTAAAATTAAATTAGATAAAAGAAAAATAATAACTAGACCTAGAATTTGAATTATCAATCAATATTATACAATATATAGAAAATAGTAGTAGAGTATCTAAAAGTGCTAGTTCACGATTTTATTTTATTTCATAATTATTGTAAGTACAATTTCTTCTTTTGTTTCTTTGTAATTAATTTGTTTTATTTTTATTTTTTTTATTTTATACTATTTTCGCAACTGCGTTTTTGGACACATCTAGCAAATGTGCTGTCGTTCATTTCACCAGCTATTTCTTGAAATATGTTTCATATTGTGACCAGATCCCGAGGCCACTCTTCGTTGAGGCTCCCCTGGTGAGAGGGAGGAAGAAAGAGAAAGGAAAAGTGCATCAGGGTGGTTAATAGTTGAAGCGTGGAATGTGGTCTATTTGCTATTTATGAAGGTTTTTACTGTTGGAATGTTCATGTATGGTGTGATTTGAAATATACCAGGATGCATTTACGATTTTTCGAAGAATTTTGGAATGGGGAGTTTATGTTGGGTGGTCGTGTTTCGTGGAACCTTTAAGTTCTGCTCCAGATGTCCAAATAGGTCTAGGTATGGTGGTGTAGATCAGTCGCTTATTTTGTAAGTTGGTCTGTACTCCAAAAGATGTGACAGTTGTTTGTACCGTCTGGTCAGTTCATGTTTGTTTTTTTAATTAGTTTAATTACTTATGTATTTAATTAGTTATAATATCTCAATATTCAATTGTAAGTCACATTATATTATTAATTTATTTTCTAAAAACGTATCTATAAAGCTGCGTTTTCATTCCTTTTATGGCATGAGCATCAGAACAATTATGTCTCGAAAAGCATCTTCAAAATAGTTGTATATTTATTGATTGTACCGACTAGCAAACCCAGAATTTTATTTTTACCGGGCTTCAGCCCGAAAGCTTTTTTTTATCTATATATCGATAATTACTTTGGAAGAACAAGAAAGAAACTAACTACCTATATGAATTTATCTTTAAGTGATTTTTGAAGTCCTATTAAATTTAGTAACACGAACAGTAATACTTTTAGAGATAATTTTATAATATTTCTTTCATAAAACATGGTTATATTTTACCATTTTGAGGGGGACTTCAGCCCGAAATCCATTCCCCCCCTCCGTAGATCTGCCAGTGACTGTACCTCAAGATTCTCAGACAACTTATATTATAAACAGTTGCCAATACATACGTAATAAAATTGAAATAAAAATAGTGATTTAAATAATCTGTGAATAAACATAAAAATGATCTATTAAAATGATAAGAGCTCACTTAAGATTACTTCAATATTCTAACAATGGTGCCTCTTCTAATTAAATTTAAAAAAAAAAAGAAATCTTCGCCTTCAGACCACACTGATTCGTTCCGGGTTTGATTTATAGAAATACAAATTACAAAATATCGCACTTCACTCCCTGCATATATGTTTATTTTTTAATTTTATTACAGTACGCTATCCCAAAGGCAGCAAAGGCATAAATTGGATTGAGCTCTATATAAGGGAGTGCGAAGCGACCAATAACTCTTTAAGATTGCTTCACGGGGCTACGTTTTCTTTTTTGTGTTTGATGATGAACTTTCCTGTATATAGTATATTTCTATTTCCTTTATACATTTTTATTGCCTAATTCTTCTTATATGCATAAAATGTTCAATAAAAAAGAGTAAGTATTCCTATGATTTTATGTTCATATGAATAATATTCAGTCGTTTCGGCTAGCAATGAAAATTAAAGTAATCTTATAATCAGTTCGATTGCTGGAGTATCAAAATGAATATCATGTGACACAGGTAGGTATTCGAACCCCATTTTATTTTATTTTACGCCATGTCTTTATTTCTAATCGAATTTATTCCAGTCCATTTTTTAGCTAACGATTATTTATTAAATAAGAATTATTTATATATATTTATTTATTTTAAATATGAAAATGTATCTAAGAAACGACCAAATCTCATAAGCATATACTTAAAATATGTTGCGAATTATTACACAGTGGTCTTTTGTTACCAAATAGTAAACCATAACCATCAAAAATAAAAATTAATTCAATGAAGTTTTATTTATTTTTACTTTGGTATAATGATTCGAAAGCTGTAAAAAAAATGCTCTATCTTTACAAATGGCAGAGATATGATCGTATGAATTAGCAGACTGGACGCCATTTTTTAAATGAAACGTTTAAATCTATATAAATAATTTTATATTTGTTTTTTTAAACTTCACTACTATTAAATATCATTATATTTTATTAGTGACAATTTTCTGACTAAAATTTTAGTATGAAATCGATCTCAATTTTTATTTTAAGCTGCACTTTCAAATCAAGACTTTATAATGGCTCAGTGCTCTTTACTCTTAATCATACATCCCGCTGACTTGACTTTTTAATACATAAGACTTATTTAAGCAAGACTTTGGGTTTACTTACCGCGGTGAACTGTACCGGGGACTCCATGATGAAGTGGCGGTGCGCCTGTTGAGGAGCCGGCCTTGGAGGCGACTCCGGTCTCAGGCTCTTCGCCGACAGTGCTCGAGTAAGTCTTGCGGCCGGACTTGGCCGCTTTCGCATCAGCCCTTTCATCCTCTGCAACATTAATTATATTAATGGTAATAACAGTAATAATAATGGCTGAATTGAATGGTTCAAACAAGGCAGATATAAGAGGCGGCCGAAGGCCATACCTGTGCAGGATCAAATTATCGCAACCAGTGCATATAGAAGACATATACTAAAAGAAAACTTGAGCAGAGATAAACGATGCATGAATCGATCCAGCATGTAACCAATTGGTATGATACTTATGCTGGAACTTGATGAGGTATAATAATTTTGCAAAAACACACAAACAGAGTATAAGCAGAAAAATTAAGATTACTGGACAATGGTGAGATACTCCACTATCGCTATACTCCAGAAAAAACTTATATAAAATGACAATGTAAAAGTTTATTGAGATCAAAAAATAATAACGGAACAAAGGGTATTCTATAACCGCCCGGATATTTTGGTTATAACCAAAGCAAATAAAACTGCTAATCATAGGAATAGCTGTATCCAGTGATTCCGATTTAGTAACCACCACGACCGAAACATTATAAGATACAGGAAGGAGTTGGTTCGGGGTTGCGGTCAAAAATAGGCTAAATATTGGTTAAACTATTTTATTGAAACTATTTCATATTATATCCTTTTTCTTTTTCTTTCAATCTCTCCTGCAGATCTGTAGAAGTATATTCACATTTGCATTTATTATATATTACACTACAATAATTGTTAGCATCTATTTACTTCAGTTTAGGATCTTGTTACTTAGTTTACTTTGTTCATATTTTAATGAACTTACTGTTAATAATTTTAATAAGCTCATTGTTTATAACTTGTCCGTGCTAGCCCTGAAGAAGACCTGCAAAGTCGGGTCGAAACGTTGGCTTTCAATAAAATAGTTTTACCACTATTTAGCCTATTTATGACCGCAACCCCGGAACATCTCCTTCCTTTATAATGCAACGGTCAACTATCAAATACACAATATTCTAAGATACGTTTGCCTTGGAATTAAAAAGAAATTACCATTTAGAATAAGTAAGTGTAACTAGAACAATCATGTTTTCGGATGGTCTAATATTGAAGAGTACAATGGAGGATTCCCAAGATCTTGGACTTGATTCGGCATATTTAAAAACAGCACAAAAATAGTCCTGCCTGATACGCACAGGATTGTATGGAAAAAAATTAAATACGTAAAATCGTTCGTCTACAATATTTTGAATGTTTTTCTGTTTTGTTGATAATATTCCAGATATCTGAGAGAGCGAAGCGAAAATAATAATTATATATACAATATTATAAAGCCGATCCCTTACTTTTACTATAGTTTAAGAAAAAAAATATATTATTAGTAAATAGTTCATAAATATGACTTCAGCCAGTGACATCTTCAAACAATAATCAAACTCAAACAGAAATTATAGCTGGTAAAACTCCCATTTGTCCCATTAATTCACCGCCACCATTGGGAGAAGGTATTAGACTTTTTGCTCCCCTTTCATCAGATTATAAAGGGATACAGTAGCCGGATCAGGATCGAGACCCGGGAGCACAAAAGGAAGCTGCGACCTGGGGGAGGAGGAAAAAAATACCCATCGCTACCCCGCCTATTCAATGCTGTCTACGGGCGAGAGGATAAGCGATGCTTAATTGCTCGAAAATGGAGGCCGACCCTAACAAAAAATAAACCTCAACAAAAAACATTTATGAGTTTACTGAACATGATCCTCAACCTGTTCTCCAATATAAGGCTTAGCAAAACGGTGGTGTGAATTTCCAAATGATGAATGTACTTTCGCTTGCTGAATTTGTGAATCGATCAGAAGTTGGAATTTGTATGCCAAATGATGGAATAACTGCCTTAACTTTCTGATGAGAACTTACATATTGACTTCTGTTTCTCGACTGTTGCATAACTAAATATATAAGTTAAACAGTTAAATGTTTAACAATGAAGGCTGGAGAGGAGCTGAATAATAGATCTGTTGGACTAATAATATTTTTATGGGACGTTATGGACTCTCATTCACTAATTGCAGTTTTGTTTTCAGGGGTGAATTTATTTTTTACTTATTAATTATTGTTTGATTATTGATTATTTCGATGAACTGCTTTTCCCTCCATTTTGGAAGGATAAGCCTGGTTTGGAATTCTCTTGGCTGATTGTACGTATAGTACATAAATACACCACATATGACTGTGGTTTTAGAAGATTTATTTTATCTTTACTCTATTTTAAATTTATTATTTATAATTATCTTTTTATAGTTTCCTTACCATCACTCTTTTGTTTATTTCCCTTTTCAATGTGGTTATTGTATGAACGAATATTTATAGCACTGATACTTATTACCCATCAATGAGGCAGTTTGTAATTTTATTCAATAAACTTGTTCAAAATTAGAAAACCGTTTAAGTATTTCATTCAATGATGGGTAGAAATATGTAAACATGTAATGACAGAGAGAAAAAAAAGGATATTGCAAGATTTCAAGCAGTCTTTAGCCTCTCATAACTGTTCGGCCTTTCGCTGATTACTAACCATATTTCACAATCATCTCGAGGACTTTAAACCACTACTTTTTGTACAACAGTTGTAGTATACTATGGAAATGTTTACGAGAGGTAAACTACCCGAATTCGCTTAGTTTACATAAACATGATTTTATGTTTTTCAGTCTTAACGATGCATGGAATGATGAACATTGAACATTTAGTCATTAATAGCTATTTTAACGACTAATTGGAATCTTATACAATAATAAACTACGGAGGATAATGTTAATGGTTAAATGTTAGGATTTTTACATAATTACATACTTGGATTTACAACTTCGTGTATGACCTTTGTACAACTTTATTATCTATTGCCTTCGACCTAGTTATAAGAAAGCCGTTCAGTTCTCTACAATAACGAGAAATGGACTCCGATCGAATATTTTATCATATACTAGCTTTTTCACTACTTGAGCTACTTATGAATCTAGATCCGTCGGGATGAGGCGTAGAACGTAGAAGAAGATGGAAAGGAGGTGAAAAAAGAGTGGTCGCAACTGGTCTCCTTGGGCCCATGTAAGGACGGCAGGGGACGGTCACTCGGCCCGCATGTTGTTTACCTTCTGTAACCACCTGTCCCTCCGGAGAAGATCCAAACGTCTTCTCAACATCACGAAGACGTCGAGGGGTCACGGTCGCTGGTGAAAGTGTAAGCGTCATGGCGAACTCGAGGAGTTAAATGTAAAGATGTCATGAATACTTAGATACTAGAGAATGGTACGACTGAAAACCCGAGGCAATAAACAAACATGGATGGTATTAGAAAACGAAGAAACAAAAAGATAACTCAAACCACTCGATTTTAACACGGTCTGGGGTCGGTTAAAACTGGTGCTAATTTTGTAATTGTGTGGTTTTTATATTCTATTTACTACTTTTTCGTATATGGAAGGAAATGTAAGGATAAAATATGGAGGTAACACCGAAAAATATTGGATAAAAGGGAATAAAAATCTGTAATCCATAATTATGGAAAATCCGACGAAATTCTATGTGAATATTTTAATTCCTTATGAGTATAAGGTTGTCCCACAATAATTAAATAAAATAAAAACAATAAGCTCTTTAACATTAAAATCTGAACATTAAAGTGAAACCGAAGTTATTACGAATGATCTTTACGAGTAAAATATTATACAACATAACACATTCAGCATGTATCACAAGTACGAATATTTTAATCATCAATCAGCAGAATCTACCACGGAGAAAATTATTGTTAGAGACACACAGAATAAATATAAACATTTTAAATAAAAGAGCGATTCTTACCAGTCCACAAAGCATATTCCATGGTGCCGATAAATTCACAAAAACACAAAACAAACACTAAATTGCAACGTTTCAGTAATTTACTAAAATATTTTTGAATTAATGAATTTCTCAGCTTAAATTTCATCTTCAACATTTTCAGCCACATTAAAGAAATCGAATAAATTCAAGCAAATTTAATTAATACTGATAATAATTGAATTAATTAATTAGCAATAATCAATTATTATATTAGTCAGAACTTGAATGAAATGTTAAAATAATAAAATGAAAGCACACAATAACACTATTCAAACGCCCACACTATACACTGGACAATCGAACACTGAGTACTGAACCATTGTCCGGGATGCAAAGATGGACGAAGGAAACAGACTTGTTGCGACGTGCACAAGTTACTTTAGTCAGGTGGTCAGACCAGGATTGTAGGATAGGATTTTATGTTATAAAAAGAAATTAAATTGTAAAATGAGAAAATTGCAATATAAATATATTGCAAAATCTGTCGGCGCAAAAGGAAATCTATTTTTTTTTTTTAAATCAAATTTTTAGTTTGATAAAAGTTTAAAATATTCTCAAGTAAGAAAATATAATTTTAAATACCAAAATAAAAGTTATTTACTAAACAAACAGTTCATTAAAAGTACATTATTTTTAAAGAAGATAGCTATATTTTTAATAATTTATATTTATTTATGATACTATTATAATATCACTTACCATGGTTAGTACATCTTTTTCGTACAACTTGAGAGAATCATTCGGGAACAGATCTTGTATCCTCTCTAAATCACTTTCTTCCTTGGCACGTTTCACAGCCTGAAAAAATAAAAAAAAGTTAATACAATTCAAAATTGATTCTAAATGTATAAAGTTTTCTAACGAAAAAAAGAGTTCGGTACTTTGAAAAAGAAATAACACTTCAAAGTTGTATATGGAGGTAATTGGGCAGAGATCAACTGTCAGGTTTTCCTACTTAATTAATTGTTTAATTAGGAGCACCCATTTGAAAGAGGCTGAGTGTGTCTCAGGAGGGTCTCCCGACACCAGGGTCGATCCATGGCTGATGTTACAGAATAGATAATTACCTACCATTAGCCGGATTCGAACCCAGGATCTTGAACAGAGGAATCAATGACTCACTGAGCTACCATACTGAAAAGAAGTATGAGAATGTCTTTAGCACTGCGTTCGGTTGTAACTTAAATATAACCGTGTGTCGAGTGCCGTAAATTCAGAAATTTTTTTAAAAATTAAATTATTTATATATTTAATTATATTATATATTTTAATTATATATTTATTTTATAATGTAGGCCTTCGTTATTTTTCTAGTACAGATATAAATATTTATTTTAATTTTTAATTTTCATTTTTTTGTATGTATTTTTTATTTTTTGCACTACTTTAAACATAAATAAATATATAAAATAGAGTCTGTTTATACCTAAATATTTCACGTTGAATTAGATATTGTCGTAGGTCGTAAGAGAAACGCCAAGACATGATTTAAGTAAATAAATATATTAAATAGTTATCATTTTTTAAAATAATATATCTTGAATTAATGAATTTTATTAACTTTAGGTAAGAATGGGGAGAAAATAAGTTTTCTTTAAACTATTGAATTGTTTTTTTATATCTTTCAAACACTTTTAAAATGTTGTCGAATATACACCGCAATGTACAATTTCTTTTACCGAAGATTCTCAAGGATATGTTTTTTTTTTTTAAATAGCTTGGCCATTTACGGATCAAAAAACTCACTATCGTAAAAAAAAATAAAGAAAACAATTCTTTTGATCCGATAAGAAGTTTGACAGTCAAGGATATATTTTTTTTTTGGTTTATCAAACGTACGTCACATCTCCATAGTAACGTGAAACATGAGTGGGTTTAAATCCATCAGATAGTTATTGCCTTAAATGAGATAGTGAATTTTGGAACGCAACCCAAAACAATAAAAACGTGTTAATCAAAGCAGACTCCTCCTCGAGACCATTTCCAAAGCCTCACAACATAATGTTTCAGTTTCGCAAAAGTAATCAGGTGAATTACACAGCCAAGAAACGTATGAGTTCATCAACCTCTTCTGGTTGGAAGATGGGTTTTAGGTAATGGCTAAACCAAATCATGTAGCATAATTGGGAACGTAACCGCCGAGGGTCTTAGGTAACTCCGGAAATTAAAATGGTGCAACTAAGCAGTTACAAAAAATAATAATGTTATTAATCAAATATAAGCTTTAAAAATCTAGTGCTATGCATCACACAACACTTAAAAAATTAATAAACATTTAGAATATTGCTTTAATTTTAAATACAAACATAAAACGATTAATATAATTTTATAAATTTTCGCTCCATGTATTTATGGGTATCAAGTTAAAAAAAAAAAGTTTTTTTCTACGAAGATAATTAATAAATAATCAACAATTAGAACCTTTTATTGCATTCCAAAAACGATACAAAAAAATAAAATTCTTTACTTACAATAAAAAGCTGTGTTTAGATTAGCGCACTTTTTATATAGGAAAATTAAACGAAATGGGAATATCAGCAAATATATCAAAAACTTCAGGAAACGAAGAAACATCTTGAAGTCATTTCTCTATTCTCCAAAGAATTTTTTAAAAATATATGATAACTTATCTGACTCTTATTTTTTTAATTTATTTATTATAATTTTATATAAAAACCTAAATAACGGTGTTGATAACAAACAGGTTTTACTCCTTCATAATAACCAAATAACCAGTACTTAGTTATATTACATATTTATTTGTAACGTTTCGACCTTTTTAGGCATTTTCAAACATAATAAATTTTTTAAATCGTTTACCGGATCGAGCTTTGGAGCTCTACTAAACCATCAAATTCCTCTCGTATCCAATCCCTACAATCCAAAATCCTTCGTAAAATCCTTAATGCTCCCTACTTTGTCACAAATAAAATCATCCATAATGACCTTAATGTACCATATGTTTCCGATTTAGCTCAATCCAGATACCGATACCCGTCCTTTCATAATAAACTTCTGAACCATCCGAACCCTCTCGTTTCCAACCTTGCTTCCTCTTCTATTCCTGACAACCCTCCGAGGCGTCTAAAAAGAAGATGGCCTCGGGTCCTTCTAATATAGAAATATAATTGGAGTGCTACCAATGGGTAGTTTCTCCTCATGTTGTACATGTCATATTACTTGTTCATATTTACTTGTTGTATTTACTATTAATTACAGTGGTAAATTTCGTGAATAAAAAAAAAAAATCGTTTACCACCATAATATTAATTATATTCTAATTTTAACAGTACACATTCCGTTTTGACTTGTTTCTTTCTTTTTTTTTTAGAAAAAAAAAATGCATTTATTTTCTATGGAACTTCTATTACTATATATGTAAATGTTTGTTTCCCATTCAATAATATTAACTAATGCAATTAAAATTCATTAGCTTTTCTTCATTCCCCATTTCCTTCTACAACCTTACATGTAAGACAGTCATATTTTAAAAATTTGTTTTCAATTTGTAAAAATATTTTAGTCATTTTTCCCCTTTTGGTAAATATTAAATTCTTTCATAGTTCGCATTTATTCAGTTTGTAACCCTATTAATAGTGAGAAACATTGAATTATTTCTAAATAATGAAATAATAATTTTATCGGAGTAAATTAAATAGAAAACCTAGCCAAATTGTATTGAAGTATTGAAGTATTGTACATAAATAATATTGAAGAAAATTTAATTTTACATCTACATGACGAATTAAATCAAAATCGTAAGAGTTTTTTTTTCAAGAAAATTGTAAAGATTTGTAAAATCTTCGCTATAAAGTACTAATTCCAGTTAATGGACTTGGACAATAAAGTAGATAGATGTAACATCCCATGCCTAGACATACTTGTTTACGGTTAAGTGAAAGTTAAAAAAAAAAAAAAGAGAATACTACTTCGTTAAAAGAACTTTAAAATAAAATAAAAAGAAATAGGAACTAACGTGTATCGATAAAACGTAACGTAAAAATAACTCAAGAGGAAGTTAAACACTCTCCTTTGAAAATATATCTTTGTTTACAAATATCACAACTATATATGATAAGATAAGATCATGTCAGAGCGTACTTCTCTCCATAATATTATTTCATAATGCTTATAATCCTTTAATACTTAAAAAAACATATTAAACGTAATCTCTTGACTTTGTATAGGCTCTGTGATAGCTTGATAAATGTCAATATTTAGAGCGGCAGAAAAAAAACCAAAACAAGACCAATAGATTAGTATTGTATCTATAAATATGCATGGATTTGATGAAACGGACAGTTCATTCAAGTTTTTATTATCCAGACACTTGGTCCAAGCCACAAAACAATTTTAAAAACGTTTTAAAAACCAATTTTTTTATTTGAGAAAATTCTGATGAGTTTTCTCATTAAATTTATTAATTATGCGAGGTGCTAAAAATTCATGAATATTCATTTGCTTCCATTTGAACCGTGAGATAATTTGGTCATAAAATCGATAAAAAAAGATGGCCCACAAAATTATTGGCCCGTTTAGCAAATATAACCTCGTTATTTTTATATTTTGAAGGAGGAGGTCACGACAAACGGTCCAATATTTTTGTAGGCCACATTTCGTTTCGATTTGGTGATGAAATTGTCTTACGATTCAAATGGAAAGAAAATGTGTGTTCGTGAATTTTTAGTGCCTTATTAAATAGACAAAGTTTACCGATCTTCAGATTGAAAAAAATGATTAGTTCGCACAACACTTAGTGAAAATGTCAGAACGAAAACATTTGGCAACAATGTTATGGCTAATATGAAGTTAGCACAATGTAAACTCATATTTTCACCGACGTGTAGCCTAGACATTAATTAACCATGTCATTAACGGTCGTACTCCAAATGACAGAGCCCGGAGTAGCACAGGAGAAGACAATGGTTCCATTGTGGGGGGTTCGCTGCCATGACTATAGCCGCTAATTACTGTCAAGTACCATTTGTCAGGTGACAGCGGGTCCAAATCAATCACGTCCTAGTTGGGGTGACCATTTGGGAACTGGGGATCTGTGTCGGCGTCTTATTGGTACCCATTGTTCCATTGACCATCCCCACATCCAGGTCATCCTCCAAGTTATGGCCCACATATCTTCACTTAAGATGATTTGATTAGGATGGCTCTGTATCAATTGGCAGGCTGATTGAGAGAAACCATTGTTTACTTCGTGCGCGTTGATAATCGGATTCAATTCCTGTGCAAGCTCAAAACGAATACTGGTGTTGGAGGATGGCCAGAAAGTGGACAGCATCAGAGATGAGCGTTTTTATATGGCTTAATGTCCAAGGCTCATTGACTATGCAACGGTTGATGCCTCTGTTGCATTACTTCCTAGCTTGTGAAATAGCATCAATGTAACCATTACGCAACCTAATTCGAAGATTCGAACAGCTGCATTACTGGGATCTTCATACTCACCTGGAATACTGAGGTAATTGAATAAGAATACTACAATCAGGCTTTCAGGCTGATGGAATTTATAATTGGCAACACAATAAATCATCTGCATTACTTTTTTCATATCTTTTTTAGTTTCTCTAGAAGTTATAGCTTTAGCAATGTAATTAGAAAGGGTCAGACATGTTCTTTTCCGACTTCCCATAACAACGCAATAGATGACAAAGCGCATATATCCGCTGAATAACCTTCAATATCAACTATTAAATATTATGCAGTCATGCAAAAAAATAATCGAGAGTTTTCTATCTTACATCACACTAACCTCAATCGTTTAATTAACATTTCTATATCCACCACATCAACTCTTTACAAGATTTTATTATAATTTTTTTTTTAATCTACTTAATACAAATTGAAAGTATATTTTTGAATTACTTAATTAAGTTATGCCAATTAATTAAGTTATAAGTATACCAGATTATACTTATATGGCGTATACATAACAGTATGTTTGATAAAAAGTTATGCAAAGAAGTTTAACACTTACTGATATTCAGTCAACAAAAAAATGTATTATATAAGTGTGTGTATATAAATATATATAATAGAGAAGAGAATATACTTAGTTCATTAGTAGTTGATCATTACAATAAACTTAAATATTTAACTTATTATTCAATTTTAATCAACATCTATTATTAAATTAAAAGTTCATGAACGTAGAGCGTTTGTTTTTGACGTGAGAAGATAATAGAAAATAAGGAATATGAATGATAATAGGATAGCCTACAGTGATAGAAAATTTAAAAAAAAAAATTAAAAAATTCTTGTCCTTTCGAATGGACAAGAAAGGAATATTCAAAGGTTGTACTGCTAATGGAATGAGCATAGAGGCCGGAAACATAGGATCTTGTTTTTTATTTTTTTAAAATAGGATCAACGATCTGAAATGCAGGATATTATATATGTTATTTTCTATACATTACCGAACCAAGTAAACTAGTAGAGATTCGCTAGAAATAACAGGGTAAAAATTATAGAATTATGAAAAGTATTTATATAATTGCTAATCGACAAATTTCTCAACACATCTCTATGTTTTGAGTCCCACTTTTTCTAAATAAGAAAGAAAACAGCCAATATGAAATAATTGCATTTCAAATTGAGTTATTGCCAATAACCCAGTGCCTTCAAAGTACTATGTACGGTATCTTGGACTCTACTCAGACAAAAGATTAACCTGGAACATACACACGAAATTAAAAAGACAAGAACTTACTGGACGATATACCCAACTATCACATCTTCTGGACTACAGATCTTCACTTAATTTACGAAACAAGCGACTGATCCACAACACCTTACTGTGACCAATATGGAGCAAAACTTTGGGGTTCGGCAAAACAACCACACATAAAAAAAATACAAACAGAACCATCAGAATGTTAACGTAAATATTAATCTACGAAAAAATGTTAACGTACCTTGGTAAGTTTCAAATAATACTATATGTGAGGACTTAATTGAGTCCTCTTTGAGTCCAATTGACTTAATTGGAATATGTGAGAACATTCCAACAGTAAAATCCTACATCAACGAAAAATACACTACATTTCATTCTTCAACCCAAAATTATTCCAATCCTCTGGTTCTTTTTATTTCCTGCTCCCTGTTACCTGAACGACGCAGATTAAGAATAAAAATGCCAAGAGACCTACTATATCGATAAAAACAAAATCAAGCAAATACAATAGTATAAATACAACAAATTTGCTAGATGCGCTGCCGTGTATAAAATAAATGCTTATTAATTACAGATTGTTTAGTCAAAATACACAGTGATTAGGTTATCAATTGGAACGGGACCTTTAGAACTCCACCAAAATTGAGAACAAGAGGACAAACTTCAAGAAATTTTGGAACTGAGCGGCATCAAGCGAACGCAAGGAGCTCCAAAAGAATTAATATCAACACAACTAAAATTAGATTCGGTCTATGTTTTATCAGTGTATACAAACAGCAGGAAGCAGAAGTGTTTATACAGCCCTGTTTACACTGGGGTATCTATAGGGGAATCCTTTTCTAGGCCATTCTTCAAAAGTCGGTCCCGAAACCTCGAACCCACGTCGGGACTATAACGGTACGTGATAACATTTTTAATATCCCTTTGTCTTAACGAAAGAGGCGTGGCGTCGACGTAGGAAGGGCAGCATTGAAGTCATCTCCTAATTATACGCCGCCAACTGGATACGTTTCCTCTTCAGAAAATTCCTCGTAAAATAGTTACTTGATTCCAATAGTAAGGAAGCAGGGAAATCTTTTTTCTGTGAACCCCCAATAGCTTTATGGTTGCGTAAAATGAAGCATAATTGATGTAAAATTTCAAAAATGTGATTCGTGAAAAGACCAAACTTATATGCAGGAAGTTGGTTGACTGAATGGACTGAATATGAATTGGACTATGTCAAGCAATGAAGCATATAATATGGTATAAGTTTTAGAGAAAAAAACAATTAATTCGTACAAACTTCCTTATTGATCCTAGAATTAGATCAAAAAGCTCACATATGTTTTTATTCTGAATAATTTGTATATCAAACCTTCATTAAGTACTGACATGTAAATGTATTTAGTGTTGTTTTTTTCTAATGCTCTGGTATTTTTTGTAACATATTTGTAAAGAATGAAGATCGCTTAAGCATTTTTATCCGAAAGTATTGATTTTTTCGTAACTTCAGGAAGTTTTCTTAGGCAGAATGATACTTACATACAGAACGTACACGCTGTATACTAATAAAGAAAATTTTTTAATACATTTTTTCACAGTGAACTTTCCATATTAAAAATTTATGTAAACTAACTGCTACTATAAAAAAAAGTTTGTAAAGACTCTGAAACGAAGTTTTATTAACTACATTAATTCGAATTTATGATTCAAAGTATTATAGTATAGTGACAAACCTATCAGACATCAAACGAATTTAAAAATTCTGGACTCAATCTCATCATAACATGGATAAGATTAAAGATAATAAATAATATAAATTAAAATAAGCGGAGGGAGTGGGGTAGCTCAGTGGTAGGATACTGGGCTTCCAATGCTAAAGGTCCCAAGATCGAATCCCGATTCATGGCAGAAATTATTTATTCTGTTTCATTGGCAGTGGGACAATCCTTGGAAGGTAGACCCTCCTGGGGTTCACCCAGCCTCTATAAAGAGGGTACCCTTACTTAAAATAATTAGTTCAGGGGAAAAACCTGGCAGTTGAGCGTAATCTCGGTCAAATCATCTCCTTGCACAACCGTTGAACAAGAAACAGTACTTTCCCTAAATAGTACTGAACCCAAGACCCTTCATGGCTTGTAATGGTACAGGAAAAAATAAAATAAATAAGCAGTGGAAATAAAGCATCAACTATTAAAATTATTCCATTATATTTTACTACAGAAAAAATGAACAAAGATTTCTTTCAATATTTATGAAAGTGGATTTTATTCACTAAATTAGTAGAACAGAAAATCATGATTTTGGGTCTATCTTTTCATCTATCAAAGTCTATTTTTTTTTTTTTTCGTTTTTAAATAGAAACCTAACAAACAAACAATATATAAAACATTTATTAAAAGAAGATAATAAACACAATAACACAAGAACAAAGGACAATAGAAAAAAAGAAGAGGGGGCGCCCTAGCGACCCAGAAATTACAGTGTAGGTGTCAGATGTTCAAAAGACACCGTTAGGGATGGGCCACAGAAGATGGGCTGATTACGAGAGGGGTTAGTCATTACCTCGTCTACTTTCTACTGTCACGACATTAGTAGTATCATATGTAAGCATACATATCAAAACAATAAACATATATTAATTTGAACGTCAGTAAAAACTACTGAAAATAAAATTATAAATTTTTTAAATAAAATATGATAGATCTGTCAAATGATTACTTTCTTACTAAGGGGTCAGACTACAAAATGTTTACAAATATATGATATTGTTCATAACAAATACAAGACGTTTCATTAATTGTGACAACTAACGTTTCAGCACAAGTATGTCGCCCATCTTCAGGGCTAGTGGAATACCTGCTGACTAGTTTATCATCTAGCGTTGGTGAATTTATAAATGGAAAACCATCAACTTCTTGTACGCATATGAGCCTTTTTTTACTCAAGTATCAACAGTTACTTACATTTTTGTCATTTTTATTTAGAACTGAAACAGATTTATCAAATACACATGATTTAAAAAATAATTACGATTGTTTTATTGGGGTAATAACCTAAATATGGTTTTATTGAGCGTGGTAAACTAAAAAAAAAAATTGATCTTCTTAAAATTAAATAACATTCTTTGATCACAAATGAAGGGCATCAAAACGATGATGAAGAAAGGAATATTAAACTGAAAAAAGAAATGTTTCCAACGACATTACATGAAATTTTACCTGTTTATAAGCTATGTGGAGGAGTAACTTAAGTTAAATATTACGAATATTAGTTATTCTCAAAGTTAACCTATTTTGTGTTGATCTATTGTTTTATAGTAATTTTCAATAACATTTTATGATATTTTATTCCAAAATAATAATGGTTCTTTTACTAAAAGTGACTGGCAATCCTAACAATAGTTAGGATATTGAAGGGAATGTATAAGATATGATATATGAGAATCGTCTCGAATGTTGGATAGAACATAGAAATTGCAAAATCCCATTTTTTTTTATTTTAGGAATTATCAGTTAGTTCCAAATAACATAAAAAATTGGATTCGGTTAATTTTTTGGGTTTGATTGAGCGCAGAAAATTTATTTTCTGTTATTGCTTCCATGGGTCGAATTCGTGGTTCATGAAGCTCATATAAGGTACTTGTAACTTCATTTTGCTGATGTATAACTACATATACCTTACATATGAGTCTGGATGGTGATCAAATCGACTTAGAATGAACTGAATCAAAAATCCTGGAGTTGTTTCCTGGAGTTGGAGGAATTTAATTACTTGAAACAACATGCAAGTATCATTACATATAAACTGACTCTTGTTTTGTTCTCTAAAATTGCTTATAGCGCAGAAAATCCTTCTGCTCTACAACGGACACCATTCCGAATCGCCCTCGTCCATCAACCTCTTTAATATGAGATGTCAGGTGTCAAGATATGGAAATGGTATCTCCAATCGGCATAATGAGAACGTGGGTGGGTGTCTCTGATGCTAAGATATGTTTGAGGGTAGTTTTGTTTCGAACAATCTGAGATTGAATTGTATGCCAAAGATTGGAATGCTGTCTTTGAATATTAAATTTATTTTATTGAATAAAATTTGGAGAGGTAGGAATTAATTTTTTTTTGTATAGTGTGAGTGTGGTCTTACCTCACTATAAAAATTTTTCAATTGATAGAATGTTATACTACACAATAAAGAAATAAAAAAACTAAGATGTGTGCTTTAGACCATACGATAGAAGTGAAGAAGAAACATCAACAAGCGAGATTAATAATGTGAAATATAAATTATAAATAATATGAATGCTGAACATTTTCTTCGCTAACAGTATGCAGGTCCAGTTTTTATTTGCTTCTGAGATATTTTAATCCTCATCTTCCTTAAAGTTGGTTATTATTTGGTTTTCAACACTATTTTTTTTTATTTTTTTTTTCATTCGCAGCGTTAAGATACGATTTTGAATAATATTCCATTATAGAGAGTATAAAATGCTGAACAATTCCATTGTTTACAGTATGCACGTCTGATTTTTAGTTTCTGAGATATTTTAATTTATATGCAAAAATACTTCAATTAGCCGACTTTACACAAGCGTAACACATCGGAAATCTGACGGCTCAATCTAATTTACTAGCCACAAAAAAGTGCAAAACGTGCCTATAGAAGTTTTCACTTCAAAAATATATATATAAGTATTTAGAATCCAGTTTAATACCAATGATTTGACCTTGGTACACGGATATTATAACAACCCGTCTACGCTATAAAGTAAAATGGTTGATTACGAAAACAATTATACAATTAACTCCCGGAAAATCCCCTTCCGATTGTTCATAGATCAGCGTTCAAGGAAGCGTTTGGGCGAGGAGGGATCGGCTAGGAAATTCCCGACAGGTGAGACCTCAACACAATTCGTCTCCCTGGATTAAGTAAGAAAAACTGTATATTTTACAACCATCAAGTAACTTTCACTCTCTCGGTATATACGCTACACGCTTCAAAACAGAAGCTCACCGCTTAAGAGTGTGATAAGAAAAGCCGATGTGCATCCCGCAAGGAAAGAAGCCTGGTATTACAAACTGTTTAAACATCTACTATGTAAAGCTATTGTTAATGTAAAGTATATAGCTGTTATAATCTCGAAGTTCCAAACAACGAATAAAGATATAAAAGCTATTAAACAAAATAATAATAATGTATTCATATATAATTGTAATTAAATAAACTTTTAATTAATGTAATAGAATTAATGTATAATAAATGATAATTGTAATTAAATAAACTTTTTGTGAGTTAGGAAGAAACAAAAAACTTTTTATTAAATTATTAACATCCAACTAAAACCTCGAGAATGGCTTAATCTTATTGTAACCTACAACTATTATATTTAGGAAATTCTCAGACAAGAGGTGTTTTCTTATTAAATTAATTAATCCAATGAAATATTAAAATCTCTTAAATATCTATTTGCCTTCCACTTGAATTGTAAGATAATTTGGTCACAAAATTGAGAAAAAGGGTGGCCTACAAAAATACTATAAAAGATCGCGGGGCCACTGCCGTTTTAACCTCCTTGGAGGATTATATGAATGGGTGGTGCTGGATAGAGATTGTGCAAAGGTATTTGGATGATGGGTAAAGTTCTGGTGGAATTTGGAGAATTTTGCTGGGATAAGGTCTAGGACAAATGGGATATTAAGTTCATGGTGTAGGGTGGCCTATACAACATCTCTATTTTGACATGTTGGGAGGCAAGGTCCTACCTTATCAACAAATAATTTCATAAGCCACCTTTTTACTCGATTTATTGACTAAATTATCTTTCGATTCAAGTAGAAAGGAAATGGGTATTCATGGGTTTTTAGTACTTCATTAAATAGACCAACTTTACCGATCTCCAGATTGAAATTTTGAAGTCCTAAGTTAGGATAAGATTACGATAAAATTTTAGACAGATGTCAATAATTTTACAAAAGGGGTTTGTGCTGCGGACTAACAGGTTAAGAAAATTCGACTTTTCAGGATTTTGGGTGTTTCTTATTAGATCTAAATTATAATTCGATAAATGTATTTTTCATTATTAAATTCTGTTTAAGAAGCTATATATTGTGTAGAAATAATTTTTCTGTATCTTCATTATAATAACTAAATATTGTTTTGAGGTTCTTCATTCCATTTCATATTGAATATATCGGGGTACCAGTATTGGAGATTGTCAGCAGCGCCCAGATAAAGTATTTTGGAAAAATAAGCTTACGTATACAACAGAACCAAACGATAAAGGTCCCCCTTGCAGCAGGGGGCACAGAACGGAAGGCCGAACGTTACGCAAAGCCGGGAAGGGTTGCGAACCCCAATCGGAACCTGGCCCCCGGGTCGTAGGCTATAGGTAACGCAAAGTTTATCTGGAAACTCCGGGTATCAGTGTGATCCATGATGGCGTGTGGGGTAAAATCATGCTATCGTTTCACAACCGTAGGTAACCTCTTATGGTACAAAATTATATTAGTCATATTGTGAAAAGTTCGTATTGCATTAGGTTTGTCTGATATGATTAGATCATTATATAAAATATATATACTTGGTTTGCATAGGAATTTTATATCTTTAAAATAAAAAAATATATCTTAATATACATCCTAAATTTTATTAGGATACTACTGGATATTCTAAAACAATATCTGATAATTGGCATAATGTCTATATGAATTCTTTGTACAAAGATTATGTACAGTTTGAACGATTGTTGAAGACAAGTAGGCCATCAATTTAACTTACTAATTTTTGCCAAAACGTTGGTTGTTATAATAAAAAAAAAATGTATACTGTTTTATTATATCTAGATCTGAAGGACTATTAAACATATTAACGTTAGGTTGTAATTGGAACTAATCCAAACCACACAGCATTATCTCCCCAAAATGCAGGCAAAGAAAAAAAAAAAAACCGTCAACGTTTCGCCAGTTCAGGCATCATCAGGCAGAGAAATAATTAGCGAAATGTTGATTGTTGTTTTTTGCCTGTATTTTGGATACATAAAGCTGTGTGTTATAACCTAATATTTATGTTTTGTCTTATGGTTAGTTTGCTACTAATCTATATTAAAAATTGGGTGCAGTTTTTATTAGTGCCAACGTTTCAACCCAAACATGTGGATCATCATCAGGACGTGGTTCGAGCACTGAAGGTATTCAAGTACTGACAGACTAGGTTTGGACAGAAAGTTTGCTCAGCATTGGAATAATTTCAGTTCTCGAACCACACCCTGAAGATGACCAACATTTGTGGGTTGAAACGTCGGCACTAATAAAACTTTATGACTGTATCCTGAATATTTATCACCCATGATATGTAGAACAGTCGACTAACTTCCTTCAATATATTAAAACTTATTAACATCCACCACTTTCAAAAATAATTACATAAATTTGTTGAAAAAAAAAATTTTTAAATTATATTTATAGCTGTACTGCAAATATAAAGTTAACCGGAGTCATTTTGGGTCTAGAGAGATACTATGTACTATAGTTTATTTTGAATCTGAAATTATCTTGCTGGCTCATTCATTTTTATATTGAGACAGCTTTCGTTTAGTCTTGATATAACAATTTTTCAGTCCGTCAGCTGATTTCAATTTCAAAATAGACTGTAGTACATATTAACTCCTTGGCCCCAAATTAACCCCGGTTTACGATAGATATATATATATATATATAAACTTAGAAAACAGGACTTGAGCTTCAACTCATCTTTGCATGATGGAACAGGTTTTAAAAAAAACGATTCCTCATCCTAGAATTTATGCTTTTATAAATAGACTACATGCTCACATTAGTGCATGCAGGTGCATCAATTATATTGTCAGCAATATTCATTCTTAAAAAAATCTCCTTCCATGACTAAGAGTTATAAAGGCGGAGAACGCGAGATGTACCAACCCTATAACTCCACGTCCAAAAGAAAATCGATATTTGATTGAAGACTGATGATCCAGAACCGACCAACCTACCGCAAGGAGCACATTTGCATCCGCAGCGGGTAATTTCCAGAGGGCGTTCACTGATGATGGACGAGGGCCGCTTAGGCGACTGGTTTAGGACCTTCCACTTCTTGGTCGGGTCCCCTGCCGAAGAGGCGGCAGGTGGAAGAAGGACTCTACCTACTCCAGATCCCGTTACCGGCCGGTGTACTCATCGACGTACATCACCGGCTAACAGTAAACCTAGCGGTGTGGCAGTCTGCTCTAGTGCCACCGGGCGATAGTGGATCTGCGTCGTGCGGTCTCCTGAAAACTGGAACTTCTCATTTCAGACCAAAAAGAAGTATTGATGAAGAAACTTTTCGCTACATTAATTGTTAACACAAAGTCAAGTACTATCAACGGTTCTAAAAGCTGGAGGATAAAGAAATATAAAATACATTTAAAGCATCGGTCTTAGGATGAGTTATTGTGACAGTTACAAACATGGTGAATACTATTGCTGCCACTTCCATCATGTGAAGTGTACATGTGAGATTCGTTAACTTAGATGATACTGTTACACTATCATCAGGATTTGCTTGATAGCTGGAAATATTAGCGAGATCAAGATTTTATGTCTGAGAGGGCTTTTTTTTATAATTACTATGGAAGAAAAAATAATGTGTATATAAGATAATGTCTAAGTAGTACTTAGTACTCCTGTTAAGTAGTATTTTTTTTCTTTTCAGTGTGCATTACATTGCACATTTAACAATGAATATGCCTTTTAATTAAAAAGAGAAGATATTGAATTAATTATGTTGAATTATTTATCTCAAATCAATAACATAACAAAATTAAAAAAATATTTTCCTATTTGGAGAGAGGAAGGGCGAGAGTTGCTACAGCCCGAAAGAATCCTACTCCGTGGATGTTCCTGTGGTTGACTGTAACTATCGTTGTAATAATAGTACTGCAGCTATTCTCAAGTTAACTAACACGTGTAACCGTCTAAAAGTGAACGTTGCAACCTATCTAAATTATCAGCTGTAATAGAGTTGTTGGGAAAAAAAATTGTCCTCATACATCATATAAAGTAATATTTCGGTTATTTCTGAAATTGAAAATAATTTTATTCCACGTTTTTATAATATTCATTTTTAATCAATACAACATTTTAAAAAAAATTAACTTAAAATATTTTTAATTAGGAATTGAAACCAGTTTAAATTAAAGTTTATAAGTTTATTTTTTGAACCCCACTCTGGAAATTTCAACTTAGAATTCAGATTTATTTGTGTCAATTTAGTTTAAATTTAATTGTTTATTGAAGTTATATTTGTAGATTATTTTTATTTATTTTTTATAAATACCAAGAATTTGTTAAAATAATTGGGACATGAGCTGTTCGTTACCGCCCATTTTCCAACTGTCAGGATGTAGACAAGGGTACTGTCCCTTGTCTTGACATTACTTCCACGAAAGAAATTATCTCCATATAAATAAGGTTTAAGGCTAGCTAATAATATGGCAGTAAATTGAGAAAGCTAATCATCAGAGAGAACGGAAACAAAAAAAAGGAGTTCGTATCTATCGCCACGGAAGTTAAACCAGGTTTCCTAATAATTTATAAAGGAATAAAACAATAATAATTAATAAATAAATTTAAAAAAAAATTATAATGAAAGTTGAACTATGATCACTACTATGAACGGGAGGAAAGAACATGTGATCTTGCACATAATACTGTCGGTTCAAGATCATTGACCGGGATGTTCTTTTTTTTATTTTTATCCATTTCTTTTATTTTAATTATACATAATACTATTAATCTCAATCATAAAAAGATGACCAGGAGGCGAAATAAGTCCCTTATTATATTACAAACCAGTTCTCTGCGGGTCTTAGTCTGTTAAGCGTTACCTCAGTACTTCAGGAACAGGCAGTTTCTGTCCCTCTCTTCCCTCTCCCTTAATATTTTATAAAATGAACAGAGATCCTGTGTTCTAGGGATATAAACACAGATTTATATATTGTATGTGTATTATTATAATAAATATATCGCTTTACTAATATATGTATAAAAAATATATCGATATATTCTTTGGAGGTAAATGGTGAATGGTTAATCAATAATTACCCAAAATATCGATATTATCAATGTTCTCGGCATAGATTTTGAATTTTTGAAAAAAAAATGAACAGAACTAATATTAAATTTATGAGTAAAAATAATAACTAATGTAGAATGATAGCATACATAGCTATTTATCGTTCTTAACTATTATATGTAATATTATATTATATCTCTAATTTTATACATTTTTTACCTCTGATGATAACCCATAAGCTTGAGTTGAAACGTTAGCAATAAGAATTTTAAAACTGGCTGTGTCCTTTCACTCATGACATTTAAAACTTCCTTCAGTAATTAATTCTCATTTTGTTATAAAACAAAAATATAAAAACATTTTACTCTGATTTTTTGTGAGCTTATCATCGAGAAGGTTTTCCTGATATAATTTTTTTTCTTCTTTGTTACTGTTTTCAAACTTTAAAAATATCTGGGCCTCTGATATATTGAAATATCGATTATTTTCCCATTTTGATATATAGATATTTTTCCAACAACCATAGTCTGAACTCCCAATATTTTATATTATTTTTCCCAATATTTTTTTCCAAGTACCAACACCTCATACTATCACTTATTTATTTAATGACCAATAAGAAGTATAATAAATAACTTGCGATCAGTATGAGAATGTTTAACACACATAAGTGGAACATTTACGAAACAATGTTTGTTCACAGTTCTAATATCTGTCTTCATTAAGAAGTCAAGTGAAAACCACTTATTTAAAAATATGATAGATATTAAATATAATAACATGTATAATAAATGAAAAAATGTTATATTAAATAAAGAAATAAAATTATTATTTAGGAAATATAACTGTATACTAAACATCACTGATGTTCTGTAAATGCCAGTCGTCTTTGCGTTAGAATCATTATAATCAATCTTTCATTTCTTTCCTATGAATCAAAAATGTTAAAAAAACTACCTCAAATATAAAAAATATTATTACTTATATTGTTATACTTTAAACCTGGGCTTAAAGGGAAGTTTTAAATTTTATTTTTAATCAGTTTGAGTATGACTGGAATCTCAATCTGGCTATTTCGAAACTGGGACTTTTCAAGTAAAAGTTTTACATAAAAATTATTTTTAAATAAACTTTTACTTTAATGTTCAGTTGGAGCAATTGACATCGAGCAAAAGACCTAAAAAATATTTTTATTTTTAGCTTCTCAAACAATACATTAGAAATTTGTAATTCATTAAAGATAACATTTTTAAGTAGTTAAAAACAAAGAGCAATGCTTTCACCATAAACCAAGAAATTCTTCTCATAAAAGGTTTCAAAATATCTGCTAAAATTGGACTTTTTAAAAAAATTTCCTATAATTTACAATAACGGATTAATAGTTCATATTTGTTTTTAAAAAAAGGAAATCGACAACAGGTTAGCAGAGGCTACTAGAATCGCAAAGAATGCCCGGCACGTGCTTGGGAAGACAAAGCGATGGAAGAAAGGTAAAGCACAATTAGCAATTAGTACTGACCTTTACCGATCTGAAATATATGGGCCGATTATAGAAGAAATAGAAGAAAACTGATAAATAGTCGGAATAAAGAAAGAAGAATAAAGATGGGGCGTGTTATAAAAGTACCGTAGCTATTGTAAGCTTCAAATTAACGATAATTACATTAGGAATTAACTTTTAGTTAAGCCGCCTTTACAATAGACCATTGTCTGGCTCCTATTTGCATCCCCATTACACCGGGATAGTTGTATATCCTCGAGGGGTGTCGCTCAGGAGTGTCCTGTCGTATCCATCCTCTTCGGATAAGGGAGTTCCCACACCTCCGGAGGAAGACCGCTATACCAACCTCTTGGATGTAATTGTTAATTGACTGTCCCTAATTACCACTAATTTAGTAGAGGAGACGTCGCAGAGTTCTCCCAAGCGTTACTTCACAAATGAATCAGAAGTGGTAATGAGGCAAAGTACCTGAGAGGAAAGAGTGCAATTTTTAACCGCCAAAAATTTTGGCGGGTTTTGCATTTTTGAGAAGAGAGAGATAGTCCATGGCACAGAAGAGCTCTTTCTATCAAATTATTGACATCCTAAACATTCATGAATAAGTTCGTCTTAAGTTACCATTACAACTTTTTTATTTGGGGCGGGGTTAGTCGAACGTTTGTGCACAGCACCGCCGTTGCTCATTGAATTAAAATAATAATTGAATTAAAAAAGTCACGAATTCGCCTCAAGATGCCAGGGGAGCCTTTAAAATCCCAGCCCTCGTCCCTGGCATGGGAAAACCCCGTATAGCCTTGAAGGCGAGGAAGGGGATTACACAAAAAAAACAAAAAAACTATTTACTGAAATTCTAGGAGTTTTGGTTGCTTTCAGTCTGGAGATCAGTAAACTTTGCTATTTAATGATTTATTAATGACTGCTATTTAAGTACTAACAACCCATTTTTGATGAATCGTAAGATAATTAGATCTCAAAATTATTATGGCTTACCGAATTATTGGGTTTTACGACGTGACTTTCAGCCCCAACATGTCAAAATAACGAGGTCATATTGACCAAGCGGCCCAATATGTTTTAGGTCACCTTTCTTCGCTTTTTGTACTTTTATTTGTAAATGTAAGGTAGCACTACGCTTATAAAGTACTATTTCCATCTTAATCAATGTCAGTCATTCTCTCAAAGGAACAGTGTATGTCCGAATTAATTGAAGAAAAAACCTATTATAAACGTTGCCATAAGTGGGAGGTATCTCAGTGTACAATGATATTATAAAATGGGTAATTCAGACAACGGAATTTCAAATATAGCACATAAAGAATATTTTTTTTTGTATTTTTGATTCATCCATTCATTCGTAAGGTTGGGAACTCAACACAAAAAGGAAACACAATTAGATGTTTCTAATAGTTTAAGCAACTAAAATATATAATTAAATAACAATATTAATATAATTTATTGCATATAGATCCATTATGTGAGGTATGGCTGATTTCGTTTGTTTAGTATTTGTCTGCAATATGCTTAGGTCATTAACCCCAACGGTTTATTTAAAATATAAAAATTTGTAAAATATTTGAGTGTATTCATTTTTATCGATTGTTCTACTTACACATTTCTCTTTGAAGAGTGGAAAGTAAAAGTGAAATAAAATAAATTAAGAGTAAAAAGTAAAATTTGTAATTATAGGTTAAATGAAAAAAAAAGTGAAAGTGAAAGTTTTCCCTATTCTTAATTTAATATTTAATTTCGAACAGTAAACTATATATTTTTTACTGTATCTGATATTTAAATAGAACGAATAATGAAAAATACCTGCCTGTTATATCAATTTCCTTATTACCAAACCAACTTTCTGTTAGATTCAGGAAAAAAAAAATTGATACTATGTTTTTCAAAACAAAACAAACAAAAAAACGAACGAAGGTTATCACTACGTAAACCATTAGCAGATCGCAGATCCTATGGCTTTGTAAAATAATTGAAAATCGCAAATGTCATGGACAGCACAGATGCCATCGTAAAAGACAGTAGATCTAAAACTTCTAAATGTCATGGGCGAAAGTTACGAGTTTAAAAAGTATAGAACAGCTTCCATTAATTAAATGGAATTATTATTAAAAATATTTTAATTAATGTAATAAATAAATCAATCGCTTTTTTTCATTTGTATAAAACTCATAGTTTTAAATAATTGTTTAAAAATTAATCGTGAGAAAGTTCCGAGTATATATACGTATATATGTGTAATAATATATAAATATAAATAAATAAAACCTGTTTCCTATAACCCATGAAGGGTATTAGGTTCCGTACTATGTAGGGAAGGTACTGTTTCTAGGTCAACGGTTGTGCAAGGAGGTGATTTGGTCGAGATCACACTCAACCGCCTGGTTTTCCCTCTGAATTAATTATTAAATCCTAGATATTTAATAATTTAGCCATTTATAAAAGCTGGGTGTGCTCCAATCCCAGGGTTAATCCACGGTCGATGAAACAGAATAAATAATTTATTTATCTTCCATTAGTCGGGATTCGAACCCCCTCTCCAAGTATGGAGAGCTACCCTGCTCACCATACTTGTGTTATATTACTATTTTTTTTTTTTTTTTTGTATTGGATTATTAAAATTTAGTTAATTGGAGAATTTAATTTTTATTATAAAAAATTCAATCGTTGGTTTCATTTATATTTTTAGTAAAATAACTGGTTTATACAACTCGTAATTTAAATTATTTTTTTTATTAAATTAATTAATAGTAAGGTCCACGTATAATAATAAAATAAAATATAATAGTAATAATAAAATAAAAATATCGATAAATTATAGTTGTGTTATATCACAAAATTAATAATTGTTAAGCAAAACCTCTACTACTACAACATATGGAGTATCTTGGATTCAATACTTTGTAAAGAAGTACTATTTCTTTATCTACAGTTCGTGCAAGTAAGTTATTTGATTACGATCAACTACCACTTTTTTTTTTCTGCAAAACAATTGTATAATTAAGAGACTCCACTTTATAGGAGCTGGGTGTATCTCAGGAGGGTCTTCCGACCATAGGATCGATCCACGGCTTAAATATAATAGCAGAGTAAATAATTACTTGCAATAGCCAGACCCGAACCCGCGACAATTAATTGTTAAGTAAATAAATGCTAATAACTTTTTTACATCAAACGCACCAGTTTTTCCCAAAAAGTTCTAGTTTTTTTCCATCCTATTCACAATATTTCTAAACAATGAAAAACGTCCGTTTAACAACATATTTTGATAAATATTATTTTTTTAAAGTTTGTTCTTTACCGAAATGTAAATTTAACTATTTTTCTTTTTTTGTTTTGTTTTTTAAGGGAAACGTCGTACTTAAAAGGTGAATGGTAAACTTTTGTATGAAAACAGACAGTTTTATTGGGTTCAACAGCCATATGTACTTAGGTACTTATTGAAGGACAGGCCGTCTTGCAGGTTAACAACCTACGTTTTTGTAAATTTTGACTTTATTTATGTATACAAAAACAATGTAAGTCCAAGAAAATTAAACAAATCCATTTACATATCAAATATAGTTGCAACAATTTTTCCCATTTCATAAATGGAAAACTCTTCCGTTCCATGTTCCATAATTTTGAACTATTAACATTTGTTTATTAGTTACTAAATCTGTACCCCAGTGGTAAAGGACACCATGTCAAATATTCGTATTTGTTAAGAGAGCCGATTTATCATACTTAGGTACTAAATTATTTAATAAAAAAAAATACATGATTTTCTTTACCTCTTGGGTACAGATTTAAGGTTATGAATTGTCACTAAATGAATTTTTGCTAAAAACCACGATATCCACTCTGAAAATATTTTTGGTAAGAGTAAACACTTTTGTGTTTTTGTGACGATATGAACTACTCACTTTCTATTCTGTTCATACCAAATTCTATATTATTAAAATTAATTACTATTTATTTCAAATAATATGTCATTTTATTCACTGTTCAAATAATCCAACATTTCACAAAAAATTTACACATAGTCAGGGCATAATGCCATGATTTTTAGGTATTAATTGGTAATAAAAAAAACCACGATAATATTGAAATATAAAACGCTATAAAATATGAAGTGCAGTTTCCTACGTAGAAGACGATCCCAGACACAGAAGATGTGATGATACCTTGCAACCGTGACCACTACACAGGCCAAGCAAAGAAGAACTTTTTTTATCCCCCTCCCCACACAGAAGATTCGATTTGGTCCTCCATGGCTGCAAGAATCCTTCCTGTTACGTCTCACACTTGGCTTAGTTCTAAGCACCACGACAGAACTTTATCAGCAAAATAGATGGATTAAATTTAAATTAATTAATTATGAATGTAATAATGCTTACTTGTTTAGCCCTAATAAGGGCTGCTTCAATGTCCTCATCTTCACGGAGTCTTTCTCTATGAGCTTCCTTTACGAGATCGTCGAAGTACTCTTCATATTGGGACAGCCGTTGGATCTGGAAGAGATTAAAAAAATCTATTAAATAATATAAACGTAAGCATAAAAAAAAAAAAAATGTGAAATTGGTATGAAGGTATAAAATACAAACACTTAATATGCATTAAAATTAATCAGAGATAATTATAATTAGTTATATGAACATTTAACGTTAAATTTCAGAAACAAAATAATATCTAAAACGTGGATTCATTTACTTTCACTTTAGTAAATTATTATTGCTAATTATTATTATTGGGGGTTATTAACTTCTGTCAACTCGACCCAACTCTTGCTACTTAAGAACTTAAAGAACTTTAAGTCTTAGAATATTAAGAACGTCAGGTAGAAATCCTGTCTAAAATTTACTTAGACTAACTTTTTAAAATGAAGAATAGCTCGATATAAATGATATTGTTCTTAAAATCATTAGTGATATTATTTATGAATCAAGATGGTAATTAATAAATTCATTTATACATATAATCCTTGAGTACAGCGCTTTCGCAATAATTTCCCATTTTTAACTTGAGATTTGTTCACTGAAACGAGAAAGGTTGGGGTCGTTTAAGTGCTTTCATTTTTTTTTAAACTTGACTTTCGAGGTTAAAGACCCTAAACATTATGTTATTAGTACTACACAGGTACAGCCTAAATTCTTTCATTAAATTTGATCCCCGAGACGGAAGGGCATCGACCCCAAACATTTACAGTAGTAGCTTAGACTACGAAGTTGATTTAGACTTCGATGGGTTTTCTTCTTGGATGTTTCACTCAGCATCTAAATTCGGCAACACCCAACTGGATTCTAAACAAAACTGTTGATTCCTGGTTATTCTCGAGGGCATCCTGATCCTATTTTAATAGTTTACTGCAACGCGGTGGGTTGGACGTTGTACGTCAGCAGACTTATCTTTGGAGGAATGATCAAAAGAGGAAAATGGTAGAATCTGAACGTATGAAACAAAATTTCAACATTTTCGGAATGTTATAAATATAAGAAAAATGTAAACTCGTTTTAATAATTAATCAATATATAAACAAGATGGCGTTTAAATATTTCTAAAATAATAAGCTTGTCAGATCGAGGTCCGAAAGGAAATACATTCCTGCAAATCATGTAAAAAAATATAGGCATAAAAAAATAAATAAATAGAAAATAGCTTAAGGGGAATGGAGGAAATGGGTAGATTATTGGTCTAGAGACGGTTTTTGCTAATTTCTTCAAAGAATAATATATTTATTATTTTAATTCTTTAATTTTTTAAAAACATTTTATTGATAAATATCACAATCTGTCTCAGTTAAGGACACGATTCTTTTATTAGAAATAAATTTTATTTAAAAAAAAAAAATCACTTTTCAATAACATTGTGTAGAGAAAAATGGCTAAAATTAAATACTTTAACATTAAATGTTAGCAAAAACGTTATAAAATTTCAATTGAAAATTGCTTTATTTATTGTCCAGTTGGTTATTATATAGATCGTATGGCAGCAATGCCACCAGATAGGGTGAAAAAAAAATCAATTGCTTATTTCAGAAAAGAATATTTTTGAGAAAAAACTTTTTTATTTCCATTTTTTAAATATATAAACCAGCAAAATAATAAAGTGCAAACTTTTGTGAATTATTAATGCAATGTGTTTTTTTCTCTTCCGTCTAAATGATGCGTCTGTAAAAAATAAGACATTTTTTAACGATACTGAGAAAAAGATAGAAATCTATAAAGTAATATACTGTAAAAAATCAGTTCATAAATATTGTATGCATTTTATTTTTTTTTTACAATAAAAGATGTGCCTAAAAGTAATGGATTCTGAAATACTTTCCGACTCACAATCTGTAATAATTAAACGTGTGTCGATTTTTAAATAATCGATTCGATTATGCTATTTGTAATATATTGCATACATATATGTATAACATTTGTTTTTATGAATAAATTAATACAAACATAATTAAATTTGAATTATTTGAATTTTATTATTTAATTCGAATAAAGAGAAAAATGAATGAAATAATTATCACGATTTGTGCTTTAATTTTTACGTGATGTAAGACTAAAGAATTTTTGCAAACTTAAAATTGAAGTGGTTACATTTCATTCGAAAAAAGGCGATAAAAATCTGAAAAAAATCTTAATTAATTCTGGCAACGATAAAAAATATATATTATGCTGTATTATGTAATAATTATAAGACAAATCAACGCAAATACTAAAAAAAAAAATCAAAATATTTGGTTCTTAGTTCATTAATACATACACTGGCCAATTAACCTCGATAAGTAGATGAAGTCAAAATTATTACGTTCAAAAGAATTTCAAAAGTGATTTCCTCTTAATGATCCTCATTTGGGATTCCACTTTAATTGGGATAGTTTAATAATTTTATAGAGTTAAATAACTAGTGTTACAAAATGGGACGTTTAAATCTATCCGCTTGGAAGTTGTTGTTGTTGTTTTGCTGTTTTTTTTTCGCCTAGGAAGTCGTTGGAGAAAATGGCACTTCCTCGAGACTAGTGTGAAATGACGGATCGGCAGAAATGTTATCCGTTATCTCGCCGCTAAGGCATCTTCCGTCACCCGTCGTACGGATCCAATTTGGAAACAGAGGAAACCACTCAGTCCGACCAATTTAATACTCTTATCTATGGAATATATTATCCTCGCTCGGCCATTTTCATTGTTTCGCTTTTTCTTAAATTTAATTGAAAACTAGAATAATTTTTAATAAGATTGAAAAAAAAAAAAATGTCAGGACTTGCAATCCGTCATTTGTCAACAATCAACTACATACCCATCTCTAAAATAATTATTTATTTAGTTTTAAATTATATTTGCAATTGAGTTGTACCGCATCAAGCAAATATATTTCCATTTATTCTGTCCATTTTTTTCTTTTCTTGATATTTATTTACATTACAAGTAAGAGATCGTTAGTAGTGTTGCAAATAATCCGTGCAATAATGCACTTTGCAAGAACAAGACCAACACCACCTAGCTGTTGCCATATCAAGAACAAGACTGATAAAAAAAAATCGATTTTTTGAATAAAAATTGAGATAAAACAGTTATTAATACGTGACAATTTAATTAATATATGTAAATAATTGGTGAAACCAATATACTTTTGCATTTAACTCTTCTAATTTTGCATTCAGACTTAGTTAGGTTTCTTCCATCTTAAAAATTACAGTAATACTTCTCTAGTAATAAGCTAATAGTTAACAGCAATACTGTTGCAAGACCAAGACCTAGGTCAAGAATAAATTTGCAAGACCAAGACTCGTCTCGGTCTCGCATTTGATCAACAATAATCCTTAGAGATCTATCACTTCCTTCTTAGTCGTCGCTGAACCTCACAAGGTAACAGGGACAAAGAAAGAGACAGGACAAGTGGATTCGGATAATTGAGAGTAGAAGAGTTGAATGTTGTGTATTTGTTATTTACGAATAATTTTTCTGTTGCTACATATGCTATTATTTACGATTTTTGAAGTATTTTGTATTGTACGTTTTGAATTTTGTGAACGTGTTTTGAGGAATCCCGAAGTTCGACTCTGGATGTCCAAGTAGGTCTTAGTTCAGTGATGTAGATTGCTTGTTATGTTAAAGGGAGATGTGTAGTTCAAAAGACGTGTAAAGATGTCAAAAAGTCTTACGGATGGTCAGATCTTATTTTTTAAATTTAATGTGTATGTTCCAGGTAAGATTTCTATCCAATTATATACACCGTACATATGTTTTTGAGGGAACTGGGTTGTTTTCTATTGTTACAACAGGATACGAAACTTTCCGCAGAGAGAAACTAACATGACTTCATTTGAAGCCACTTATTTCAATTTTCCATTTTTAGGACTACTTTTCCAGATAGTAGAGCTGACTTTTCTTAGTTAGAATAATAAAAAAAATAAAGCGTTTCCTTGCGTAATCCAAATTCGCAAAAACTCAAAACTATAACTATTCTTTTAAATAGATTGATGGAGTAAGGAGTTGTTTATTGCCAACTGCCGACATGATAGTTCAAGTGCTGTCTATAAGTGACATCACAGGCGGATCTACGGGGGAGGGGGGCATTTGGACTGAGGCCCCTTTTCCGCTCCCCCCCCCCAAAAAATGGTAAAATATTACCATGTTTTTAAAAAAAAAAGTTAAAAACTATCTCTTAAACTATTATTGTTCGTGTAATTACATTTAATAGGACTTCAAGAATCACTTAAACACCATTTCATATAGGTAATTAGTTTCTTTCTTTTTTTCAAATTAATTATCGTTATATATATATATGAAAAAAAAACCTTTCGGGCTGAAGCCTCCCCTCCCCCATCCAGAATTAAATCCTGGATCTGCAAGTGAGTGACATAACGTAATATTTAATATAAGGCATTCCTCCTACCGTGTTTAATAATTTTAATCTTTTTTAATATGATTATACACAATTCAATGAAGTATATTTTATAATATTTAATTTTTACTAGCCGAAAGAAAACATCAAGATAGATGACCATTTTTTTTTTCTTTTTTTTTTTTGGCAAACTGTTGGCGATTCTTGTATACTTGATGAACATAACCTCCCGAGTATTCTCAAATTGGTGTCATAAATACGTGTGAGAAACATTTCTTTCTGACTGATCCCGCTCTAATTAGGGATATGATTAGCCTCCGGTCTACACGCAAAGGATTTTTTTTCAAACAAGAAAAACAAAAACAAGAATGCAGCATAAATCCAATAAACGGAGGGGGAGATAAGTATATAGATTACGATACCGAGATAAGGCCGGAGTTATTTTCGAATTTATAATATTTCGGAGGGACATGATGGCGTTGAGAGTTTGGAATGGCGCTTAAGTTGTGAAATGCAAATGGGGTCGGAGCGAGGGAATGTGGGACCGCTATCCGGCTCCTCGCGGCGATCCTATTCCTCCACTTTGTCATAAAACCAGGCTGATCTCCTCCGGTAGCGGCATTCCTTCATCGGCGCCGCTCTTCGCACTTTTCGGCCCGATACTCCGGTAGATAGCGAGGGTGGAATGCGCAGGGTCCAAGATTGCAGCTCTGTCGAGCATCTAGTTAAAAAAATCACCAAACGTATTCATTTATTTTTAATATAGTTTGGAAGCTATCTAAAATTTTCCTTAAATAACTTATAGGTATCATCAGTGGTGTACTTTGATTAGGGTACATATACAAAAAGATTATTGATAAATAAATTAAAAAAATTCCTGGGGTGTGTAGCCCCTCAGCAAGTTGGATCTTCATATTTGTTAAATATAAATAATATCAAATTAAATAAAAATAGAAGAGAAATTGGTTGGGATGTTCAGTCAAAAATACAAAGTAAAAATAAATAATGAATATCTAATAGTTGACCGTTGCATTATAAAGGATGGAGATAGTCCAGAATGGCGGTCATAAATAGGCTAAATAGTGGCAAAACTATTTTATTAAAATTCAACGTTTCTAACGGACTTTGTAGGTCTTCTTCAGGGAGGTGTGTTCGGATAGGAGTTTCACTTAGAATTCAGTACTATGATTCTATGGTTAATCATTCTATGATTTTGGTTTATTATTTTCAAAAATGAAATATTGAAAAACGAATAAAAATTGTTTTGTCTGTCCGTCGTCCGCGCATTTCTCCGAAACTACTGGACCGATTTTTTTCAAATTTGGATTTAAAATTAGAGGTCACCCTAGGATGATCTCCCTTCATCGACATTTCTATCCGCCTTTTCCTTTCAAGATGTCGACCGAAAAACCTGCGTTGACATAGACTAGCGCTTAAACGAATGTACCGATTTCAATGAAACTTAGAATTCAGTTCTAAGTGAAACTCCTAGCTGAACACACCTCCCTGAAGCAGTTCTGCAAAGTCGGGTCGAAACGTTGGCTTTTAATAAAATAGTTTTGTCACTATTTAGCCTATTTATGACAGCCTCCCAGAACCATCTCCTTCCTTTAAAAATAAATAAATTATATTTATTTTTATTTTTAACAACATTTCGGCCCAAAGTAAAAATAAATATCATTCATTTATTTTTTACTTGTATTTTTACAACCCAAACCAACTTCTCTTCAATTTTCATCACAGTCAATCATCTATCCAATATTAAATAAAAATATTTTGTTTAAAATTAAAACGTCCAGTTTCATCATTTTTATCTATTTCTAACGACATACTTATTGTTTCTATTACACAAAAAAATAGTCGTACACATATTTTATAATTTACTCATTACAAAATTAAAACTGTATAAAAAATAAAAATATACTTAATAAATGTGACTCTGATATAATGAAATGAAAGACTAGTAGAGAAATTACCCATTGGTAACACTCTAACACAATTTATAAATTGGGAGGTCACGATACCACCTTCTTTTCAGACGCCTCGCAGCGTTACCTGGTATCGAAGAAGAAGGTTAAAAACAAGAGAGTTTGGATGTTTCTGCAGTTTATTATGGAAGTTTATCTGGATCGAGCCAATTCGGAAACAAATGCATTATTAAGGTCGTTATGGATGATTTTATTTAAAATAAGTAAGAAGCATTGAGGATTTTACAAAGGATTTTGGATTTTATACGAGAGGAATTGGTTTAATGGAGCACTCTATAGTCTTTAACTATTTAAATTCCATAATCCAAATAGCCCTTATTATAGTCACGTATATGAGTTTTTTGTAATTAATTGAAAGCTTACAGCGTTTGTCTAGTAAATGCTGAAGTATCGAATAAATACAAATATAATATTAGTAAAATTAACTAAATGAAATATATTTATTTCTATAATCAATGCTTAGAGGAAGTAACGGCCGAGCAGTTTGGGGCTTGGTCCCAAAGTCCCTAAGCTCCCCTCCCTTCCACCCGTACCAGTATACCCAACGCTTAAGCCGGTTAATAAATAGTCTTTTGTTTTTAATGAGTCATGAAAATAATTTGTGCTCAAGGAATCATTAAAAAAAGTGCGGTTTTCTTAATTCTCAGTTTAGCTAAATTAACAGTCAAGGTTAGTTAGTAAACGATCTAACAGTAAAAAATAAAATAACAGACTTAAAATTAGCAACCCATCATGTCTGTAGAATTAGATAATTCTGACAGTTACTCAGGAATAGTCATGTTTCATAAATGTGGTGGGAATCCGAGACCGTTATAGCAAAGCATTATTAAAAGAGAGGATGGTGTATTAGATTTAGGGCGCAAATTACAGTTTTAAATACAGTTAACTTGAAAGGAACCAGGAATCAGAAGGACAAAAAAGTAGGATTAGCTATAAAAAAAATATATGTATGTATATATATATATATATATATATATATATATATATATATATATATATGTATGTATATATATATATATATATATATATATATCTTTATCCCCCTTTAACTAACCCTTTTCTTCACTACATATAGTGTATGCAAATGGATTGAGTCAATTATGAAACCAGTAATTATGCAATCGTAAAATTTATTGACAGTTAAAATTAATTTTTTTAAAATTACAGATTTGACTACACCTTATAGGATAAATGAAAAGTTCTAAATTGACAGAAAGTTCCAAACAGATTCAGAAAAAGAAATTTAACTATCCACAATTTTTACAATAATTTCTTCTTTAACGTATTCATTTGTTGTCAAGTAAATGCAATCATAAACTCCGATTGTCGTAAATAATTGTAATAAAAACAAGAAAGTAAACAGAATACATTAACTTTTGTAAATTGAATATTATTCACTGCTTCGAGTATTACGTAATAAAAAACGAGAAGTTAGATAACCGCAAAGCCAAGATAAGGAAACGTAAGCAGGTTTCTTAATGCTCTAAAAGCGAATTTGTATGAGACCTTATATTAGCTACTTTTCTGAAATTATGTGTGGAAATACATGAAGATATGAAGTATATACGTCTAATTTATTTTTTTGCTAAACCTATCGTGACAGTGTAATCAAGAATATCGGCAAAAAGGAATACAACTATGTTTGATAATGGAAAATACCTGAACTAGTGAAACATTAATTAGACAAAAATAAACATTGACCTGAAATATACATAAGGCATTAAATTGTACTAATTAAAGAATTTTAAAAATAATAAACCACATTACATTTTTTTTAAAACAAATGACATTACTGATGTTTGCTAATTCGGCCTTTCGTCTTATACCAAATACCGTTTTCTCACACCTCATTCAATTGATCAACCGGAAATGCCAAGGTATCACAGACCTTCGGAAACAGTCGTGTGTCATTTCCAACTAAAACTAGAAAACATGTAGAGTGAAATCTCGACCTTTAACAAGTCTCAAGGAAGGATGACGCTCATCTTTCGCAGAAGACATTCCGCTGTTTAGCATAGAATGACGGGTGGGTTGGCGTGGGACATGCTTACAAATCATTACTAATTGGAAATAATTCTTGACGGAAAAAAAACTGTGGACTAACAACCAAGCAAACCTCTGCAACCCAACAGGGCCGAGTACACACACCAAGGAACTTTTGTATACCATAATATTTCATCGTGGGGAACGCATAATGTCAATCACGCAATACTCAAGTGGACGTTTGACGATTTTCCCAGATAACACAATGGAGCTGGAATGGAAAGTGCAGCCTGGAAATGGGTTATGCAAGGCTGAAGACTTCCTTATAGCTCCGGCGCTACTGACATTTTCCGCAGGGTTGGGATGCTCGGCGAATGGTCGTGTACCTTCCTTCAATTATCACAGAACTGGAGTCCGCTAATGCTATTACATAAAGTAAGCATTCCGTGGTCCGTTGTTGAGGGATCGGGGGAACACATAGGTTATTGTGATGATTCTCTACACTTTAGTAATATATATTTTTTTTAATCGGATATAGCAATCACGGCTGATTGAACAACACTTTGAGAACACATCAAACCATAAAGGATATATTTCATAAATCTAGGTGCAGGAATTCAAAAGAAGGCTTTTCACACAAGAACCCTATTTCTAAAAAAAGTTTCTTTTACTTTACATTCATATTTTTAAAGAATAGGAGATTAATTTCCATTTCCAACTTGGAAGGAAGTAAACTATACATAAGTTAAGCAACAGGAACAGGAGATAGGATGTAATACTTCTGAAGAAGCAAATTAAAAAAAAAAATACTATAGCATCGTTTCATCCTATTATATTTGAAGGTGAAACTACACATTATTTAACAAACACATATGAAAGAAGAGTTTGGCTTATCGATGATTCAAATGGAGTAATTAAATAGAAAACCAAATTATTAGAGAAAAAAAGAATAAAGAAAAATGCCTTTGGGATAAACTTATAAAGAAAATTTAACAGAATCAATTGTAAAAAATAAAGTAATTTAGAGATGGATATATTGTTGACATTTGAAAATCGTTAGGATAACAAATAGTAGGATTTGCAGATTTTATGTGGTATATTAGTCTTGCCATCTTTTCGACCCCAGTATATAGGTCAGGGCTAAAAATTAAAGCCTAGTAACCACTCATGAAGGGCAAGTTCCTAAATTCAGCGCTGATTCCATCGGAATAATCCATCAATCGATACAATTTGAACCGATGGACAGCGTTATGCTGAGTTTATGAACGGCCTACTGTATTATATCAGATAGTTAACACTACAGGAAGATGTTAAAATATAAGAAAGGAAGAAATAAAAAAAATATATAAGGGAATATTTAACTTCGTTTCGAACCAGAAATAAATATAGTTAGGAAGTGAACTGAATATAAATATATAAAGTAAATTCAAAAATAACACTGAGATTACATCCAGCCGATACGTCGATCACAAAAGCCTATAGGACCGCTGATCCATCTGTGATCCAATCGATTAACAAGGAAACGCACTAAACTCTATTTATAGATACATCGATGAGTTTAGGAAAGTCATGATTTATTTCTGATGCCCATTGGCACAGATTTCGGGGTAGTGGTCGGGGGGGGGAGGGGTGATCTCCTCCAACAAAATATTTGAGGGGGCAAGGATATCGTTTCGTATCCCCTACAAATTGTAGTAAAAAAAATTAAAATTGGTAAAAACTAAGTTATATGAATGAATAAAATCGATTAAGAAAAGTCGACTAGTTAGAATTTATTTTGAAGTATCCAATATTTGTTTCTTCTACAATTATTGTATTTAATTAGTTGGAAAGTCTGGGCCTATGCTGATGCCCATCAATGAGCTCAGCGCTGAGTTTACGCACTTCCTGATATATTAAGGGTGAGCCAACAATAAAGTAAACATCCCATCATCTTTTCTCTAACGAAAAAGTGAGGCTATTGATAGAATTAATATCTGCGAACACTTATAACCGCTTCACAGTTTTTTTTTCTTGCAAGGATGATTGGACAACGATCCTCCACTAATTTTTTTTTTTTTCCTATTAATAACCAGCCAGATGATGAAGTCGGAACACGAATACGAGTTTTCATCTTGTCAACTGATCCGCTTTTTCTTGGCAGGGGCAGAACAACTTACGCCCGCCAGAAACGAGATAATTGGCGAAGGATGTGGAACATGTAGTTATGTTAATAGCTGCGTACCGAGTATGCAAGTCTAATAGACGCCCGGTGGAATAAATTGATGCCAACACTCCATCAATCCTGGATATCTCTCGGTAAATAATATACAATGAGCCGACTCCTCTACCACATTACACAACGGCTACTTATCCATTACGGCCATCGGATCGAGATTTGTGAGAGGGGGCCCGGCAGGAAATTTTTTTCATAGGCAATTAATTGAATATAGGGGCCGAGAATGGTTAAGAGGGTAATATATTATCAGTTATAGGGCCTGGAGGACTAATAACTAACCTATCGTTTTTTTTTATAAAACCCACGATTCATCATAAATATTACTTAAATGTTCATGCATGAGTGACTCCTCTTGAAAAATTATTCATTTCTAAATAAAAGCACAGTCGGTTATCTATTATTTTTTATTGTTTAATTTATGTATATTAATAAAGTATATACATAAATAAACTATATACATTATCATATTTTACATCACTCAGTTGGTGGGACGCCAACACAACTGTAACCTTTGGAAAAATATTTTATCACGCCAAATTCTCAGAAAAACAATAATTGAATACAATAGACATCCTAGAATAATATAAGACAAAATTGAATGGATAGAACAATTTAACATCGGTACAATCAAACTAAATAAATATATTACATGTATATAATAATAATTAGTAGTAATAATACTCATTATTGTCATTTTAGCTCTCCTATAAAATTGTATGAATTGCAGTTTCGTCATTTTATCCCAGAATCAGCAATACGATATGAGATTAATTCTTTAGAATCAAATCAAAAGTAAATGATACCTTAATTTGGTTTTGATTAATTCTATTCAATTTTAGAACAATTAGATTAATGGAGGGATTTTTTAATTTGTGTTTTTTCTAACAGAAGTAATATATTTATTTATAAGAAACTTAATGACAATTTCACAAAACGGAAATAAAACGAGAAATCATCAGAAAAAGGAAAATTTTAAAGTAATGTTTCTAGTTAATAAAAATTATAGAAGAATAAATAAAAACTTTTAAGAAATGTGCCTAACATAAATATTTAAAAAAACATTGACTTTTTAAGTAAATGAACATATTTGGTAAATTAGTTAACAAAAAATACTTTTTGCTAATAAGTTCCTGATGATGTTAATAATTTTTCTTGAACCTAATTCTTCAATTTGTAAAGATGAATAGTTATTTAGTTCCAAAAAAAAAATAAAAATTCAATTACAAATATTACCAAATGAACTATTTTTTTTTTTATTGAAAAATTTCCATTATTTTACATTAAGTTATGAAAATATTTATTCCTGTCCATTATTTATTTTCCCTATACTTTTTTCGCACCTTTAATTTCACTCACATACCTCGAGAAGCGAGGATCTGGCCAAATGCCTAGTTGACCTATTTAAAATTTAACAAAACACATATTTTAAAAAGTTGTAGGTGTGTTAATGGTGTAGACATTTCTTCTTGGTATGATATAAATGCTACTCTTTCACTGGTAGCAATATTTTATTAACCGTAACGTATTCCCGATGAGATTATGAAAGTTATTGCAGGACCTATCCCTCCATGATATTACCCATACGACTTCCATTAGCCTATAACCAGAACTCCTCCTAAAGATGTCTCCTAAGAACCCCGACGAAATAAAGAGGCGAGTTAATGACCGAGATGTTTGGCCAAGCGTACAGCGACCGGATGACGCGGAAGTGGCCCTGATACGACCTTGTATACCCGTTACCATAGCGACCCCAATCTTGCCGGATTCCAGGACGACCAGCATCTGCGGTCCAGGCCCTTCTCTTTTTTTACATATAAACAAAACTTGGCTGGGCGAAGCTGAAGCCATCGATGGAATTCAGAAAAATTACTGTCCCATTGGCTTGTGCCGGGTCGTTAAACGCCGAGGGTGCAATCATGGTTGGACTATAACGAACCTAAACTCAAAACCACCGGAATCTCCAACTAGTGAGAACCATACGTTTAAATCTCGCCCACTTAAAACCAGACAACCCCCTTAAACCTTCTCTTAATCGACACTACTTTCAGTATTCTTTTTCGGCCCTCTGCATGACGCCAGTAAACAGCCTTTATTTACAGACTGTCTCAGATATCGGATCGTTGTCATTCTGATTAATGCGATGGGACAAAAGGTGGAAGCACGTGTTGTAGCCAGAGTACTTCCTCCTGTTCGTCCCTGATCCTGATGGCACAGTTCCTTAACGGGAGAGCTATTCATCCTAATTAGCAGCTGAGACAATACACTTTGTTCCTACCAGGAGCACAATACCATCCTCTTCGGGAGCAGACCTCCAGCGATGTCTTCCAGGGTCCTAGGCAAGGATCTCAAGTCTAGAACGCGGTCAACTGGCGGATCTGAATCCCTATCCTTTGTCTGAAACGAGAGGGATGAATGGATGGCTTGTTGAGATTCAGAAAACAATAATTCAATAAGGTATCAATCGTTACTTTAGATTTTTTTTTTTTAACAACCTACAAGAGTGTTGTCTACCAAATATTTAAATTTTTCATTAATCACCTAGGCAATTTAAAGTGAATGTCTTATTTTTAAATCAATGTCGATCATCATAATCACCAAGCTGTATGATCACACATCTTCTCGAATTGGACTTTGTAATTTGATACCACGGTTACCGAATGACAGGAAACTATTATTGTTAACTCAGTACAAGTAATACCAAAGTAAAACTTTTAAGGAGGGTCTTTAGTATAGAAAAGAAGTGGAGAAAAAAAATGTGATAATGAAAGTTCCACCCACACTACTTTCAATTAATTTTTATTAAATAATCTATTTTGTATAATTTAAATATATTTATCATTTGGTTCTATTATGCTTTCATTTATTTTACAATTGTATCAATCTTCGAAATTGAATGATTAGATCGAGAACATTTCTGTATGTAACATTTTTTGCTCATAATCCACTTTCTTACGTAGGCTTTCATTAAATCCTAATGTTATCGTATCAATTTAATAATATATATATAATTGGATCGATGTACTTAATCTGGTTTTTAAAAATAACCTCTTTTCAGATTAAGTTTTTTTTTTTATAACAAATAGTTTGAAGACCTTTCCATTGCCTTATATTATTTCAATATTTAAATGTTTTTTATCTATAAAAATCGGTGCGAATTCTGAAATTATGAAATTTAATAAAAAAACTATATCGAATTCTTTCCTGGTATCCAATATCATCAGAGAATAACTACTCCATCTTCCGTTCTCCAACTTCTAACGACTAATTTACAATACCTTTCCGTTGACCCCGAGGAAAATGGTCCTGTTTACGAAAACAGAATTGTTCTTTACTATATAAAGATTATTACAAGCTGTCTCTGTAACTGAATCCCTTGTGCGGCTGAGTCAGCTCAAATAATCAAACAGCCCCCTTGCAGTTTTGAGAAAGACAAGCCTTCGAAAGTTCTACATATAATAAACAGATACATATATATATATATTTTCTACTTGTATTTCCTACTTTCATAACCTTAATTTTAACACAGATAGCTATCACGCTAATCATAGCCTACTATTTATTATTTAGGTCACTCCAATTTTCGTCCTCACTGGATGAGTTCAGAAAAACAATGGCAAGGAAATATTTACGGATTCACACGTCCAATTGCGCTTCCGCATCGTGCGACTGTGCTCTCCCACAGAGTCTATTTTCGTTACAAATAACTTTGAGAACCGTCTTCATTACAAGATAACGGCATTAAATGTTGAATAATAGAAGGTCGTACATTTATTTAAAAAATGGACTAGTCAGTCACATTATTTTATTTTTATTGAATTATTATTATTTTGGTAACCCAAGAAAATTTAGATCGAATTTTGCAGATCCTTGCGATTTAATTCTAATCAAACCTCATATATATAAGAAGACACCAAACAGGTCGAAAACCGATCTAGTTGGTATAACAGCAAGTATATAGAACACAAATTAAATAGTTTAAATAAAATATAATACATTTTTTATTTATTTTAGGTGCATCAACTATATTAAAGATTAGAAACGAATATGATGTACCCCGGAACTCTGATTAAGGTCGCTTCTTCTTTGTCATGCTCTGTATGGGTGAGCATTAGTCACCAATCATCTAGCATTGTTCTCAGCACAAATACAAGGTTTACAATTAGTCAACAGTTAATCTTATTTATTAATGCGTATTAACTTTGAGGATTGTTTTAATAAATAAAACACAGCTTAATTTGAATATCAAGAAATCCCTTCTGTTTACCTTGAAAATATCCTAAAAGATAAACTTCAATATGACGGACTAATATTTAACAGAAGAATGCCTTTGGGCCACATATCAATAACAGGAAAAAAAATGCTAAACGTAATACTGCGAATATAGTTCTTACTGCTTTCAAGACGTCTGAAATAATAAAATATCTGATAAAAATAAAACATTTACACTTACTTAAGCCCTCTTCGAACCATGCTTCAATTAAACTACAACCTTTTCAATCAAAAACTTTCAGGGCTATAACCAAAGCTCTCAACAGTTAATGAACACACAATAAAATATTTCACAATAACTAATATGGGCGTACAATATCACTAATTCAAGGCCTGGTCAGAATCAGCATACTCGATAACACCCATAGGAAGCTCAAAAGAAGTTGGATGAGGTATCTCTCGCCTAAGAATAAATACTAAAATCAACATAAGAAGAAACCACTCACGCCTATTGATGCCATGCTTCGATCTCGACATGCTCACTGGATATCATTATTATTAAAAGGTGTGAGCAAACAAATGAAATTAAAAAAATATTTAGGACAATAAAATTATTTTAGTAAAAAAAATTATCTTAAAAAAATGTACAATCTACTTAAAAGGTACATATAACAACAGGTCACCTCAAGAATCGATAAGTCAGAAGTCAGTGACAGCAGGACAAACAATAGGTTACCTACAAATAATCTAATGAAGCAAATAGTCTACACATCTCGATATTGGAAAGAAGAGGAAAAATGTATCAACAAGTATTTCGCTCAATAAATTAGTAAAAATAATTATATAGTAAATATTAATATAGAATATGAAATATACTAAATAAATAATAATTTATGAGGCCAAAGCAGGGCCCTGGTTCTGACCAGGTTTGATTTTCGTAGACCGCGAAGGACGTGAAATCGAATTGAGTAAGTTTTTCTTGACTCGTTTTTTCTCAGACTTTTCAAGGCAGGTCTCATCATAAAGGTTCTTAGGGTAACTGAATCAGTTTATATAAAAATACGTAATATATATATATATATATATATATAAACATTACAGCAGATTTTAAAATCGTTCTACTTGGTAATAGTCCAGTACCTGAGAAAGTGAATAACATTTTATTATTTCAATAAATTATTATTCAATTTTAAGATGCTTCAAAATAAAAGAAAGAAAGAAAATATTTAATATTTTGAAATAATATATTACTGCATAGAATATACTATAGATTTTTTTATTAAAGTTTTTTATAACTCCAAAAATTGATAAATAGATACGAAGATATTTGTATTTTTTAAATCAAATTACATTTAAATTAGCTCATTCGTTACTACAATCAATTATAAACTTACTATTATATAGTAGGTGCTAGAATTGCAATATCTAATTTTTAATTTTGTCAAGCAAACAATTCGTGCAATATATACATATATATATATATATATCCGATTGCTAGAAATAATTAAATAAATGTTATCGTTTATAACTTTATCTTGTATGATTATAAATCGTTCGATGGTAGGTTCTTAAATGGCGTCTATTACATGGAGGATTAAAAAAAATTAAAAGCTCAAAACTAGTTAATAAATAAAGAAAATAAAATTCAATCGAACAGAAAATATTCTCATGAACACTTAAGCGAAGCTATGCACGATTATCGTCCATTTAAAAACTATATACATTTATGTTAAATTATTTTATGCGAACAGGAGAATATTAGAAACTAATTAGAATAGTTCAGATTAAATCTATAGTTTATATAGAGTGTGTAGAATTCTAGTAGCCAAAGAGATAAAAGTCACTCAAGACTTAAATGAATTCTTAGCAATTGATTGAGCAGAAATAACTTAATTGTTGCAGATAAAATCTTTACAGCGTAAAGATAAATATATAATTCTTATGGATATAATGATTTTTAAATAAAATTACAAAGAGCTGTACTTTAACGCTGCTAAAATTATTTTTTATTTAATAATAGTTATATTAAAAGTATTTCTGTAACGGCTACAAGGTTGCTCAATCAATCTTACAGACCTACTCTCCGACTCCGCAACCTGTTCCATGAATACAATGGAAGGTCAAACCCAATACCCTGATATTCTATTTATTTCCCGTTCAGATAAGGAAAGACTTGTTCATTTCACTTGGCTAAGTACAAATGGTCGCAGGATCTCCTGACCCTATCCCGCAGGACTTACTGAATTAATTAGTTATTTATGGACGTAACTGGAGTGAACAGAGAAGGGAATTGTTGATCGAACCATGTGGTTGGAAGCTAACATATCTATCCAACATTCCACGACTATTATATCATCTTAAACCGATTTTAAATAGTGAGACATACTTACTTAAACCCATATGGGCATAATTATCACAGACATACGGTAGCGCTAAAAAGACATCCATAAAAACTTCAAATCTTCGAATCAAATTTATTGCGTCACAAAACAAAAGCACCTTGGTACGTGACTAACAAAACTCTACATACTGACCTCCACCTTCCAACATATAACGGCCCTTTATCAACGATTTTATATAAATTTAAAAGTACACAACAACAAATAAATGGCATGGCCTCAGCTGATATATTTCTGTATATGAGGAGGGGACTACAAAAGCGTTGGATGTGAGAACTCCTTCCTTAAACAGCCTAAGTAATTTAAGTCAGGGAATTGGTTCTGCTGAGTACTGCCTTTCCACTTGCCTGACATGTCAGTGTTTCTTGTATTTTCAGCACATTTGCTGATTGTCAGTCCATATAAAGTAGACATTAAAAAAATATAGAAATAATATAATAAGCTTACGATGAGTGCGATTGGATGAATGAGACAATTCGGGATTCCGGGTACGAAGACCATGGAATCTGGAGACCTTCTTAGGCCACACTCAGTCTTTATAAAATCCGTTGTCTAAATTAAATAATTAATTTAACGGGAAAAACCTGGCGGTTGAGCGTCATTTACGTCAAAAAAAATCACGTTGAAAAACGTTTAACCAAGAAGCAGTCCTTCCTTACAAAATACTGAGCCTAAGATCCTTCAAGGGTTGTAGTGGTACATGATTCATAAATAGCATAAAGGAGGTAAGTATATAAAAGTTTGAGTAAAGCAATTAATTTTGACTTCTGTTAAGGAGTTATTGAACAATAAATTGGCATTCCAACGACATTGTTTACCCTGAAAGGAAGAGTGAACGTGATAGAAGAAACAACATAACAATCCATTGCCCTCAGAGGTTTGTTCTTCCCGAAAAAGAAAGTTAATAGCACTAACTACAAGTACACTGCCCAGTAGCTAACGACCGAGCGGAGAACTGGAATGGTTCGAGGCACTCCGTCACGCATCAGGATAAACAACAGACTAGCCAACAACAACACTAACAAACGGATCGGAAGGAGAACAGAAACCATAACACCTGTGAGCACTAGCACTCCTGCGCAGGAATGGAGCGAACCACGCCCTTCGGCTAAATGTCAACTGTCAAATACCGGCGGGTGAAATACCTTCGTCATCAGAACTGAGGGGAATCTCGGCGACAAGGGCATTCTTCTAGGAGGAGCGGAGATGAAAAATATAAATCATCAAGCCATGAGCTGTCGGAGCAATATTTTTAATTCCAAGTAATCACGATTTTTTTTAAGGATTCATAATAAGATCGAAGCTAATTAAAGAATAAGCTAATTTCAAGTCCACCTTAGCCATTTTCTGACTAAGAATTACTATGGGCCTTTGGAGAACTTTTATAAACTTACCTATTTTATGCTGTTCATATAACTTGTACCACTATAATGGTTGTAGGATTTTAGGCTCAGTACTTTGTAAGAAACTACTGTTTCTTGGTCAATAATTATCCATGGAAGTAATGTTTTGATTTAGATGAGGCTCAACAGCCAGGATTTTCCCTTTAATTTCTTATATAATCTAGACTGAGGGTGCCCCAGGAAAGTCTCCAGATTCCATGGTCTTCGAACAATGGATTCAGGGCACACTCATTGAGGTACTCCTCTCCATTATTTTTTAAACCAACATTGATTTTATTAAATAGTAATCTTATTATTTTATTTTTTTGTCTTTAAACATTTATTCACCCCAGTCAACTTTATGTTGGCAATCATCAAATGTGCTGAAAATACAAGAAATAATGACATGTCAGGCAAGTGGAAGGACGGTTACTATGCAGCACCTCTTCCCTGACTTGTTTCAATTACTTAGGTTGTTTAAGGGAGGGGATCTCTGAAGTCGATAGCGCAATTTGAGTCTTGTACTCCTGAATACTATTACATTAAAAAACATAACCGTAAAGGTCATCATTCATATACCAAAATATTTGAAAGATTATTTAAGAAGGTTTATAAATATGGACCCAAGTATGAACCTTTTCGTGGAATTTAAATGTGCCTCGTGAAACTATGTTGTATCGTAGAATTTACCCCTATTTTTTTTTTAGTACCCACTACCATATTAACAAGGTTTGTTGTCTAACGTGCAAGTTAAAACTAACATAACGCTATCATAAGAAAATATTGTTGTACAAGGTTCTTGTCAGATCTTGTTACAACAGAGAACCTCCAGCCCTTATTGTTTCAGATATAGGAACAGGGGATAGCAAATACGACTCCAGTCCCTTGGAGGCACCACGAAAAGAGAAAAAAATAAATAAAGGTTATCAAGAACAGGTAGAAAAGGTACGGGCGGTGAAAGGTAGGAGCTCAATGAAACCAGCTGTGATGCAACCTCTTACACGTCCTCTCTATCCTTCATATTCCTGTTATTTTTTATTTTACGATAAAATCATTATTTTTGTGTTAAAATTCGTGTTAGGATCAATACTTTTACTGAATCATACTTTTTTAAATATACGTAGTTTTTTTTTAAATCTCATTTGGATTTGGAATGAATCCCAAACTTCAAGGTCCCGTGTTCGAGTCAGGATGATATTTGTTTATTCTGTTTCTTCAACCATGGATCGACTCCATACATACCCAGACATTAGTTTGGTTTTAGGTCATTTATCCTGAGTACTCTTAGTTAAGTCTTCTTTTTTGGTGCTACAATCCACGTTGGGTCCAGGCCTCCTAAAACATCAGTCGATAGTCATTTTTGATTAAAAGGGAAAATCTGGCGATTGGGCTTGGTTCAGTCAAATCACCTTGTTGCATAACCGTTGACCAAGAAACAGTACTTTCTTACATAGCAATGAACCCAAAATCCTTCATGCGTTGTAGTGGTGTAGTTTTTTTTCCTAACAGTTTTTTTTTTTTTTTAAATTGTGTATTAGAACATATTTTTATTATATATATGTGTTCTATACCAGGGAATATTTCTCATGAATGTACAAACATATGTCCCCAAGATGCTATCCGCAGATTGACTAGAGATCAATCTAAATATCTAACAATCCCCCATAAAGTATCTCACTTAATCCGAATCCAGCCCACATATACAAATGCAAAGACGAAATAATAAATAATTGATGAAGTGGTTCAGTTATTGTAGAATTAAAATTCCCGCCTTGCAGAAGAGGGCAAGGTGGCAGATCCTATCGCAGCCGCGTAGGCTGGAATATGACCCGCGCATAACTTCCCTGCACCGGCCTAATCTTGTAACCCTTTTAATTGGATGTCCTTTTACGGCCTCTAACGGTACGAAACTCTTCGGGACGTACGGTCAGGGTGTAACATCACGGGTCACGTCACATGGAGGAACGTTACTGCAAGCATTTAATTTATTAAGAGAATGCCAAGGAGGTATGCAATTAAAGAAAATAGCAGAAATTAACTCATGAAAGGAGAGACTAACTAGTCTTTATTTTCATATATACAATATTTAGTAAGTATTCTCTTTCGGCATGTTGAAATAATGGCAACCAAACAAACTGTTACTGTTAAAATTTTCTCAGAATTTTTTTTTTATTTTTTATATATTGCTAATTTAAAGGTAGGCGCAACACTTTGCTCGTTTCTGCGTATGTGGAATCCTAAATTAATGGGTAACAACTTAATGTAAAGAAAGTACTTTTATAAATTTTTCACAACATACTAAGTACCGAATATGCATATTTATTAATAAAATGTTCGCTAGACACATTAATCGCATTGTAATAAATATACACAATGCAAGCTAAAAATATTATAAATAATTAAATGCTCTTTCGACAGGGTTGAAAATGTTTACAATAATGGAATAATGGAAAATAACACATAATTATTTATTTAACTTTTATATTATATTTATATATTATAAAATTGTATTAGTCCGCGGTACAGTCCCCTTTTCATGAAATTATTAACATTCATCTTAAGCGTCGTGAATAGCTTCATCTAATCGTAAAGTTAGAAATGGGACGCTTTCAATCTGGAGATTGTTACAATTTTTACTGTTTAATGTAAGTACTAAAAACTCATGAATTATCAACTTCTTTTAACTATAATTCTTCATGATAATTTGGTCACAAAATCGAGAAAAAATATGACATAGAAAATATTGAACCGTTTGGCGTGATCTCCACCTCCAAAATGTCAAAATAACGAGGTTATAATGGCTAAACGTCACAATATTTTTGTATGGCGCATTTTTTCTTGAGTTTGTCGTAAAATTTAAAATTATCTTAAAATTCAACCACAAAGTAAATTGATAGCCATTGAGTAGAGCACTAAATTAATGAGAAATTGCCTCATTTCTGAGAATTTTTATAGATAATAAATGTAAAGTTGTAGATGGCGATAAAAAGAAACCATTATCAAGGTTTTACATGGATGTTAATATCTGATAAAAAAGAGTCTGTACCGCTAACTAAATAGAGTAGACTAGGGGACAATATAAAACAGATAAATGAATGCTGTAAATAAATGAATGATTTTGTTTTTGGTGAGATGATACGCACTAATGCGAAGTTTCCCCGTTTGCAGGTACTTAAAAAAAAAAAAAACACAATTCTTAAACCATATCCTAGATACCCTTCATTCAATTTTTTGTATGTATGTACGTACATATGTAAGTTCCAAAGCGTGTAAGTTCAATAACAAAATTTTTTAAAAAAATCTGACCTAGTTATACAATTGAAGGTGATTTGAAAAAAATAATAATTTCTGAAACTGATATATAGAAAAGGTTCGCGATCACAAGGCCACCTAACTGTTGCAAGACCAAGACCAGGAGACTAATGATAAGACTATAAGACTAGGCAAAATAGTTACTAATGCTCGACAATTTTAGTGACTATATGTTAATAATTGGCATAACCAACATACTTTTGCATTTAACTCCTCTAATTTTTCATTCGGGCTTAGTTAGGTTTCTCCTATCTAAAAAAGTACAGTAATATATCTGTAGTAATAAGCTAATAAGTAACTGCAAGACTGTTGCGAGACTCTTGCACAAGACCAAGACTGAGTTTTCAAGACCAAGACTCGTCTCTGTCTCGCATTTGGGCAATATTTATATCAATCCTATTGTTTATCTTCAAGATTTTGAAAAACAATTATTTTAAATTTAAATATTAGCCCGAGCCAGATATCTATCCTTTCATGATAAACTCTGGTGACATTCGGATCCACTTGTTTCCAGTCTTGCCTCTTCCTCGATCCTAGCAGTCTGAAAAGAAGATGGCCTCGAGATCTTCTTACCTACAATTAAATAGGGAGTGCTACCACTGGATGGTATCTCTTCAAGTCTGTTCATGTCATTATTTCTGATGTATGCATATTTACTGGTTGTATTTTTTATACAAAATTTCATTAAATAAATAAAACAAAAAAGGTTTACATAATTTATCACTAAAATAAATTCTTCGAAAATAAATAATCGATTCTTAAAAATAAGTTATAAATAGCTTATCATCATACATTTCCTAAAGCACATATTTAAAAAATAATACAATGAAACGAAGGTTATATAATTATTATTAAAATTATCAAAATATTGGATACATATTTGAGAACAAGTTGCTCGACGATGAGCCCCGGGGCTAAAGCGGCTCAGTGGGGACCTGCAGGTGCCTCCCCCCCCCTCTACGGGGGCGAAATTGTCCATCACGACCTCGCCAGCCTTGAACCCGCGGGCCTCATTACGATTCATACTCTTCCTCTTCAATTGTCATCCTTCTGTCCTAATGGGGACAACTAACTGACAAAGAGTATGAAATTAAATGGGAGAGGCATGGGTGGGTAGAGGAAGGATAGAGGTAGGATTGAAACTATTGAGGATGAACGATTATAGTATGAGCAACTGCGAAATATCGACATAAATACGCAGGGAGTTTAATTTTAATAACTTTAATTTATAAACAAATTTCTTGGATTCAGAACATTTTTATGGTTAAATCTCGTTATTCGATAATCAGAAGTTACATATAATAAATACGCGTACCTCAGAGGTGTAAAGTTAGAAGTAAAATTTATGAAACTGTCCAAGAGAGGGAAAATTGTGATTTACAAGTGAACATTTTTTATAAGTTTTTTTTTATACTGTATTGAAATTAACAATATTTATAATAAAAAAAATGTAAATTTAACTGGGTTTCTAATCTTTATTTATTTCCATATTATATTGGTATGTATTTACTAACTAATATACTAAGCGAATTAAACACACACGCCTACCAGCATTTGTTTATTCTGGAATATTTAGAAGAAGTTCACAGCTATCTAAACATCTCAAGGGTTGAGTTTCTGAATATAAAATCAGGTTCTTCTATAAGATTGAATATTATAAGGACACGCCAGTCAAAAAATGAACATATATATCGTTACCCATAGCCTTAAATTGTAAATTAGAGTTACCTATATTTTCTATGAAATTGTATAAACCAACATCCTTTTTTTTTTTTTTTTTTTTTGCCACTGGAATAAGCATAAGTACAATCTACAAAAGGCATTCTCACTGTAATATCAAAACAGGGAATATAATGGTTTGTAGGAAATTTTCCGTTGTTGAATTGACTTTCAGTCTCAGGTAAAGTTAAAGGGATCGAAAATTACCTGAATTTCCCTGCCGCATGATCAAATAAAATTAAATTGAGTCAGTAAAATTAACAGCTGTAAAGTATCTGTAGCGGAAATCCGGCTTCTCCTGTTTATAACTAACGCTATGAAACATCAAAATCATCAGCGATATAATATTTTCGAAGAAAATCCTCCATTAACTATACGTAAAACATGTACGTACGTTCACAACTAATTATCTAATGAACTATGCTGATTTATACCTCAAGCTATAGACCACTAAAAACTTCTAAAGGTAATGAAATTTATTTGGCAATACCATGGATCCTTATTATGTATTCTTCTTTTTGATGCTTGAGATTCTAAAAATAAAAGATATCATATCATATGATTTTTTTTTTTTTCAAAGAAATGATTTGGTGGATGGACTATTTACATTATCAAAATAGGATCACAAAAAAAAATTCATAACGTAATAATGAAATAGTTGAAGTATTTTTATAGGTTGGAATGATTTCTTGACTGCGAAGTAGAAAAACCGTTACAACCCTCATACGCAGATAAGGGACTGTACCCGCAGCACCTAGATTTCCCTCAAGAATCGCCTGCACTTCATTCGAGAACCTTCCGCTGGCTGCACTAATGATCCCGACGGCCTACACGTTATTACCGCCCCTTCGACACACATTAGTGATGTTAATGAAGCGGGGATCGTGCGGGGCTAAGGAACTCCTCCGGAAGCGGAGGGCGGAGTGTGAGAACGGCCCTTGGGAAAGCGGAAGCGATGGGAAAGGAAGACAATGGGGTCTGGATGGCCGAGGCTACGTGGGCCGCAAAGAGTCCGCGAGGAAAACCTTTGGGCACGTTCTCCGCGGCCACTATAATCTGCTTTTCCTATTGAGCTTATGCAACCCCAAACATGATTGGCTCATTTCGGAAGGAGTTTAACTGGGATAAGTACAAAGGTAATGGTACCTTTCGGGGATATTTTTTAAGGTTCCAGAGATAGTTTTCAGAACTATCGTGACAATAAGCATACTCCCTGATCCTCGAGTTGGGTCACAAATTCCCAAAATTGCTCGAATTGGGTCGCGATGTTTACAGAGGTCTATCCCGAACCTTTTTCAGGTATTCGATAAGGGTCACGCTTATCAGTGGTCCACCAAAGGCTGACTAAACAAAATTCACAAAGTCTATCTGATGATTGTTGCCCGTCTAAGACATTGTTACTATAAACAAAAACAGAATATGTGAATTTTAACTACAAATAATAGTCAAATGATGAATTGATTGATTAAGTGAAATTTGCTAGATTAAAATGTATGAAAAGTGAATTTTACACAATTTCGGACTAAATAACTTGACATCAATTAGGGACTAATTTCTTGAATACCCACGATACGAAAAAAGAACAAAACCACATAATAAATGTAATTTGTGCACTAGATCCAGAATTCTATATAGTATCTAATTATTAGTTAATTTATTTTCGGCTTTATATCTTTCATATCAATAAATTTTCATAAATTCATAAACCATTTAAATAATAAAAAATTTAAAACTAGACGATCTAAAACAAAACGACTTCACAAAAACTATTTTGTACATTGTATGAAAAACAATTTCCAAAAAAACTTATTTGGACAAGCCCGGTGTCCATACAATTTTCTTTAAAGTAGAAATAAAAAAAATAAAAAATGTTTCGCGCTAATTCTATCTCTTATCTTATTTCGTCATTCGATTAAGTACGACAAATGACTTAGAGTATTACCCCCATCGAATCTAATAGAAAATAACACACAGAGGAATATTTGGGTGATATCCTATTGCCAAAGAACAGGGCGTACATCCAACTGAGTGACGAGACAACGATTCGAGAAGAATCGGTCTTGGAAAGGACACTCGGGACACAATTCGAGTTCATCCGATGAAATAGTCACCAAAAGTATTCCAACAGAAAATAATAATAGAATATAAATCAACCCACGCTAAAAATATCACAAAATAGGACTGAATAGCAGCTTCCGCAACTAATAAACTATCTACCAACCAGATCACAATAAACGAATATACTATAAACTAATGTTTTGGAGTTGAGTTTTTATAGTAACCAAATCATCCTCGGAAAGCTAAATGGAGCAGACCGAACCCTTGGTGCGTGTGAGAAGGGACATCCCCTTGGAACGTATTAAACACTTTTTGTCTTCCTCGATGTCCTTCCTTACAAAGGAGCGGCCGCTCTTCACGGCCCGATGGCTACCCCTGATGAAGTCGTTCTTCCTCTTCTAGATCGCTTCGAGGAGATTCTTCTTGGCTATAACATACTGCGTCATAAGATAAGTTTGCTACACCTGTGTTATTCCTTCAAGTGAGATTTTCCTTATCCCCAAAATCCATAAAAAAAAAAAGGTATCGCCAAGGAAGATATGATTTACGTCGAACTAAAAACAATAACTAGAGCTATTTTCTTATAATATTTCGTTTTTTATAATAGTTTTTTTATAATAGAGAGGATACTGGAAGGATTTGTCGATAGGTTGAACTGTGGCAAAACTTTTTCATAAGGATATACGAAACAAAACAAATATTGGAATTCTTTGCTTCTATGACCAAACGTTAAGATTTCAGTTTAAGGATTATTTAACCGGGAAATATCCTATTTCTCTTATCTTAACAACGTTTTTATTTAAGATTTGAACAAGAATTTTGATTCGCCAACGAGAAAGTAGTAGTTTCAGATAGGAGGCATCATATCATCGAAGCTATATCGATTGACGTCAATCTTTAAAAAATATTACAGCATTACTTTGTATTGCTGAATGAAAATGAAAGTTTATTTTTTCTTAAATTTCATCACACTAGGAATATTTCAAGGGATATTATTAGGTTTTATTTCAACAAGATAACATATTACTCGGTATCTTAAAAGCATTACTTAGATACTTTTTCTAAACGTTGATTTGGATTTTCTCGAGCATAGTTCCCTGTGATCGGTTTTTGGACACGAATCAAAGGAGGCTTGAGGAAAGCACAACAGGCGGATTTACGAGGGGAGAGGGGAGCTTTCCAGCTGTAGCCCCCTCCCAAAATGGTAAAATTATCCCTGAATGTATTATTGTTCGTGTAATTAATTAAGATATTAAATAAGACTTCAAGAGGCACTTAAACATCACTTCATTATACGCAGTTAATTTCTTTTCTTTTTTTTCCGAAGTAATTATGTATGTATGAAAAAAAGCTTTCGGGCTGAAGCCCCCCTCAAAAATAAAATTAAATCCTGGATCTGCTAGTGGAAAGTACAAGATAAGTGGCACTAGCCGATTAAGATACGAGATTCGAATGCTTGTATCGATACGAATTTCAGCTCTCTTTTTATATTTTAATTATTTTTATGTAGCCGTATAAGTTCTAAAATCACCTAACTGACTTTACAAGCTGTTTCAATCTTGAAGTATTTTAGAAACAAATTTTTGACATAGTGGCAATGCGAGCATTAATCTCCACCCTCTTTAACTGCAAAAAAATTAAGGTGTGTGCTGACCACACGATAGAAGTGAAAACATCAAAGAGGCGAGATTAATAATGTGAAATATAAATTATAAATAATAGCTCATTACACAGATGAACTGATCTGAAATGATGAACAATTTCTTTCGCTAACAATATGCAGATCCCATTTTTAGTTGCTGAGATATTTTAATCCATATATTCAATAAAACACGTCATTATTTGGGTTTCGGTACTATTTTTTTCCTTTTCGCCTTTCTAACACGGCGTCCTGTTGCAAGATACCATTTTGAATATTAGCTCATTACAGATAGGATGAAATTATGTAGGTTTCCCTCGCTAAAAATATAGAGTTCCGATTTTTAGTTTTTGATATATTTTAATCCATACGAAAAAAAATTACAATTAGTCGACTCCAGCCGACTTTACCAGAGCGTTACACATCGGAGATCTGTCTAAAGAAGTTTTCATTTCAAAAAATGTTATTTCGTACGGGTTACTTTCTATGTATGATGAACACATTATATGATTATTTTGTTTTTAAACCTACACGAACTTGATTCTCTGAAAAAAAAAAATGTATCGGAGAAAGTCAAGGCGATTTAACGTAACACTTTTGTTTATTTTAATACAGAATAGAATATTTATGAGCCGTTATCGAGGCGATCCATTGACTAATGACGTTACACGGCTATCAAGCGGCTATTAACATAATCACAACGAGCTGCTGTTTTTAATGTAACTATAATAGATACATAAATATTTTGTGTCGCTAATATCCCAACTCCAGGCGCCTCGAACATGGGAAGGCTTTTAGTCGGAGGGAAGAAGATTCATTTTTCCTACACAAGAAAAACGTGAAGGAGTCTGAGGAGGTAGAGTTAATCGGCATGCGAACGGAGGAGAATGTCCATGAGTCTGACCTCCTGGTCCTGGCCATGTAACAGATTCGACCTTAATAGTCCTTTTTGTCCTGAAGGGACTTTGTACAGGTCTGCCAGGATAATGTTATTTTTTTCTTTATAGGTTATAATCTACAATAGATAAAGATAAATAAAACTTTTAATGGGCCACTTATCCCTTGCAACGTTCTAGGAATAATAGATGACAATAATGGCCACATGTCTTGATAGTGAGTATTAGAGCGACTGAACATGACCTAGCTTCCTATCGATTAATCTAGGTTAATAAATCTCGGTAACCTCTGAAATATTAAGCTCCCCTAATTTCGGTAGTGAGGAAGCGATATGATTAATTTCGTTATATTCACCTAAGGTACAGCACCTCATGGCTCGCAATTTATAATGGAAGAGATCCCTCCCTAACGCTTTTTAGGTCCCGAAGGAAGAAAGTGATTGTCTTGTAGGATTTTATCTATAGCCGCGTTTACATATTTCACAAACTATGGGAAACACGAACGTATAAATGAAATCAAAATAGATTTTAATTATCCTGGGACTGTTGTCCCTTTAGGACAAATTATAGATACAGAGAAAATGCCTGTGTGACCATAAAATTAAATCAAATATTTACAATTCTCATTAAAATTAAAATTAAAACAAAAACACATAATAGAAGCATATGAAAATAAAATAATACAAGTAAACAAAATCATTTCTGAGAAAAATTCAAAAGCTCTCTTATCTACTTTTCTTGGTTGGGAAAGAAGTAGGTGCTTAAAAAGGAGGGATTTAAATGAGGAAAGTGATTGGGCATGTCGGATATCGGGAGGGATGGTATTCCAGAAGGAGACGGCTTGAATTATAAAGGATGTATCAAAAGCAGCAGTTCGGTGAGGAGGTGGGCAGAGGTCAGAAGTACGGGATCTAGTGGGAAGGGATTGAATGGAATATTTAAATTGTAGGCTGTGAAAAATATAAGAAGGTCGCTGAGTTCTGATGGCTTGGTATAGAAAGGTATCAAGGAAGTATAGATGATGTTTTTCTCGGTATGTCGATTTTTCAGAAGGAATCAAAGTAAGTTTTTTTGGGTTATTTACATTTCTTTTTTTGCTTGAGAGAGACTGAATTCAATTGCTCCTGGTATGTTTTAAATGAATTATCTTCTACCGCCAGCTTCTTTGATGAACTTTACGCCTTCCTTAATTTGCTCGTTTTCCTTTCCTTTCTTTTGAAAATTGCAATACCTTAGGGCTAATGCGATTTCCAACGTCCGCCAATGTTAACTACAGAAGCATGCAAACCCCGGTTTCATTTTCCTTGAACTTTTTTGTGGTTCTTGAGGTCTGTTTTTATCCCTTTAAATCTTTCCATCTCCTTTCGGAGCATCCTTTATAATGATTGTATGGCATGGAACTCCTCGTTTAACTGTCGAGAGCTATGTATCTCGTCGGTTTTGGCGTGGATGGTCCCAATAAAGTTGATAATTCAACGATAGGATCCTTCCTTCGGTTGATTAGTAATCAACGGGACCATTACCCATCATCGGGGGTAATCGTTTCCTAGGAGCGGCGCTTTCCATGCTCGGGCGGATCCTAGTTCATTAGGATTCGTCGGTCCATTATTCCCCAGGTCGTGGCCCAAAGCCAGTTTTGCCTAATAGCTTCAGCTTTACACGAATGTTCGAATTTAATGTTACCTCCGTAATAGATTGAGATGCGCTCAATCTGGCTAAATCTCTTACTCACGAGTCGCATAGAGCGAATACCGGAGATCGCCTTCAAGACACGTTGGGTTTTGAATAGGGCGAGGACTTATGCAATGGATTTTATGGTTATGAATTTTTTTTTTTTTTTTTTATTCTTTAAGTTATGTTTTAATATCAAATTTCATAATTTTAAATTATTAATGATATGTAGGTTTAATAATAATATAGTTATTATAAAACCTTTTTACATTCGTTCGGAATAAAATGGTTTCAAGAATGAGATAACTAAAGAATGGTTAATATGGTATAACAACTACTTATTATACTGAGAATTAACAATATGTTCTTTCAAAGTTTTCGATAAAACCAAGTAAACATATCAGTGACAATTAAAAATAAATTGCTAATAAATAGTCTAGCCTAGTATTTCAAAGGTTATTGAAATTTATGTACTTTATGTAATCTATTAACACTTTTTTAATTTAAAGAAATAAATTTAATAAAATGTATTCAAAAATAAAATATAAATACTGAATGATTTGCTTTGGGGGAAAGGGAGGGAGGGAAGAAATAATAAACTACTTCAACTTTTTTGCAACTTTTTCAAATATCAAATTGAAATTTGTCATTTTCTTAAATAGGCAATATGCTAGGTCTCACAAATATTATATATATATTGAATTTCTAATTTAACATAATTATGTTGTCAACAGGGATTACCCGCTATAATATTATATTTATTTGTAATTATTATAAAAGGTTATTTGACGATTTATGAATCGGTTAAAAAATTATGCAAGACATTTACATTGCTATAAATTTATTTAATGAGAATTTATACTTGATAATTTAATTATTGCACTAAGGTGTTCATTCATGTTAATAGGAGGGGTTTATTTTTAACACCATTGGCACATTTACTTGTTCCTTGCCTATGTTGAGCAGACCAAGGACATCTACTTTCTAGAAATTCTAAAATTATATTAAGGACAGAGGGTGTACCGAAGGAAACAGCTGCTCCAGAGAACCACTCCAGATAGAACAGTTCATTCCCATCCAACGTGCGGAAGAATCGCAACGTTGAGACAATTAGAACTTTCTCTGAAAGAGGAACATTACTGCTTGATTGCAGATCCCAGTAAGGAACCCAGGAACACCCAGAAAGGAGATGACGGAAAGACGTGGACTTCCTATTTCCACCATCTTCGGCGAGGTGTCCGCAGGAGGAGCTGCCAGGTCCAAGATTCTGTCCTCGAAGGACACGATCGGACGTGTCTCTTCTAATGGAGTGAAAACATCGACGGCTTTCTATAGCTATTTGTAAGCTTTCTTCTCGGCGTCTGTTATATACCAAAGGATATAGACTACAATATGGACCGGAAGTTCCACAACATGGCTTATCAAGCAGAATATTACGTAACCGCAATCAATAGCTAAGATATTCGGTTTTTCATTGGATCATTCAATAGCATTCGATAGCAAAACAAACTTTTATCAGTCCCATTTCCTATCAATAGAACTGCTTTCTCAACACGTCTACAGCGAACTGAAAGAACTTGATAGCTAAATGAAATCCATTCAATAACACCCAATAACAGTAATAATAAAATAAGATCCTATCATAAAAAGATTTTATGAATAACTATTAATATTAACTAATTTATTTTAAATAGTTAATTGAATGATTGATACATCAAATGAATACTGATTTATCAAGATTAATTTTTAATAAAATAAATGAAGAAATCAATAGACTGATCATATCAGATGATCATATAAATAAAAAATAATTAAATATGTAATAGTATATTTACTTCCTTGGTTTGACAAGGTTCTAACTGGAATATATCAATTTTCGACACATTATTTTCAATTTAGTAATTTATGATTTGAACATGGTATAAAAAATAAAATAAGAAAATAATTCACTTCTAATTTTATATAAAAATATATTTAATACCCTTTTCACAGTTAAAATTAGTAAAAATGGAGGTTTCAAAGGTTGTTATAGAAGTAAAAAAAAAAAATTAAATCATAAAGGAGTATCAAAAGATCTAACCTCTTTTTCGTCCAAAATGTTAGCTATAGCCTTGTCAAACCAAGCTAATATATTAAAAATATAGTCTAAGGCAACCCTAGAGAATAATTGTCTTATGAAAAAAAATAGTTGACTAGCATAAGGAAACATGGTTAATGCGAAACAATGGTTGAAAGATTACAATTTTATTTTATTTTTTTAATATTTGGACTTTTAGGATTTTTATAATAGTCAACCAAAGTATGAAATTTAAAAACTCTCCTCCTCCTCCCCTTCCCTTCGAAAATTAGAATTTGGAAGTTTTCCATTTTATTTATTTAATGAAGACTGATCCAAAAATATTTCAGACTTCTTATTAAAAGATAATGTCACAAAAAAAAAAACTTATTACAACTGCGACGGTTTCGTTCAATTCCGTAGGCAATCCTCGAGGATTAAGCATAAGCCCCCAGTATGAGCATTCTACTGGGGGGAGGAGGAGGAGTAATATACATAGCAAACATTTTACGTAATATTCATACCCCATTAATCACTGAAGCTAAATAAACCATTTTTCTGAAATCGGATATAATTAAGTAATACATTTTTTTTTTTAAATTATAAAGCAAAATATACATAGCAAAAATAACATCGCTTGGTTTTTTTTAGTTTTTGTGCCTGAGTATTGAACATGTTCTGAGAAATCTTCGTCCACTTGGTCATCATCTATTAGTAACTAATCCATGCAAAGCGTCAGACGGCCCCACCGCAATGCGACCGTGAACCCATCGAGCACTTGTTGGACAACACCTGCAGCCAACAGGTGGGTTCCAATACGTTACACATGTCACGGCGAGCGAACAGGGCTGATAGCGTGTCGGTAAGAGTGACTTTAGCCATAGAAAGCAAAGCACTGCTGGTAATCCAATAATGGCCTTTACCGCCTGACTTTCCCTCCCCTGACCTGGTTCCGAGCACATAAAGCACAGGCTAATGGCTCCCAGCGTATATGGATCACTTGGAAATGTCACTCTGGAAGTCAAATGACTTGGAAATGAAAAAAATGGCTGGGTTTGATCCCGATGAAAAAGAAGCCATGGGAAAAGAGCACCCCCTTTCAGATTATATACAACCTTTCAATAAAGGATGGATCATTAAATAGAACTTACAATATCATCTACGAAATACATTAAATACAGCGGCTATTATCTGAATTTCAAGAAACCAACAGGAAAAAATCAACGGCTGGAACAATATCCAACAGCTGAGATCCAACAAACGAACTATTCAGGTTTGAGCCTACATTATTCATAATTGAAACGTCGATAGCGCATGGAATTTACCACCCTTCGTAAGATATATTATTGCTCTGCTATTCTTAAAAACAGTGCAAGAGAAAGTAGAACTTTAAAAACTCTAGATCATATAAAATTACACTTACTGCGGTCTGTTCCATGTTATACTATAGCCTCTTCATTTGAAATAAATAAATATTCTCTCTCGAAAAACCAAAACCACATCGAAATGTGCCACACTCAAAAATGTTGATGGCGTAACTTGCACCATGAAACCTTCTTCTGAGTATTCTGGTTCTATAGGCTAAATAAACAATTTCTTACAGGAATTTTTATTTCGTGACAAAAATAAGAGGAATGATATTTAGAATTCTTTGGGGGTAGAGTCACATATTGGTCCCTTATTTCATATTCTAGTTCATTGTGTAAAAAAGATACTTTTATCACCCCGTCCTTCCTTCCTTCTTGACCTATCTACTGTCGCTTCTTCATAATAATAATTCTATGGCCAGCATAAGATATCAGAACGTATTATATTGTCAAAGAAATAATTATGATATCCTCATTAAGCGTATAAAATAAATAGAAACTGGCTGAAATTATGTCCTAAATGGATTCAATACAATCAGATAGGTTTTATTTGGTCTGTATAGGAAGTGGGAGGGAGGAAATATGTATTGCATTGGGAACATGCAGTTTAGAAGCATCTATGTATTAATTTAGAGCATCATAGAAATATCTCCAAAAAAGAGCTGATATGATTTGAGAAATGAGCAATGAAAAAGACCAGATAAACCCAACAAATACATCGGAGAACTTTTAGAATGTTAAATTAAAGGGATAATATTTTGCATTTTTTTTTTCAATATAAGCAACCTTGCGAAACCAATTTTTAGCCTATGAAATTAAAAAGAATGTAGAACACCAGACAGTATACTTAAATTATCATCATCAATAATTATTAATGTAAGTAACACATTAACATTCACTCCATCGGAATAATATAAACAGCAGAATGTAATAAGAACAGTTTACTTTCATTTTCCTGTTGTCAGCTAGAGTTACAAGGGCTTCTCGTTAGTTACGTAACCGTTCGCTACAACTCGATGCAGTCCGGTACATTATAAAGGAGGGGATCATACCTCCCGAAATGTTTTAAAATCGGATAAAAACCCCAGAGATCGGCCAGAGGGCACTATAAATCCTTGGAGATGGAACTAAAGGGATTACGGGAGGGCTACCATCTTAATAAATATGAGATGGGGATGATCATCACAATGGCTTAGGGGTCGGGGCAGGTAAGGAAGAGGCGGCAACTTTGGCACACCTGCTCCTCAAGTTCTTCTCAGGTGTAGGCTAAGGGGGTGTCTCAACGCAACATCTTCGGGACAAGTTTTCTCTTAGATGGTAGTAACAGGACGAAAAGTGATTGAACATTGATAACAACAGTATGAGATCTGGTCTAACTATTGAAAATGTTACCATCATACCCGAGGAATGACGATGCATTTTTTTATTTTTTTTTTAACGAACCAATTTAATTTTTTGTGACCTAGAGGTGTCTACCTGAAGGTTCCGAAAACATTTCAGGCTTCTGAAGTAGCACAATAGTTCTTCGGGTTTCAACGTAACAATATCGATGTATGGCCTCTGCTAGTAGGCCTGCTACTAAAAACACAACTAAAGTGGACTCTCAATATTTTGAACTTCGATAGTTTGAACAAACGGATTCGCAGAAGGGGGTCGTATGGTGCAACGTGAGCCATCAAAAGTTTTGAGGGTGGCACATTTTTAAGGGGTTCTTGATTTTTTTTAATGGGACCATGTTTTTGTGATGTTTCAATCAAAGATAACTCTCCATCTAAGAAACCAGGAAAAACAGTCTACAATTTTATAACTTTACATTCATTGGCATCATTTTTAAGAAGAATGGAACAATAAATTTTCTTGGGAGGTAGGCATGCGCCTTCGCCCTTGGAAGGGGAATAGAAGCACCACTGTATGAGTACTTAAGAAATCCAAATTCATAATAATAATAAAAGTTAATAAATACAATTTTGAAAAGTTATGAATGGGCGGAAATTTGGTCGAAGATTCTCTTTAAAATGAAGAAAAACTTATGAGATATCAGAAAAACTTAACAGATATCACCAATATCTGTTGTATGCAAGGTCAGCAATCATTTTTTCTTTTCAGATGAATATAGATCGTACCAATAATATAGACTTACGAGGAGTTTTTTTATTGAAGAAAATTGTTTTTAAAGTTAGAACAAAATTCATAATGTTGGTACAATAACTGAAAAAACAAAACAAAAAAAAACCTTCATGGATGAATAGTTTCTCTTCATTGCTATATTAAATGATAATTCCAATAGACAGATTAACTATTAAAGGGCACAGAAGGATTGGTTTTTTGGATTAACTGACCCAATTGTATGGGATTTTGAAAATATTGAAGTAAAATAAAAAAAAAAATTGATTTTCTCTAAATGGACATTTTCAGTCCTTATACAACAAATAAATGCCTAACGGTAAAACCTATGTCGGCATTCATTGTTATTATGGTCGAACGATTAAAAGCAATTATAAAAATATCACTTGAGATAAAATTGTAGGAAACGAGGATAATATTAGCTGAATTGAAGAATTAGAGGTAGTTTTTCAACGGGCACCCTTAAAGAAAAAGTGGGTTGCTACCAATATCGGACCTAAACTGAGTAACTGGAAACAATGTTGGCCGACTTAAATCGTAAACATTTTTATAGTTACAAACACATAACAGTTCCAGAATATTTTAACAGGTAATTATAATAATTTACGATCCATACTCAAGTCCTTGTCGACAGATAAAGTCATCAAAACTGTATCTCCCTTATAAAAAGAAATATATAGCAGTCGTTCGAATTCCTTCCCAAGATAAATCTTTCGTCCCTTTTCAGAGATTATAAAAATCCAGAAAGGAGGAATAAAATAACGTTATTAAACTTGAAAATTCTCAGGAAACAGATTGTTATCTTTATCTAATGTGTTCCTGATAAGGAACCGTTTATATGAACCGTCCGATGAGGAACGTTAGTGATAGAATAACGGAAACATTGATGGGATATTTTCGGATATATCTTGAATTCAATTATTAACTAATGCTTAGAATAAAATTATGTTTATATATATATATATATATATATATATATATATATATATATATATATACGGTAAAAGAGAATTGGTTTGGATAAAAACAAAATAAAAAGATAATATTGCTTTTAAAACATATAAACAATTTAGCCTATATAAATTAAAAAATTTTCCAATCAGTGACAATATTTTTCTAAATAAATCATTTGTACCACTTATCACTTATTATTTATAATGTGAAAATTATTTATATTTATCATTCAAGCAAGCTTATTATTGTAAATTGAGTACTAGCAGCATCATGTGATAACAGATATCAAAGCGACAGAAAATAAAACCCTTTTTATAACAGTCTCTAGTATATTTATTTAGTTTATAAAAATTAAATAAAACTAATATGTATGTCTATTTTTAATTTTACATTCATCGTATTAACTCTTAACAAAATAAAGACATTTTTAGAAGCATTTCACCTATCACCACATAGCTAGATTGTATTGTTAAGACTTCGAAATCGCTTTTGATGCATCCGAAGGTGGATGTTTATAGAAATCGTAAAGATAATAATCCAATCCGACAACATTCCTAACATCATCTAACGCTACTTTTCTAACATCCGACATTAATTTCGCTACTAAACTAATATAACACCGCGCCATTCGAGGAGTTCACAAAATCGTTTGACGAAGTTTATTCCTAAAGTTATGACTTTTTGCTTCATCTTCTTTAATTAGCAAGATAAAACCAAAACATTATAATTATACTAAGCCGATAACTCCTGAATTAATTGTACTAAATTAACAATTTAATTAACCGTTTGAAGAAACATTATTCAGAGGTAAGTAATTTGTCTTATAATTAAGAAATTCTGAACACTATAGAAAAAAAGTTGAGATATTAATTCTGGTATGAATATAATAAAGTATTTTTTTTTTTTTATGATGAACCAGTTAAATAAGAAATTTAAGATGATTCCGATATTACGATAAAGATAGTAATAATATTTTATATGACCGTAAAATTGACCATTCCTGGAAGAATATTCATTAGTTTTATCGATTTCTTCTTATGAGAAAAAGTTGATATGGCGAACCATCAAATATCGATTGCGCAGCATGCATTCCATTTTTCATAAATTACATGGGTTACCATTTCCAAAAGTGAAAATGAGAGAAGTGGGCTGAAGAAACTCACCTGTAACAAAAAAAAAGAAAACAAATTAGTCAAGGAATGATTAGATTTTTATTAATATTATTATTTATTGATAATAATAATATTAACAAAATATAAACTTGCAACGGCTAATGATGAAAAATGGAATCATAAAAGAGGTGGAACTTCCCAAATTAAAGCAGGTGATATATTAATGAATATTTTATTTTTATTTTTAAGTAATACCAAAAATTAACTAGATTAAATATATTTATTTAATATATAAGATAGAGAGAAAAACTAAGGTGTGTGCTTTAGACTACTATACGATAGAAGTAAAAACATCAACAAGACCATATTAATACTATGAAATATAAATTATAAATAATAGCTCATTATAAAGAGGATGGAATGCTGAACATTTCCCTCGCTTATATATGAAGGTTAGATTTTTTGTTTCTGAGATATTATAATCCATATCTTCAACTAAACTCGATATCATTTGGTTGCCGACACTAATTTTTTCCTTTTCGCCTCCCTAACACGGCGTCGCATTATGATATAATTTTGAATAATAACCCATCACAAAGAGTATAAAATGATGAACGATTCTCCCACTTGCAGTATGCAGGTCCGATTTTTAGTTTCTGAAATATATTAATTCATAAGAAAAAACATTCAGAACGACTCCAGCCAATTTTACCACAGCGTTACACATCCGCAATCTGATGGTTCAATCTAAATCACTCTCCACATAAAGTGCAAAACGCCCCTATAGAAATTTTCACTTCAAAAGGTTCTGTAATATCTGCAGTATCTGTTCCAGACTGTTTTCGATTAATTTATAGTGCCGTACTAACTATTTTTTATATTTAGTTACTTTATGCATATATTTTTTTTTAATTCTTGGGGAGAGCGGGTATACTCCGAGGCCCATGTTCGAGACCGACTGTTTCACGTAATTATTTATTATGTTATATCAGTTTTGAATCGACCCTAGTGGGACATCCAGCCTCTTTAATTTGGATGCTCTTAATTTAAAGAATTAATTAAGGGAAAAAAGTTCGCTTTTTTATTAGTCAAATCGCCTGCTAGCACAACCTTGACCAAGAAGTAGAACTTCCTTACAAAGTATTGAACTCAATAATCTCCATAATTATTATAGTGGTACGACAGTCCCTTCATTTTTTAATTTTCGATTGCATTATTTAAAATCACCTTATATGCAACATAGGTGGTGGTTCTTTACAAGATCCATAAAAAAAGTCATATCATTCTTCATAATTCGTGTCAAGTAAGCAATGCTTTCAAGACGCGTTTGATGATCGAAGAGACATCACAGGAAGCCCACTATACGGTCCGTTTGAGCTATACACGCCCAAACAGTTATCCAGACCTTTCATGCGGCAAGATCCAAGATATGTTCCTCTGTCTTATAAAAATTCTCAGGTAGGAATTACAAAAGGTTAATTTAAAAGTATTAGATTATTTACCAACGAATAGATAATATGATATTCTAGTGAGTTTCACAACCTTTCTGTATATTTGTAAGAATGATGGTTACACATACAAATTTCTTGCACTACTCATTTATTCCAGAACATAATCGCTTCTCCTTACAAGTCGTTCTGATGCTGGAAACTCCTTAGGAAAATATCCTCATCTATTCCAGGAATCTAAACCCATTGGCCTCCAGTTATTCGACATCGTCATGACTGAAGTTATTCATAAACATTTCTGCCATCGGATTATACAGAGATTTTCAGGCTAATGAAAGCTTCGTCCGAGGCAGGTGTTTTAGATCGAAGAGATATTCCACATTAGACTTAAACGGCAAGAGTAATCTGCACTTGTCAAGACTAGATTTGAGCTAGCGGGATCTGATATATGGCCCGGCCGCGCCCACCGTTTAGATCTGTAGTCACTGCTACCGTGATGGAATAACAGTTCTCAATATTAACTGCTAATTCTAGCTCGTCACGCGAGGGTGAGCGTCACGGTTGTTACTGTGGGTGGGACGCGGGCATTAAGGAGCAATATTTTTCGCAGTAATCAATGAAACTATTAATTAATTAACATTCCTCGATTTAATGGCATTTGATAATGAAGTGAAATAACCGTACCTCGGTAACGGAATACAATGTAGTGACACACGTCCAAAAACGTAAAATATCATGGGTCTAAACATATACCGTATACTAGTGTTGCCCAAAATCAGTCTTGGTCTTGCAAAGTGCAAGGTAAAAAAATAAAATAAATCGTTTTTGTTAATAAAAATTAAGGCCACATTGTTACTAATACTTGAAAATTTTAGTTATTATATGTAAAGAATTGGTATAACCAATATACTTTTGCATTGAACTCTTACAATTTTTCATTCGGGCTTAGTTAGGTTTCCTCTATATGAAAAATTACAGTAATATATCTACAGTTATAGGCTAATAGGTAACTTCAAGACTCTTCTTAAGTTTACGGCCAGTGTATGAAATCACCATTTTTTTTTTTTTCAAAATATCATCATAAATGCAACCACATATTTTTTATTTCCTAAATTAAAGGATAATTTTTATGAAAGATTTTTTATCAACAAAGATTTAGAGATAATTTTTAACAAACTGTTAAATGGAAATCGTTTCTGAACCAAATTCTGGTTTAACATTTTTCTTTTTTAAACAAACTACCTTTTTTTTCTTAAAAAGTAATACTTGGTGAAGTAGGTGTGATTTATATTTATTTTAACCCTTAAATACGCTTTCAAACAACTTAAGTTTTAACTTTCAATTTATGTTTTAAATAATTAGCAATCTTTATATTTGTTCATGTAAAACTATACAGGAAACACTGTTATTTAAATAGAAGTAAGAAAATTAACTTATTTAAAAAAAAGAAATACATTTTTTGACCCAATTATTTTCGTTACTGCATCTATGCTGCTTCTGATTAGAATTCGATTTTTGTTTTTTTTGTTTTTTTTTGGCAGTTAAAAATTCATAATTGAACAGCGGAGTAATATCTGATCCATAAATGGAACAACTTACTATAATCAATAATCTTCTACAGACGTCAACTGACTTTCTATATCTCCCCTTCATTATCATTCGAATTCTTTTGTCGGCTGTTAGATCCACGAATACCGTCCCGACTCCGAAGAGCGTGCCATGCTCTTCCTCAACATTAACCCCCTTGAGATCCATATCCAATCTCTTTCACCCCGGACCGAAGGACAAACAAGAAGACTACCTCCTAGCACGACCCAGATCTGGGATGACATCCTGTCAAAGCCGAAGCGGCGAGGTACCATCTTATCCTGTGATCACGCTTCGTCGATGAGCATCGAAACCCATCCGAAGAACTTTCTATCTTCATATCTGATAGTCCTTAGGATAAACTTTGTAAACGGGGAGAAATCCTCTGTCGAGAAGTAAAAGTTCCCGAGACAATCGTCTCTCAATATAGCCGCAGAACGAATACAACCCAAAGAAATTTTAACTTAAAACGACGAATTCTCTACGATTCCTAAGAATGTTGTTATTCGGACCGACCTTAATATCCCCCTCGCTACCGAAATAGTTAGCGATCCTACAATTATTTTCCCGTTAGAGCCAGTTTTACTAACGATTCCTGATACTTGAAATGGAGAAAAAGAATATAACTACTCGATATTTGGTAGGAATGCGAAGGTATTCTCTATCGCCACATTCATGTTTATGAAAAATCTAATTTCAAAAACCGTTGGTCGATTTTTTGCATTTCCACATTCAATTTCACATTACTGTTCATCTTATTTTTAATCTAATATATTTTTTTTTATCTCATCAATAGAAAAAAACGTACTTGAACACCTTCTGTGCTGATAACGTGTCCTAATAACCCACAAGCTTTGAGTTGAAACATCGGCAACAATAAAAATCTCTAAATAACTGTCCTGACTATTTATCATCCATTATTTATATATATATACATATATATATATATATATATATATATATATATATATATATATATATATATATAATACTCGACTAACGTACTCCCATAAGAAAAAACAATTACCAAAAATATTTGAAATATGTTTTTTTTTAATTTTGTTTTGATTTATAGACCAATTAAACCTTATTTCATAAAAGTATCTGGAATGTTCAGAATATTTAATACTTTATTTATTTAAGGAACCGAAGGAATATGAACAGATTTCCATGGACAGGGAAATAGTTGTGCAGAATTATTTAAAAAAAACATGGATACCGAGCACGAAACGTTGTTAATATCGGCCTCATTTAGACCATTTTATTATTTTCTTTAGTTTACTTGACGAATTTTGACTTGATGAAATTCGTTGCTTAATTATATTTTATTTTTTGTTTGTTTTCGCCACAACCACAAAGGATGTCAATGTAGCGTTTTTATATCCTATTGTATAGAATTTTGGATTGGAATTGGATATAATCTTGTAACAAATGCCTGAGGTGTATCGTTATACTTTTGGCACGTGGACGATTTTAGACCTCAAAGAAAGTATTTCTTCCCAAACGTGTAAATTTACACGTGTCCAATTCTGCTCAATGAAAATTCTTCTCATTTTGACCTTCTTGATCTTGTGATCCTTTTGTTGTAATTTCTTGAAATGGAGTTATTCTGAAACTAGATCTATGAAAACTGTACGATAAAAATATGACCGAATCACTTGACATTGTACTAGTAGAACGTACGAAATAATAAAATGCACAAAATCAAATACGCAGTATATTAAATAGGGATTCAGTTATTTAAGTATTTAATATTTTTTTTTTTTTTTTTTATAGAATATATTTAGAATGGTTATGTAAATACTTTATCATAATATGAATACTTTTTGGTTTATGACCAAATTAAACGAATAACGCTATTGGTTGGTGCAGAATTTGATTGAAAAAAAAACAACAAAAAACGATTATTGACGTGGAACTTTAAAAGTCATCTTACAATATTATTACACTAAGGTGTTTTTTATTTTCAAATTATTCGTCAATTCTACATTAAATCCAATAATTGAATCACCAATTTGAAAAATATCCTTGAGCTAGAAAAAATTAGCAAATTCATCATAAAACGTAGAAACACTATTGAGCATAACTTGAAATTTATTTTTCATTTCTTCGCAGACCAATATACTAAGCGCATTATTATCAAACTACATTATCGCAACTTTTAATGTAATATGTCGTATGTAACAGTTTTTCATGTTTGTTCTATTTGTGCTTAAGGTAGTCTTTTGTAGTCTGCAATTGAAATAATCAGTCAGTTGTAATTGAAAACAGCAGGGGGAAATCATATTAATAAATCATAAAGAAATGATCAGTTTTAGTGTTCTTCTGTAAATAAACTCAATTTTCACTTACGACCTTTTACACTAACATTAGAGATATGAAAAATATTATAAGGGCAAAAATAAGATCACAACATAACTGAACCTTTCAACGGACACGGGAAAAATGTGTGCACTTCACGCTCTGAAAAAAAGAAACCATCAGAATCAGACGTTCGATTAGATATCGGACGTTTGCTACCGTAACATAACATTAATGATTAATTAATAAAGATTAATGGTCGTCATGACGATGGTGATGTAAGTCGGATGGCGCCGCAGAGTCAAAATTACACCAATTTTCTAAACCCGTTGACTCACGCATTATAAAAAAAAAAAAAAAAAACTAGTGAGCGATATTCCGTGACTAAATTTCTTCGAATAACACGGAAATATATTTCTAACGGTGTCACCTCACGAAGTTTAGAAATGGAAACGTTTTTATGCATTCTTTTTTTGGGAAACGGAATTATAAATTACTCCGCTGCTGTGGGAAAGGATTGCTGCTGTCCTTGCCCCGCAAGTCGGATTTATGCGGGGAATAGAGAGAGCAGCGGTTGAGCAATGGCCGACAGGTGTACCTGCTCTGACTGTAACAGCGAAAGGCACAATTATTAATCAATAAATCATAAAAATATAATTTATGATTTTTATAACAGCAATGAGCTGAGGAATTGTTCATGTATGTATGTAGATTACACATATACTACTAGATAAAATATATTTATTTTAGTTTAAAAAATGTTTGGGTTGAAACGCTGGCACAAATAAAAAATTAAATTAAAAAAAAAAAAATAAATTAAAAAAAAAAAAGAGTGCGTCCTGGATATTTATCATCCATGATATGTAGAACAGTCGACTAAATTCCTTCAATAAATATGATATGTTCTATTCAACAAGTATTACGACGACAAGTGGTAATTATTACAATATATATACATATACATAAGAAAGGGAAATAAATATACTTAATTTAAGTAAAGATAAATTATAATAATAATAATTTAAAGAAATATTAAAATAATCGATTTGAAGTTTGAAAAATAACACAAATCTTCAAAAAAACACAATCATAACTATGTCCAATAAAATAAGTGATTCCTTTCCTTAAACCATTTTGGCTAACCAATAGCTACAGATAAATTGAACTTTTTAACGACAGTTATTAAAAAGAAATAAATTACAAGTTTTGTTCTGGTTTATAAACGTGTATTAAATAAATAAATAAATAATTTATTTTATTAGTAAAATAAACAGTGACTTATAAAACAACATAAATCGTTTTAAATAATTTTTTATTTGTTTATTATTACAATATTTCTTTTTATTAATTTTATATCATTTAATCATTTTATTATTTTTCTATTTTTTATCTTATTATTATTATTATTATTATATATAAGTATATTTAATTATTTATTTTATTTTTTTTTTTAATCTTTTTCTTATTTTTATTTTGAATCTACCACACAAATAATTTAAAAGTAGTGATATTTAGTTGATCGGGTTCTAATAATTTAGATGTTTTGTGCCCAGACATCGAAACAACCAACCAACTTATAGAATATAGCAGGAACTCAATAAAATACACTAACATTTTTAAAAGAAAAGAATTGAAAATTACAAACAGTTAATAGCATGTTTACCAGATGATAATATGACTGCCCAGAAGACTTTTTAGCCGATTCAGACATGTTCAGAACTGAAGAGGTTAAAAATACAGAACAGAGTTACCCCATCTCACACAAACAGTCCATAGACATATTAAGGAAATATAGATGGTATAGGAAACTGGATACACCGCAGAAAAAAGTATTGAAAGATTTGAGAGAAATATCTAAAGATAACCGGGGTTATATGAGATGAGAGTACTAATGCATAGAGCAGATGGACTAATAAAGAACTGGTTACAGAAACTGGTCCATTAATATCTCAAGATATTAAGGCAAGGAGATACGGATGAGCAAGCGAAGATGCAGATGAGCAAGAGATATAGCTCGGAACAACTAATCAGGAGCAGTATAGGACTTCTGTGGGAGTCTTAGGCCGAAATTTTATATATATATATATATATATATATATATATATATATATACATATACACACTCACATGTATTTATTTATTCACATTTGTATATGATATGCAGACAAGTTCATTTCTTGCCAGACAGCGTAGGAAAGGATCGCCTCCGCAAGACATTTCCAATTGACTTTTCGGTACTGAACTTATGAGATTTGTTCAGGCGTAGGTTGCCCGTAGGCGAGTCTATCGCTTCATTGGGCGCCAAAAAAAAAGAGAAGACTTAAAACAAAAAATAGTTTTTGGATGTTTTTTGTATTAATGCGGTCAGATAATAACATCAAAATGGATTATTCATCTTATGTATATTTGTATAATTATGAATCTGCAAATATCTGTCATAAATAATATTTTGTATTACTTTTCAGTAAGGTTGTTTATCATAATATTTTGTCATAATGTCATGATTGTTTATTATAACTGTTTTAATGTGAACTAGTTAGTATATAAATAGATGTAAAGATGTAAGTGAACAGGATATAAATACGTAACGGATTTTGCATAAGGAATAAGAGCATTTTCATTTACATAATAATAAATTAGAGGTGAATTTCGGTGACTAATTGCAGTTATTAAACTGTAAAATATACAGTTGATCGGATTCAAATTGGCGGGTTCGATACAAGCGCGAGGTATTGCTGTAATGCAACCCTCCGGTCACGTGGGCGTAACGAAGTGTCACAGCTAATGAATTATTGCGAAATATAAATCCATTAATTTTTCAAAAACGGGCTTGTAGATCAGAGGTGAACCGTTAGTAAATTGCTAAATAGAAATGGAATAATTAATTCGAAATTCGGAATAATAGCGTATATCCGGTCATTAGTCGATTTGCTTCCGATCCAGTTTGTGCCACTTTTGCACGATTGCCAAAACTAAAGAGGAACAAGGTAGTCTCAATTTTAAAAGCTTGCTTTTAGAGTAATTTTAGGTCAATTATTTAATACATTATAAATTGTACTAATTTTATACAACTTTTTGATTATTACTTATTCGTTACTTTGCTTTAGTTTATTTCATACTTTTTATGTATGTATAGTGTGAAAGTAGTATTAACTCCCTATCGTCTAATTAATAGAATGTTATTATTCAATAAATAAAAAAAAAAAGAAAATCATAAAATGCATGTTAACTGATTCTTATTCTTTAACATGAGTAATGTGCTAACTGGTAATTCAGCTGAATTCTACAACGATCTATCATAATGTTTGAATTATATATTTTTATAAAAAAAATATTTTTTTTTTAGCCTAGATTTCAAAATGAGCAAATTACCAGAGGCTTTCGGTGTCATTTCAAACCTTCATGGCTAAGCTTCTATAAATGCTAGAAAGCAATGGTAGGTATCATTTGACAGAAAAAAATGTACCATTATAGATAAAAGAAAGCATATTCCGATTTAGACTTGAAGCGAAAGTACAGTAAACGGGTAAAGTAGTATTGCGAACGACACAGGCTCTGGCTGTATATGGAAAAAAATCACTAATCTTGGTGAAACCTCTTTTCTCAAATGACTAAAAAATGAGAATTTTTCGATAATATGTTTATGCTTCTAATAATACCGCAGAATTAGAAAGAAAAAAATAGAATATCGACAGCCAATTACAGCTGTAGAATCAATCTTGATCTCACGTATATTGAGGGGAATACCAGCCAAAAAAGTCATTAGGACTATCAATATATCTTGGTTTTAAGTATAAAGTCTAAATCGAACAGAAAATCTAGATCCTCAATAAAAAATATGCAGTTTTTTTCGTGAAGTGGAAGAATCGCAGCCAGAGACCAAAAATTAATAAATAATTTACTGCAAAAAATTATAACATATCTAATGCAAAATAAAATGATTCGAGGCTAAAATAACGTTAGTATTAAAAAAAATAAAGTTAGGAGATGCAGAGAATTATCTTTCTTTAAATATAATACGGTAGTTTTTCGCAGTGTAAATACCTTTTTCGGTTCTCAGGAACAATATATTTTGATTAATGAAATATCAACCGAAAGAAGATTTCATGGAGAAGTGACGAATTATAGTCACAGTCAAATGAAATTTGAAGAAAAAACATTATGAAGGAAAAGAAACTTTATTCGCGAAAAACTCAAAAAGCATATATTTTTACAAGTAATTAAAACGATTTGGTAAGGTTCAGTGTTAACGGACAACAGTATGTCTTCTTATCAACATAAATTGGTTCAGATGATTATTTATATATATATATTGGTTATCGTATGCCTGGTTTTAAATACCAGAGGAAATATTAATAAAATATATAGCACCGAAAATATTATATTTAATAAAAATTAAATCTCGCGATCCTGAACGCGTGGGATATCGCACACCAGTGGAGAACTCCCAACACAAAGAGTGTTGACCTTAAAGATTCCAGGTCATTATCCAGACACTTGCCAGTTCCTATTGCTCTTTCCCTCCGCCATAATGCGTGTAATTTGTCCTTTGCGAGCGTACCTCCTGCGCCACTCCGCCCAATTTGATAGAGCGACCTGTGATTTCCGCGACATCACAAAACCGTCGCCGATAATTCACTTTCCCTATCATTTGGAAAAACGTTGGCATCTCCGCAGCACCGACGCGTGCTCGACCTGCCTCGGGAAAAGCAAACACAAGGTCGGCTTTCTCATATCGGACGTGCTCCATATCGCTTTGTGATCTGGAGAAAGTGTCACGTACGGGATGATTTAGGTACATTTGGGTTTGCCAAGCATTCAAGAACATTAAAATTTATATGTCACAGAAATAACCGAAACGGATGAGAAAGAATACATAAAATGCAAAGCAGGACTACTACAGGTTGTCGAATTATTGCACACTTTTGGAAGTACTCACCGCATGAAGATGAATGAACTTGTTATCTTTCAGCAAATGTAGAACGGGACTCGAATCCGGGTTTCCATGGTTTGTAGTTCGAAGCCAACGGCACTAAACTACTAACTGAGGAGAACAGAGACAAACCTACCGCCTACAAAAAGGTGAATCAGACAGGACAGGATGACGTCACAAAGAATACTTTCTCTGAGTCACTCTGGACCTCTTCAAGGTGCACTTTTTTTGGACTTGCTCTCTTGAATCTCCTCTCCTCACCCCCCTCCCCTCCCCCCAAAAAATATACAATAATGAACAAACCATAACAATGAAATGATTAAAATCAAAATAATTAATTTTTAACACGATAATGTCATGAAATGAATTTTAGAAACTTCAACAACGATATTGTTAAATAACGAATTAATCTTCTATTTCTCTTTATTAATATTTTAAAAATACAAATGTTCTAAAAAAAATTAGCTGCTTTCTTAACTACCAGATAATAAAAATAATCATTTATTTTAACATAATTTAAATTTTTTTTTTTACAAATACTGTATCAAAGTTTTGATTAAAAATTATATTATGTTTTTCATTAATGTTGTAAAATTCTGATATTTTAATTTTAAAATTTAGGTATATTGACTGAAAGAAAAATATTTTTAAGACGATTTTTTTTTTTTTTTTTTTAGAACAGCAGCTCTAGAAATAGTAATAGAGATATTAGAAATAGTACTGAGAATGACTAAATCATAATAAAATAAAACACATAAATATTTATTTTAGATAACTTTAAAGATATTATAAGAATGAGTGATAATATATTTGATACAAATTTATTTTATTCGATCTTATTGATTTAATTAGAGAGTTGAGGGTTCTAAGGAATAAGTTACGGGAATATTGAAGTTTACGTTAAATAAATATTTTAAGCTAGCAATGTCATTAAGCAGGAGGATTTAGGTTTTTCTTTTCCCTTCAAAATATTTTAAATTCTAGAACGATCCCATAAATACATAAGATGCTGAGAAATTGGAAATCTTACAAGTCATATGACATAAAGTCATCTATCTAAAGTAGAAAAAGAAGCAATATCTAACCATCTCAAATAATGATTCCATTTAAATCAAAACAGATCATTGAAAAACGGCAAAAAAAGTTGCCAATTAGATCGAAAACACCTTGACATTAAAATTTCTTTATTGCGATCGTTGGAGGTCAGTGTGCTTGAAGGACATCAGAACCGACTTTAGAGATCTTATTTTATATTTGAGGTCGACATAATAAAAACAGTATTAATTAATGTAGGTTCAGAATAAAGCAAAAGATATAGTTAACAATTATTTTTTTATTGCAAATGCGAGTTAATAACTTTTTGTTGATGAATTTCTATGATTCTTGGAGGAAAATTGTGATATTTTGGCAAAAAATAAAATTATTTAACCTCGTACTTAAGGTCGAGTTTATAGTGTAATATATTAAGAGAGGCATAAAAACTTCATACATTTGTTAACTTAGAATATTAAGTTAACAAGTAAGGATGTCGTGCCACGATATAGAGACTGATGATGTATCGATAAAGAAACTCGTTTTCCGTTACCCTTCAATCAAGGCTAACATGTATTTGTATGCCCTCAATGGCTTGTACCGCAATGCATTCCTAACTACGTAAATGATACCCCTCTGCAGGACAACAAGAAAGAGATTTGGAGGAAGAAAAACATCATGGCCGTCCAAAAAATGAAGGATCATAATCATATACGGTTATAATAACGAGCCAAAGCTGAATACAAAAATGTGCAGGGGGCTGATCTCCAATACTCGAGAAATATAATTATTACAGAGAGGATTTGAGTTAAGGACAATTGAATAAAGTATACTATTGATACCATATTTAATAATATTATATATTGAGACTAGAATCAAAGGATGTTAAATAACACATAGCGGAAGGCACGCGTTACCAAACTCCGTGAAAAGCGACCAACGATACTGACGCAACAGCCAATTAAACACGCCTTACTACGATCACTTAACAGAGAAAAAAAAATCAGATTTGGATTCATCGAAAAAAAAAATGTTCAAAATACACCAAAAATCACAAAAATACTAAACAAGAAAGAGGTGACTTCCTTAAAAAATATTAATGACTTCATTCCTGTGATGTGCTGTCTCTAGTTGATCTGTCATTTTTTGGATGATGATGTGAGTTGTACTTATTCTTAGTCCTATATTCAATCTCAATTTGTTTATATTTCTGATGATGCCTGATTAGCGATAAATTGACTTAATAGATTTTTTATTAATTAAGTACATATTTTATTATTAAAAAAAAAAAAATATTTTCTAAAATTGATTTTTTATTTTCATCTGTGTATTTTTTTTCTAAAACAAACGTAATTTTAATCGAATAAATTTTATTAGTGAATAACATTGTTTAAAAACTATTTTTTTCAAAGGATTTCCAATGTTCGTAAGTGTTTTAAAACGACCACAATCGCTTTGAAATTGGAGGAGTGTATAATGTAGATAATAATGATTTTGTGATAACGATAAAAAACAAATATATATTTTAAGATATATTTTATGGCAACACAACAGAAAAATATTTAATACATTTTTCTTTAAAAATTATTCAACTTAAACATTATTCTCATGTAATGTTTTTGTTTTCTCCCATTGATCTATACCATATCATTTATAACCTGACTATAATGCAAATAATAAAAAGTGTAAAATTTCCTTGAAGAGAAAAATAATTTGAAAATGTAATAAAAGTGAAAGAGATTGCACATTTTTAGTACTTATTTACTTATTGCCATGGACCACAACGGTGTGCTCTAAATAAAGGAAATTAAATTGTTTGATATCATTTTATATTAAATATGACCGAAATGATTATGTATATACGAATATTATAATTAAACTGTTTAGAAAATATTTATAAAAAAATCGTACTGTTTCTTGACTAATCCTCCACAATGAAGAACCAGTAACCCACTCTATAGAGGATACGTTGTCCTGAAGAGTTTCCACTGCTCATATTGCAAATTATAATATAATTTACATTAAAATAACAAGTACTATTAAATATTTGACAGAAGTAATCATGGAAAAAGATGGCGATAAAGTAAAGGATTGGTAAAGTTTTCTCGGTGTACCGTAATGATGACCTCGCGATACAACCAACACCCGATCCGCATTATCCGATGCTCCATCTCTTCCTGACAGGTATAAACTATATTTAGCAAGGAGAACTAAATTGTGTTAGCCGATACAGATAAAGTTACTACCGATCCACCACTTGCTAACAAGGAGCCGGCGCGGCACCCCGATCAAGAGGATAAGGCAATAATAACAGCCCAGATAGGTGGAGCTATCGTTGAAGCAATTCTTCAGGGCAATGCGCTTGTTGGTTTCGTGAATTAGCTGTCTTCTTGCTAATTTAGTCGTGAGTAAGCATTTATTTCTCAATATTGTTTTCGTTCAACGTTTCCTTTGCTCTTTAATATTTGGTCTATTGACCTTTAATTTCTTTAATAATTAGCAAAATTGATCATATATAAGATTATTGCACAAGATAGCCGGTATTAACAATAACAAAAGCTATCATTGTTATTTACAACAACATATAGCATTGCGGTACAGTTAGCCGTTCCTCAAAACTTGACTTGAAGGTTTCGGCAAAAAGGAATGGAAAAGGAATCCTTTCAGTCAACTTACAGCACAGACGCTTCTTCTTATTCTCTTAAATACTGGCTAGAAAACGCAGTTTATTTTTTTATTACAAGGCTTTAACTAAACGGCATTATGTTTTACTTAACTACTGACAGCCTTATGTTTTATAATTTAATACCTATGGAGTTTACAAAGCGAGAGAAAACGCGTTAAAAGCATCAATTGATCCTTAGAGTAAATGAAAGATGTAACGGGACTATTTCAACTTACAATAAGATTATTGTTTTATAGAGACGTCATTGCTATAAAATTGGTTGAAAGGAGTCCTTTTTCATAGAGTTTCATAAAAGTACTCCTTTTTTAGGTAACGTTAAAGGGGAGTTAAAGGAACGACTACGCATACCGATCTAAGAGTATCTAAGCAGGGACAAGTTCCTAAATTCAGCGCAATCAATACTTCACTGATGGACACCGATTTAAACAATGTTTAGTAACGATCTACTTTATTACAGCGGAAAGTTAACACTTCTGGACGGTTGCAAAATATAAACAAACGAAACAAACAAACACCTACCTGCTGAATAGTTAAATTTCAAAACAGAAATAAATACGAATCGAAAGTAAACTGAATGTTAATATTTAAAATAAATTGGGAAATAACAACACTGAGGTTATATCCAGCCGATCCATTGACTCTAAAAGCCGATGGAACCGCCGAGCCTTCGTTGATAAATTTGTTGAATAAAGGAACGCTAGACGAAGTCCATCGATAATTTATATCAACGATTTTAAAATAATACCCTTAGAGAAAAACGATTATCCCAATTATCCGGTATAATTTCTGTGGTAATGTGGCAAAACACGATATGTCAAAGAAAAATATAGTAATACTGTTCTTTAATATAGAACGTAAAATATAGTGACAAAAAAAACGACATAAAAATAAATAAAGTATTATTAATTCAATACAAATTGTAGTTTTAGTTCAGAAGACAAGATTGAAATTTTATAAAACTATAGAATAATAAAAAAATTGGAAGCCTTATTTCGTTATACATGTCTAACAATCATAAAGATTACGTCCACGTAAAATTAATTACATTAAGGAAGCCCGTCATTGGGATTAATGTAGTCAGGAATTTACTCAACACGCGCCACTCTAGTTTGCAAATTTTCCAAATTTAAAATTTAAAAATTATACCGCTGATCCCCCTTAAGGCTCAGAACAAACCAGTTTCGGGGTGATTTTATTCCTCATCTATATTTATTTCGATTCCAGTTTCCGGTCAGGTGTGTAGGTAAGGCGTGTTATCATTTTTTCATACGATAATTTTTAAAAAGGTTGGACGTTGATAAGTTAATAACAAAACTAGCCAAATAATCATGTACGGCTACAATACGCCTACGAGAAATTATAACAATACTACTCTTATTAAAAAAATAAAACTCATTTAACTCATTAATGTTTGTTCATGTTTATATTTATATGCTGGTGTTTCGTAATTGCACGGCACTATTTTAGGTATATGTTCTCAAACTCATTTATTAAACAGATATCAAAGGTTGATTAAAGAGTTATTATTTATTATTACTATTTATTTATTATTATTACAATATTGACATAACTGTTCAAAGGCGCTCCCGTTTTGGTAAAAGCAACATTCAGCATGTCGAATCCATGTCTCTTGATAGTTACTGCGGCTTCCACGATCAGGTTCACACACACACTAAAACACACAGAACTAGACAAACAGATGAGCAAGTACTGTCACTGCTTATCGTAAATTTGTTTATCAGGTGATTAAAACCTTTTATTTAATATTAAACACGTTAAACTTCGTAAAGTCAGTCTTAATGTAGTAAATGAATAATATACCTTTAACCTTTGATATCTCTTTAATAAATGAGTTTGAAATATATACTAATATAAACTTTTTTGTTTCTTATGTGTTAGTGAACACAATTATATATATATATATATATATATATATATATATATATATATATATATAATATATATCAATATATATCGATATATATATATAATCGAGAGATTTCTCGTTTTTAAACATCGAAAAAAAAAATCGTACCTCCCATATTTATTCATACATGATCCACTTTAATGTGTGTATAACCTTATTGAATACTTTAATGAATTATAAACTATTTTAAAAAACATAGATAAAAAAATTGGTAAACAAAAAAAAATTAACGCTTATAATCTTAGTGAGTTGAGACGAAAATAGGTTTCAATTCAAGTACAGATTTGTTATTATCTTTCGAGTGGTTAGACGCCCACTTTTAAGAACACTTGGTCTACAAATGACGTATCAGGAACATGTTGACTTAAACGGATAAAGCTCAATCACTTCTATAAATAAATCGCTCGTATTTTAAAAAAAAGTATTCTTATTGTATGGAATACGTGGGCGGATTCAGAAATAGTTTTCAGAAGGGAAACTATCAAGGTGACCACATAATCTGAGAGATAATAATCTGAGAGCCTTGTCTATGAGGAATAATAATAGATCTATTATGATTATCAAATTGTATCAAATCTCTATTGCTATTTAAAATAGATTTTCATGAGCCTAGACAAGGCAACTAATTAATTAACTTCATTGATGCATCTACAATGATCGATTTTTCACAAAGTGAGTCAATTTTTAAATTTTTCCCCTCTTAAAAATGATAATTTATTTACGGTTATTAGTCAGTACTGGTGCTAGTATTTATTTTTAAAAAGACACATTTTTTATTTTTAATTGTTATTATGGAAGAAAAAAGTTACCTCTTTTTCTCTCCCATGAATTCCTCCAAGTAAGCAATTTCGTTAGAAATGAATTTTACTTTAGTTTCTATACAATACGAATTTTGAGGAAAAAAAAATTGGATAGAAAACATTTTTAGTTAAAAGAATTTATGCTAACATTTTTATTTTTTTACGAAAATAATATTTAATAAATTATTAAAAAAAAATTACAATACTTCTACAGCAAAGAATATTTTTAGTTCTTTAACTCTGTGCTTATAACAATAAAGTAAATGACAAATTATAAGTATCTGATACCTCCGGAACTAAATTTATCTAATATACTTCTAGAAAATCTTATAGTATCTTGAGTTACATGCTGAGATTCTGCAAAGATCTATAGATTTTAAATTATAGCCTAGGATACTCCAATATGTTTTAGAAGGCTATTTGACAAATTTAGTTTCAAGAGCGTCAAATGGTTACATCCTGTCAATTACTGACATTGTTAACCCAAAACCTCAATATACGATTTATCGTTAAAAAATAAACTTTTTAAATTTGACTTGAATTGATATACATCTAGAAAAAAGAATTCTTCAGATTTATATATTAGTATAGGTGATTACATAAATATGTATGAATATTTAGTAAATCAACAATACACGGTGTCTCAATTCGGAATGGAAAAATTCTGGGAGGGAAAATTCTAGACAAAATTTCCAACAAAAAATTCATTGATTCCGAAGTTTTGTACAAAGTTGAAATACCAATTTTGTGTTTTTTTTAAGGTAATCACGGTTTTATCGAATAAGAGCAAATTGCTCAAAATCTGGTCAAGATAATTAAATTTTAAGTGACCAGTTTTTGATTAATTTCCTCTAAGTCAATAAAACCGGGATCACCTTAAAACAAAAATTGGTCTTTTATCATTTTCCGTTCGGAATCGCCCTAAGCATCAAATGAAGTTTTTTTGTTGGAAATTTTGTCAAATATCACTCTCCAGAGTTTGTCCATCAATAAATGAGACAGTCTGTACAGACTTCAGAAGTCAGCAAAGATCCAACATATTTTCTCTCCTATTGTTATTAATACGCTACCTAATAAAGTAACTAAATTTCTCTCGGGAGGGTATTTATAAGATAGCTCCTTGGAAACCCTTGGATAAGAAATGAGAAACGAGGCATAAACAATACTACAAAAGATAGGTACTTGAACCATAATCTACAAGGGGACCATGCAGAATCAATAATGTTTTCTTTAAAGTGAAAGAAACATTTTTCATTGGAAAATCACTCTCACACTTTCTTTTTCCCAGTACCTTTCTAAAGATCGACGCCTCCTATTATGAGTGGAGCTTATGCCATTATGACAGCTATTGTGTTAGCGGGGTGAGGGAAGTCCGGTCATTAAATCCTTACTCTGGGTAATAACCCTCCTTAGCGGATAATCCTGTTTGCATGTCTTCGGCTAATAGGAGAATTTATTAAAAGGAAAATATTTTGAAACATACATAAAAATAAAAATCTAAACCAAGAAACACAAACAAATATTATTAGACACATATGACATAGCACACGTAACGGCTCAAACATTACAACAGTAAAATCTTATGTATACTACACACATACATTTCACTAATCAATTTTATCAAAGCTGCCCGACGCCAGGGTAGTCCAGAAGAGGATTTCATGGTGCAAGTTACACCATTAAAATTTTTAAGGTGGCGAGGATATTTTGATGGGTTTTAAATTTTTTTAGGAGGGTACATTTCGATAGAGTTATTTATTTTCGGATTCATTTTCATACTAGGAGACAATGGGAAAACATGGACCACAATAATTGCAACTGTACATGATGGCAACGATTTATCTGATTCTACCTTCGCTCGCTCTGTTTTAGAAAAATTAAGCTAATATTTTCTGGGAGTGGTTGGGATGGAGGGATAGGTTCTTGTGACATCGACATTGGAGGAGAGAGGGGGAGGAGAATTTCTGCTCAACGCAAATTAAAAAGAAAATTCCCAGAAATCTGTTGCTTCACAAATATATCGGTAAAACCATAGCAAGTCAAGGCAGTTATAAAGAATACACTCACAGAAACTATCCTTTAACATTGCTTTGAATTGTAGCGGTATTACGTATTCTATTACAAATTTCAATATTTACCGAAAAACAGTTTACATTATTTTGATATCCAAGTATTCAAAAATTACAAGTGAAATAGTGCTACAAATATCGACTTTTTCTATTATGAATTTCAATATTTAAGCAATAAAAGTTTATATTATTTTGATATTCAAGTGTTCACAAATTACAAGTGAAATAGTGCTACAAATATCGATTTTTTTCCAAGTAGAAACTGACATGCCGTAATAAATTCTTTGAGATGAACATTAAAGTATATGAATTGATGCACGTCAAAAATAATAAAACGTTTAGTGGTTTCTTGGAATTTTGTTTGAAATCTACCAAAAACATAAAAAAAAAAACTTCATTATCATACTAAAACAAACCTTAATGAAAAATTCGATAATATTTTGTCTGCTCTGAAAATAAACATTTTATTTTCGTTCTCCCGTTAAACATCTTGAGTTACTGTTTTATAGTAAAGCTTCATCAAATCAGTTCTTTACAAGAGGATTCTTAAAAACAAATTTTAATTACTTTTTTGTACAGGTGTTAATTAAATAAGATTAAGACAGTTTTAACTTATTATAATTCCTCTACGATCTTAAGAAAGTCTAAGCAAGATCAGTGTAGCGTGTATTGACTTGGTTAGAGGCAAATAAGAAGAGATCCTACTCAAGCATAACTTATCCCACTACGAGGAGGAAGATGCGAGATCAGCGAGGTAGCTCCCATTCGCCGTAGAAGCCAAACAATGGCTACCGTGCAGCTGCCGAGGGTTCGATGCCTTGCACAACATCGCTTCCACAACAACCATGTTTACCTCTTCCTTCCAGGACATTTCAGGGTTTTTTACTTGATAAAAACATTTTGCTCTGAGAAGGGTGTCAGATACATTACCAAGGCTCCAATTGTTAGGAAACCCCGCACAGCATTAGGGCCCGAGGCTGCAGCTAGGGAACCGAATGCAGGTGGGTGTTGCATAAGGCCCTAATGAATTTAGTCAACAAGAACACGAAGCACGAAGACCATTCACACAACTTTCTCCCATTATCGTAAGTAGTGAATCAACTGATTTATTGTGCCCGATTTTGTAACTGGCGTGGCGGTGCAAGTGCTACACTAATCTACTGGCCTCTTATTGAAAACGGCCGCCAATAATTCATTGCATTTCTCAAATCTTAAATTGAAATATTATTCTTCAGTTTAATTTATTTTTTCATTAACTAGAAATAAATTCTGTCGGTTTTCTGTTCATTATTTTACAGTAACGGCTAAACAGTACGTGTGTATGTATAACAAAAGAGGCTGAGAAATGATTAAGTATTTCTCAAAATTAGAAATGAACATGAAAAATTTCACTGTAACTAAAAATCTAAAGTGACATGATAAGTAGTAATGGATGAATAATAATAATAAAATTATTACTAATAGAATGATGTGAATACATGATGAGATGAGCTTGAGTTAAAATTGCAATCTGAAGCTTTGAAAATATTTGAGCCTAAAAAACTTGGCAAAATATGTCAACACCCGAAATGGAATTCAGTTAGCTTCGCATACGTTGTAAGTGCTAATTCATAGTTTCGAATTTACACATATTTCAGATTTACAAGATTCCGTAATTCCACATATCTTTTTTTTTGTATTGTTGTATAATCTGTATTTTATTCGATTTTTATTTACAATAATTTATACAAACCAACAATACCTGTAAAGTATTATTAAAGATAAGATAAAAAAAACAACATTTTCTATTTTATTTTTTACTTTAAATAGAGGTGAAACGGAAAAAAAAACTGATACAGTTCATTTATTGCAATTACTACAACTTTTAAGGATTAACCACATAGGAATTTCGAAACTGCTATCATGAAATGTTTTATTCCTTTCTTTCAATTCCAATTAATTTGACCAGTTGTCCTTTTTATAATTATTATGAAACGAAAGTGATTAGTATGACAAATAAATAATACATTGGGATTTATGAATGCCCCATTATTTCCTAATTACAGTCTAACGATTGGTGCAACGTCCATTGTATACCAACTCCACTTCGGCGTGGGATCCTTAATAATGTCTGAATTGAATAGGAATGAGTAAATGATGCTCTTATATAACTGGCGATCCAGAAGAGACAGATACAGGCTAAATACAAATTATTTTAGTGAAAGAAATAAAAACAAAAAGTTTGACACAATGGTCGGAGTTGGCCGTCGCTAAGAGTCGCCTACTATTCCAATGCTAATGGTTCTGGGAGAGGAGTGTGTGAATTGAGTATTCAAAGGAGGAGAGTACGTGGAAGGGAAGGACAGCGGAGGACGTGTCGAGCAAGCAGTATTCGGCGTCTGAGCGGAATCCAGAAGGACTAAGGACACAGGACCTCTTCGACTAATCCTTACAACATTTCATAGTTTGTCTGCGCAGTAAATCCATCAGCAGCTTCCGAACTCCTTCATCTGAATACGGAAAGCTACTTACCTTCCTCTTTTAGTACACAACGTGTGATACTTTACCATGCCGCCTTACTCGTAGTTTATAAGAATAAGGTTTCAACGCAGGTCCAGAATGTCTGTGTACAACGTAATATTTCCAACAAATTTAAAAGAATTCATTGAGCTGAATGTTGTTATCGTGTGAGATCTTGAATTGTTTACTTATGACCCCTTCCCTCGTTGCTATAACTATTTTTGTACTTCAAGAAAACTTTCACGGTAATGAAGAACGCCTGTACAGGCCTGAAGAACCTTTTGGCCGGAGCATTGACTTGTAAATCCAAACACCTTAATCCTCTTTGTGTTTTTGTATATTAGAGATCTTGTAATTACTTGGTTTTCACTTAAAAAACATTATGCAGATCTAGATTAGACATTTTGCCACTCTCAATGATATAATTTTTTAAGCCTTTCACTTCACAGAGTGACTAACTCCAATTTCAACATTTTGAGTACAGACAATGAGTAAGTTTATTCCAGAGTAGGTGAAATATAGGACTGTGAAGAAAGGTATGAATTTTCCCACTTGAAACATCACTAAAATTAAAATGGGTGATAAGTATTCAGGAGGCAGTCTTTTTTTTTTTTTTTTTAAAAAGTTATTTTTTTATTTATGCTAACGTTCTAACCCAAACATGTGGGTTATCTTCAGGGCTGAATTTTATAAAAATTACAATCGAGTACTTGAACACCCTCAGTGCTCAAACCACGTTTAATAAGAGAAAATATCACAAATTTGTATAAATGGATTGTATACATTTTTTTTTAATTTTTAGTTTGTATAATTATTAACATATTTCATTTTTAATATGTGGATTGCAATATTAGTTAAGATTCATGTACCATCAATCACTATAGTTTATTATTTATCATTATCAGTCGTATACTATTATATCTCTGATTGTAATTTTAAAAAAATTCAGCTCTGAAAATGACCCACATACTTGGGTTTAAACATTGGCATAAATAAAAAATTAAAAAAATTCTTTTTTAAAAAAGACTGCGTCCAGTTGACTAGCTTCCTTCTGAAATTAAAATGTTGAAATTAGAGTTAGTCATTCTTATCAAATGAAAGGCTCATTTATAAATAATAAAAAGAAAAAAAAAATTAAAATAGTGAGAGGTTCCAATAGGCTGTTTAGTCAAATCAGTTTTTTGTTACTTTTCGACTATGTTAACATTCTTTCCATCGATTTATTGACTATATTTTAAAGTAACTGTTATTTCAATTAATTAAACAAATATAGCTAAATAATTATTTTTTCAGTAGCTAAATAAGCTGTTTTTCAGATTGAATGGAATTTTCTACAAAAAAATATTGATAAATGTCATTTATTCAACCATAATATTTACACATAAAAATTTAAACATTTCAACTTTCTGAGCTCATTTGCCATTATCATATAAATTCTCTTTATTGGTAGTTTTTAGACTCCTGAAAACAATGAAACTTGAAAGAGTTGGATTAAATAGCTTTACAATCATATGAATACTTAAAGTATACATTGTGGAATACAAAGAAGGGGTAGCGTTTTTATCTATCGGATTAGCGCAGACGCACTAAGAGATTATTTATTCCTTTAGTTGTTTGCACGTAGTAATAAAGATTGGAGATCTCTCAAAAATAATTACACAATATTCAGACCCTAAAAGGGAAAGTCTCTATAAATCTTTTAGAATTAATAAAGCATGGTAATGATATCGATAATATATTTGACAAAGGATAATCGATAGCCCATTACCATGACATATCTCCCAGCCATTGCCTCCCTAATAAATAACAGGAGGATAGACCCGCACAATGAACAGGTGTTTGCCAAGAGGTCAAGGGGTAGCTGACGCAAGGAGTTCACTAATAGTTGTTCAACATTCCCTTCCCTATAAGAAGGAAATTTTCGCAAGAGGATGAGGAGACGCTAATTTTCGCATTCCTCCCCATTGTGACCGGCGTCTTCATCCCATAAAACCCGCGATGTTGCGACAGAGCGCAGTGACAACACCGCGATAGGACGGCCTCCGAAGGCATCTTGTCCGAGGATGGCACTTGTGGCCGGGGGATGAGGGTTACGGGATTGCGTAATCACTTACAGCACGAACAAGTGAAATGAATCCAGTAACGGGACACTAGTCCAGGCATCTAAAATTACAACGGTAGTTACTGCTTCCAGGCTACGTAAATCTCAAAAACTGATTAAAATTAAACATAAATATTTTGCAAATACTCTGTATAACTCCAGTATGAAGGACTATTATTGAAATAAATATTACGACATTAAATGCAAAATAACCCATTTATATGAAAATACTAAAAAAAAAAAATAACATATATATTTTTTATAATTATTCTAATGGAGTTGTAGATTTTGGGGGGAAGGAATAAGGACTACGTCATGAAAGATAGAGTAGTGTATTCAAGAATATACGAAAAGTGTATACATGAACCATTTGAAACAATATAACCATAAGAAGAAAACATGAGTGTTCAATTAAAACTTTTTGTCATTCAACAGAACCGCTCCAAATTGCAAATGTTTTGAGTAAATCCGAATCAAAGTTAAATTGCCTTGAAAATCTGAAGGGTAAATAATTAAACTTCAATTTTTTTTTTTAACTAACCATTATATCAAAAGATAGATTAAAAAATAACTTTATTGCTGTTTGGTTTCTTTGATTTAAAATTCTTGATTTCTTTGATTTAATTATGACCTAAAACAGAAATATAGAGAGGAATTTGGGGAGAGAAATTTTTCGGTACGAGGACGTGGATTTGGAAGTAGAGGGGCAATTACTATCTCAACTGCTAGTGTTTTTTGAAAGGCAAGGTGTTGGATGGAATGAGATACAGAATATGGAGGAGTCCATGATTTTGGACTAATATTGCAATATTGGAAAAATTGCAACATCACCTCTATTAAATCTGGACATTGCTTCGTGGATCCGGGTGACAGAATTGAGAAGAATGGGGATGAGAAAAAAAAAAAAAGAAAACAACAAATGGTATTTTCATAAACAAAACATATCAAGTTGAATTGCTTTTGCTAGATATTGTCAATCAGATGGAATTAGTCTGTTGTGTCAGCCAACAATTTAACTGATTTTCCTTTTCTGTTATCAACACCCATAGTTAAAATAAATTATAAAACACTTTTAATAAAAATATTGTTATGGTAAACCTTGTCTCACCCTTTGGCTTGAAAATTGAATCGCTTGAAAATTAAATTGAATAAGACAAAGTTCCATGGCGTTACCTGGACCTTAAGAATAGAACGTCTTCGGGTGGGCATGATGTAACTTTAAGGTGCCATCCCTAATCCTTGTACGTCGTAGCGTAGTTGGTAGGAGGGACGCAGACGAATGCCTTGGAAGGGGTATTACCATGCTCCATTCGACGTACTATGGTACCCCGCCCATGTACCCATCGAACCTCCCCTCACGTAGGCCATATCCTGTGCCACAACCACCGCGTCACAACATGTTAATTTGTTAAATCTTAATTCAGTCTATTATCTGTTTAGTGCTTGTTTTATTTCTCGGAGAACATGCCTCGAAAGTAAACATTTTCAACGGCTCTTCGCGGTTCTATTCGCTCACTCTTTCGTATCTGGGTTCATTATGGAAATCGAACATGGAGGAAACTTCTAAACGAAGTAAATGTTTATTACCATTAGTCTGTCGAAGACTTCAGGAATGACAATAAATTTCTTATTCTTAAAAAAGAATTGAGTTTAATAATAATGGAGAAATAGTTGGCAGGGGATTGATTTTTTGAAAAAAAAAATTTATATAATTTTGTATTGCATTATCACTCCAACTCTCAACAAAGTTAACAACTAAAATAAGTTTAAAACTACTATAATAATATCTGCAAATTTGTGGCTGTGACTATTTCATGACATAGACACAAGAAAATAAACAAATTAAAAATATATATCCTTAAGCAATGTATTTAAAGATTATTTTGTCGTTTCCAAGGAATCATAATTTTGAGAACATAAGGTTTTTCTTTTCTTCAAAAATCAAATATATATTTTACTAAACAACTGACCTTTAATGGTTCAATCTTTTTTTTTCTCCTAAGAAACATAGTTTAAACTGATTGAAACATAACATATATTTAAATTTCAATAATTAAATAAAAATAATATCAAAGTTATATTTATTGGTAATTTGTTTCTGTATTAATGATCATTTTTCAAGCTTTTATTTTATTATTTTAATTATTAAACCGTTGAAATGATTTTAAAAAAGAGAGCCAGTCCAATTGTACATGTCTTCAGTAAGTTTTTTTTTTATTATTTTTTTTTTTGTTAATGATATTTACAATCGTATTAATATAAATACATCAAGTAAATCTGTAGAGAGGAATATAATCACATCTGAGAAACTACCCATTGTAGCACTCTAATAATATGTCAACATAAGGAGATCACGAGACCATCTTCTTTTCAGACCCTTCAAAGAGTTATCAGGAATCGAATAGGAAGCATTGTTAGAAACAAGAGGATTCGGATGGTTATGAAATCTATTATGGAAGGATAGGAAGTCAAATTGAAAAAATTAGTTGATACAATTTGTCTTTGTCACAAATCTAATTTTAAAATAAAGTTTATCCAGTCCAAACAATATTGCTATTTTGTTAATACATCGTTTAGATACTAATTTTGGTCTGTTTATTTTCTGTATATACGTTATGAATTAGAATCATTTTATCATTATAGATGGTAGGTTGAAATGTTTAAATACATATAATCGACTATATTTACAACACTTTAAGGTCACATGTCGTAATTTAATAATCTATGTCGCTATTTCTTTATAAAAAACACAAATTAAAAAAAAAATCCTCATTTAATTTACACTTCTGTTTAACTATTGCAGTCTCATTATGACTATCAATTGAAATTGAGAATCCTATAATATCCTGCATTTGAACGAGAATTGTGAACTGTAATTAAAAAATTATGTAAATACCTAATTGTTATTTTATAATATCAATTTAATTTTACGCGTCGAATATTCTTATTTTATGAGTGGGGCAGCCTTATAACTTATATACAGAATAATCCGAAAAATGTGTGTTTATTTCTATAATTTATGAAGATTCTATATTATTTAATTATTAACACATTTTGTTTATTCTTTGCTAAGATTGTGAGATTACGTAATATAACTGTTATTAATTAATTATTATGATAGGTTGTGAACGTGTGCTTTATAGGTCGTTGTTATTGCAACAATTCGAAGCAAAAACTTCTTGTAACCGACCTTTTTTTTTTTTTTTGTATTTTTTCAACGGCGATATTATCCTATTTTCGACGAAAGTTTATCTCCTATTAGGATAGGAGATCTAAACTGGAGCAATAAAAGCTCAGAAGAAATCGGAACTGACTGGACGCTAGGGAGAGAGTGCTTGAGCACCTGCAACGCCAGTTTCACGAATAGAAACGTTCGCATTTTACAAGTCCAGCAGCAAACTCTCTCTGGCAAAGACCCAAAATAAAAAAGTAAAAACAAGGCGTTTATTGAAATTTGAATGCAGTATAAATGTATATAGTAACTTGAAGAATTAATAAATAAATTAGTAATCATACCATCATGAACCAACATAGTATTTCAAAACTGTTGCAGATTATTAGCTGGATAGAAACTGTTATATCATTCAAAAAAATATGGTACAGGCCCCTTTTATCAAATTATTAACATACGCCTGAAACTTCGTAAACAGCTCTCTCTACCTCATCGTAACCTACAATTATTTTATTTAAGAAAATAGTCGGAATTGTGGCGTATTCAATCTAAAAGCCGGCTAAATTTGTATATTTAACTAAGTACTAAAAACTCGTAAATAACCATTTGTTATCCACTTGGATCGTAAGATAATTTGTGCAAGGTGGCTTAAAAAAGGTGGCCTACAAAAATATTGAGTTTGGCGTGACCTACAGCCCCAAAATGTCAAGGTTATATTCTCTAAACGGTTCAATATTTTTGCAGGCCACCTTTTTTTATCTATTTCGTGATCAAATTATTTTACGATCCAAGTGGAAAGCAAATGGGTGTTTACGAGTTTTTAGTAACTAATTTAATATACAAAGTTTGTCGACCCCCAAATTGAAAACGCCCCAATTCCGAGAATTTTTATAAATTAAATTAAACAGCTTGGAGAGGTCAGAAACATGATTGTAGCATGTGCAATTCCATATTTTTTTAGGATGCATTTTTTAAACTCTAGATCGAATATATTTATGAATTGTACTAAGATGCAAATAGACAATTTCAGCATACTTTCATTTTTGCAATTGCATTAAACAAATTCCAGTTAACAATTGTAGGTTCATTCTCAATTAACAATGCAATATTATTACTTTATTTACAATTATAATATTCATTATTATTTTAAATGCCACAAATGATAGCACTATTTTCTTGCATACGGAAATATTAGGTAGGCCTTTACAATACCAAAGATAGACAGTTTATAATAATCATGGAAAAATCTGTTTTTGCATATGTTTTTCAAAAAACAAAATATTAGGTGATAACAATTAAATAATTTATAGAGGATATTTGCTGTTTTCACGTATGTTGATTAACTCATTTGAGGTTTATTAACCTAGTTCATGCAGTCATTTTTAAAATTTTGAATTAAAATATAGAAATAATTTTCTTTTATTTCTAACTGTATTGATCTATGAAAAAAACAATACAAAATAAAATTATATTTATTTTGTAATCATTCCTTCGATTTATTTTTTAATTCTGAACTTTTTATGGTCACAATAGTACAATTAAATATTTTATCTGAGTCATTTTATATTTGGAGATTTTTTTTTATGGATATTTAATTTCATATTACTGCAAATCTAACGATATTTTATTGCATACTACATGGCATATTCTTTGGTTTTTTTCTGCAAAACAAATCCGGCCTTGGTTATAAGCATCACTTATACATAGTGGTGGTTAAATACAACTCAATGTTTAGATGCATCACTAAGTTGTAATCCTCTACTTCAGAACCTATTCCCTGGAAGGCATGGAAATAACTTGCCGAAGAGCAGAGACAAATAGGCCTGTTATTATGATTATAGCCGAAGAGGAAGGGCTAGACCGCCGTCGGAAGACGTTGCCGTGGAAGTGGGACCATAATCAACGCCGATCGGCGAGTATGCAAAGCAGCCGGTCCCCTCGCCAACACTAGTCCCATTAAAATCTCTTTATCGCCCAGAATGATATTCCTCGGAGGTATCTAACGTATCTGTTTTTGTTTTAATTTTATCTCAGAGATGAATTTTTGCTTTTAGTGTTTCAGGATCATCAGGAGTAACTGGATGTTCTCCTCCGGTAGGCTATAATCTTTTAATCTTGTATGTTACGACGATGATTTCTGTACATGCAACGAAGACTCTCCCATTACAATTTGAGTAACTACCAATCACTTCTTGTATTAATGAGCAGAAATCACAATTTAGCCATAGCAATCATTTCCAATCGCATTTGCTAATTACGAAGCAAGGAAAAAGGAGGGTATAAAATTTAATCTAAAATATTAACATTCCGATCTATAAATCCATATATATGGTTTTAGTAAACGTAAACTATGTATATAAAATAAATCATTATATAAACAGGTAAAGACCAAACAGTGCAGTATTTTATTCTTCTCTGTTAGACGACCGATTTCTTTTTGTTTAGTAGCTATTGAGTAGCTTCAGTGTTATCAATAAAAACAAATTGGCAATAGCGTATATAGATAAAAACATAAATTTTACTTTGTTAAAAAAACGATAATCTCTAAAAGTTCTTCACCCAATGCTTTGAAATATTAATACAGCGATGGCAACGGATTCAGGTGTATTTTTAAATAGATTTCATCGCCATGCATCCTCTTATTTTGAAATTATGGCCGAAGAATATCGCTATAGACTGTAGCCAAAAAATCGGTAACGATTTTAATAAAAGTTGGTTAGGGGTGGTCTTCTTCTTCTTCTTGAGGACTTTTTAATTAATATCTTAAACATACTTTCCTGAAAAAAGAAGTGATTGATTCAGAATGTCTGCGATTGAGCAAAAAGTGGACAAATGATACTGAACAATTTTGTATTGTAATTAAATACGAATGTGCATGTTTTCAAGTATACAATGATCTAATGTATAAGAGTAGAAAACAAATATTGAAATCATTCAAATTCAAACGTATTCCTCAAATTTCCAATAACGATTATGATCGAATTTCGAAGACTCAGCAATCGCTAGTAATCTAAACTATGTAATTTCAAGTTTTCAAACAACAAGAGTTAATTTGAGGTGTCGGAGTTCGTTAATCTTTACAAACTTGACCAATAACAGTTGGCAATACCAAAATTAGATATGCTAACCCACTATAAAACACTATGCACTACATTTGGCGGTGATCGTAAAAACCCTTTAAGGAATTACAGGTGTAAACATCTCGTTATGGAAGGACCAATTGGACTTTTAAAAGGTGTTGGATTTCAGTTAGGAATTTCCTTTTAATTATTAACAATGAGCTGTTTCTAGAAAGTAGTTAAGACATAAAATCAAGACGAAATAAGAAGGGGAAGAGAGTTGGGAGATGTTGAGAGTGAGAGAGACAATCTCCAAAGAGTTTAATTTTGATAAGGCAGATTCATTCATGAATAATTCAACAAGTTCCATGAATGCCGTCCTCCAACACATCGATATATTTTCATCATATCACTCCTCCCGGCACATCGATTAATTTTTATAGTCATGGCCTCCTAGTCGCTTGAGACCCTGTCTGAATAAATAATTAAGCAGAGAACAAAACATTTGGCAGAATTTCTAACTGCACAAAGGCTAACACGAAGATTTACGTAATAAAGTAATATAACTATCAAGTTTATATGTTTTGAGAGCAGTTTTTTACATATTTATACAACCAACATGGTAAGTTATTATAAATAACACTGATAATACCGTAATTGTACTTCAAAAAGGTCACTGACAAAATTAATAGAGCTATTAAAGTACATGTTTGTGATTTTCGATCATATTTATCGATACAGAAACTCATAAAGTGCACTTAAACTGCACAAACCCTATTATATTTCAAAAATAGTTTCACTATGTACACAATATATTATATTCACACGAGGGAAATTCCTAAAATTACTTTTCACAATAAACCGATGATATCCACTTTTAAGCATCATAATATATATAGAATGTTTTCTCAATAGTGTAACATAAAAGGGAGAGGACTGTCATTAGGAAAGAATTTGGAAATTCTTACCATAACGACATAAAAAAATAAATAAATAACCGGAGTAACAAAAAAAGGTGGAACATTAAATAATCAGTTTTACTCCTAAACAAAAAAACATCTTAAAGGTATAGTGACATATTATAGTAGTATTGATGATGGAATTGGGAGAGAAAGACTCAAAACTGTCGCAAGGTAAGAAAGATCATCAAGGTGAACCACATATGATATTCAAAGTTTGAAATATACATATATATCCCCACAAGGGATGCCAAAATGAAAAAGAGATAAATATAGAAACCACAATACATTGGAAAGAAATAATACTGGATAGACATTGGTAGAGGATTATTAAAGATCTACAAGGACGAGGTTAGGAATGGCTGTATTCTTGTATCCTATTGATGGAAGAAACAAACCGGTTAGGACCAATATACTAATTATGAATACATTAACATCGGTTTGTTTTATATTAACGACGCAATGAGTAATAACAATATATAGGGGTCAAACATGCGGAAATCTACGTTCTAAGATATTTTATCGAGCTCATCAACAATGATCCAGGGGCTTTATAATCGAACACAGTTATTGCATTAACTGATCCCAGGATTCACGCACGCCTTTAGGATCCTCATTATATATTCAGAAGATATCCTTGATGTTCGGAGAGTCGTCCTTGCAGGATAACCCCGCCATCCGGGTCCCAATGAGGGGTCACGACGAAGAGTATACGCGTCAAGACTAAATAAATCATGACGGTAATGGGCTTCTAATGCCTTCATTGGACTCGGCAGTAATCTTTGTTTGAAAAAGATAATTTATAATTACTGTTCGCAGCTAGGATAGATCCTGATCTGTACTTCGATTGCTGGTCATCAGGTACATATTCTGTGTACTCACGACCGTAGTCTACCGGACGATAATGATAGAGGTGGGATCTTCAAGGTCCCAATTTTGATGCTTCAATTGGAATTGAGCAAATCAGGGCCTGAGAACAAACAATGACCTTGTTGAAACTCGACACCTTCGTCCCATTCGATGGATAACTGCTAGGTATTAGAGCAAACAAGAAGATAATCAATAAAGATGGTACACCTATCATTTTTTAAGAATTCCTATTTTTGATGGAAAAGCTAAGTACGTCACCTTTTAAATCGTGCCTACGTGCTATATTTCAACTTTTTGCTGAACGAATCCTTACTAATTTCTTGTTAGAATAAAGCAAAGGTGGGGAACCGGCATCCTCGGAAGCTGCATGCGGCTCTCAAACATTTTTACGCGGTCTTCACTAATCTAGCACCAGAATTAATAAATTTTAATTATTCACGCTACCAAAATTTGAAAATCAATAGAATCAATTTGAATATGTGTATATATTTAGTTTTTTTTTTTGTTTTAAAGATCTTTTTATTGAGAACTAATACATTTTGCCACAAGTAAGGGTCTGAGTACTATAGCTGAGTAAGTCATTCTTATATCATTTAAGTTATTAAAAACAATAGCAACAGTAAATAGATGAACTATTATTGCGGCTTCTATTACAAGTCTCAACAACGTGCAATTAAAAAAATAAAATATGTAATATCATTAATAAATATTCATAATAAAAGTATGGAAATTAATTAAATTGCCAAGGATCTTACATACCAGTTAATTTATTATTTAATGAGTACTCATTTATACTAATTTTGTTAATTTTAAACCTAAATCACGAATACATGTGTTTTATTTATTTTTATTGCATGTTTTCACACGTTTAAATTTTCTGTTTTTATTTCAAGTTCTATAAACATTACTGTACCAAATTCCGGATTTCATTGTTCGTTACAAATCTCTTTAAAAGGCAGGGTTCAAGTCTGTTCTTTAAGCCAAACATCTCTCAAAAAAATATTGAACCATATTGCTACTGTTGTTGTATGTAATAAAAGCAAAAAGGTCGTATGTAACAATTTTTCATGTTTATTCTCTTTTGAATATGACATTCTGTATTCTGCGATTGCTATAAGTACTCTGATCTACAGTAAATTAGCAGAGGGAAATAAAATATGAAATTATACCAAAAATTCATAAGAAAATAATAGGTTTTTATTTTACATATGACCTTTTGTACTAACAGAGGAGGTATATTTATTTAATTATAAAACTCATTGTATGAGATACATAGCAAGAACATACCAACAACATAAAAATGGTTATTATTATATCAATAATATTCTTAAAAATAGAAACATAAAAAAAAAAGAAATTCATAAAATCGGTTAGAAAAATAATTTAGATTTAATATTTATCATTACTAACCTATATAAGTGAGAAATAATTTGGGTAGCTAATAAGAGATATTTTTGGGTGCGTTACATTTTAAATTTCAAGAAACCGAAATTTATTCTTCGAATACGAAAAATACGATTCGAAACGGCTTCCAAAAAGCCAATAAATGAATTTCTAAAATAAGATTTAACAAGGATCATTTCTACCCAAATGAGGCAATAGTAGATAACCTTGATTTTTACCAGTCCCACCTTTTCGGTCCATTTTATCAGATATAAACATTTGGAAACGGAGCCAACCAATAATACAATATTATATTATTTTTGCAAATGAGAGTTTGATAATTTATTACTATTATAAAATAAATAAATGTTGACTTACTGGTAATCCTTAGTATATAGGGCGTGAGAGAATGATTTCGGTAACTTACCTGAAAAGAAAAACATAAATTAATATCATGGATTTATTTTATTCAATAAATTGGCCAGTTAATGTTCTAGATGGTGTATTGTCATTGCTGCTTTTTTATTTTTAAAACATTAATATTATTATTTTTCAGCCTTTGGTTTAGAAATACAAGGAACTAGGTTATGGATATTGGCCTAATAATTTATGGCAGTCGACTCCAAAAGGCTCCTCAGAAATATAAGCCTTTACAAGTGTGTTCAACCCATCTGAGGTCCAAAGTGTGAAATATGAAATAAATTTAGAAGTGTCAAGTGAGAAAGTCGCGACAATAAAAACATTGTTTGTTGTGTAGGTTATTTTTAAATTTATAATAATGGCGGGGGTGTTAGTTCTACGAAACGTAGCATAAATTATTATTTTTGTCCAAAACAAGTGTGGGTATTTAACATCTGTTGTCATAGTATAAACATTTAATAAAGCTCAGAACTTCTGCAAACATTAAAAATTTATTTATAAGTATTTATTTTTTTTTAATGATCGCACTCCGTAGCCAACTTCTTATTCAATTAATATAAAATAGGAAATAAAAATAGCTCAAAAAGAGACATAAACTAATTATAAAATAAATGGAAAATTCCTTGTGGTGTAATCATAAATTCATTTGACTTATTTATTTATTTTTTTTACGGATGTTATACATATCTTGGTGTACTTCGTTTTGTATTATTGATTTTTTTTATATAGTTTGAAAGACATCTTTTTGTATCTATTGATTTTTTTATTCGTATAGTTTATTTAACATATTTTTATATAACTGTGTTTATGAGTTTTTTTTTTTGGGGGGGGGGGTATACTTCATTTTTCTCATATTCCTTCTGGTCAGCTAATATAACCTACCTCTACTGTGTTTATGCTTTCGTCTTTTTCATATACATCTGTTTCTTACAAAATTTACATACACAAATATTAATTCCATAATACATATAAAATAAAATATTTTTACTTTAATATTAGTAATTTCTTAAAGTTAACTTGATGAGTCTTGGCCATAGTGGCGATGTCTGGATAGGTAGTTTTTGAAACTAAAATAATGACACATTGCTAAGCAACTATGAAAAAAAAAATCTTCAGTAAGACAATTTGTTAATTATATCGTATTTTTGAAACTCGGATTCTAAATACAAAAAGATGGATTCGCTCCATTACAATAAAAAGAAGTCCATTTTTTTTTAAACACTCAACCAGCAGCAACATCGATAAATGTTCCGAAGAAACAAATAGCCACCGGAAGATCCCGAAGAAGAATTTTAATAGCATTCGAGACGTGTCGAAATTCGAGCGTAGCTAGCGATCCATCCTCCGACATGATGGACCACACGGATCCACAGTCAAAATACCATCAATCAAGATGTTGAGGAACCTCTTGCCGATGGATTATCTTCGTGCGTGGGTTTTCGATGGTGCTTTGCGCCTCCGAACGTGGGAGAACGAAACGCTGGTTAATGTTTGGGAAAACATCGCTAACAGCGATAATGTCTTGAGTTTAACGACCTTTCATTAGTGGCGAAATTTTATATACGGTGATTTCAATTCAAAAGCGAAAAAAGTAAATATATACCCATCAACTAGATGAAAACAAAGGTTTTCCTTCCCTGAAACGGAGTGTGTAAATATTATTTTACCATACACGGACCAATAAACTATATATTTAAATTGTGTAACTAATAATATTAGTATAATTATCCAGTAAATTTTAGTATAAGTTCAGTAAAATTATCCAGTTATGACTTCATTTGAACTAATTATTACTAGAATATTTTTGGTGAATTCACAATTAAGATATTGTTCTCAGGAGTGCGTATAATCTTACTTACTTAAAACTTAATCAGAAGAGAATTTCAATAATTAATAGTATCAATAAGTACTGCAGACGCATGTTAAAAAAATATCAACAGCATAAAATCAACGTATTCAATCATTAGTGTTCTCTGAATTGGTGGTAAATAAAATATAAACGCCCGGTTATATGGAATTTTTTTTATGGAAAATTAAGTATTTAATAGAAAAATACCTATGGTGGAGGTGTTTGAATTTTAAGAACATTTATTATATTTTATAAACATTCTTCAACGAAATTTAATGCCTATTCGTTAAATATTATGCTACGTATGAAGACGATTTAATTTATAATGAAACCCTCCCCGATACATACAAAAATGCACATTTAAAAAAAAATTATTTGTTTAATTATTAATCTTTCTTTTCTTTTTTTTTTTTTGTAATATGTGACCTAAATCTTTTTCTGAACAATCAGCTTAAATTATATTTAAGTATCAGATATATATATATATATATATATATATATATATATATATATATATATTTACTATACGAAATTATTTATATATTAGTGGAATGACAAACTGCTTAAATAATAACTAATTTTAACATGCTGACATATAGATCGGAAACCTTGTATATTTTTCTGACCTTTATAAATAAACAATTATTACTATTAACGTTTGTCATCAAGTACTAAGTAATTACAAAAAATATTCCATTAAGCAATATTCTGAGAATTGTCAGTGGCTTTTCCTGGTATAACTTTTTGTTCAGTTGCTTAATACCAAGCTCATTTACAGAATACAAAGCATTTATAAAAATTATAAACGATTTCAGTGGAGGAAATCTGCATAACGTAATTAGAAATTACATTTGATTTCCATTGAATGAATCCTAAAACACAATCCCCGCTAACTACCTTCAGATATTAGACTCTCATAAATTATTTATGGTATCTAGAATGTGCAATTCGAAACCATGTGAAAGTGAAAGTCGGGTGACATCGCTCGGGTCGGAAATTCTGTCTCCGGATTGTCTTGGAATAGATATCGATACAGACAATCGATTCCGATGCATAATCAGCGTCGGAATATGCAATTTTCTTCTAACCTGCGGTTGGTTGTTGGGTGTAGGATGGCCGCTTTCTACTCTACTTTGAAGTTCTTCTATTCAAGATAAAGAAATAATATTTATTCCGCTATGTTTTCGGTTTGATCCTAGCCCGGACGAGTTGTTCCAATATAGTCAGGAACGCTTATCAGTAATGGCTGCGGGATTACGAAACAAGGAGGAAACTGTGTTACAAGGGAAGCGGAAAAAACAACAACTATCGGTGTTACGCTTTCTGGTAAACAATAAACATGGAAACGAAATCCATGGAATAACAACAATAATTCGAATGATGGCGATGATTTGGAAATTTTAATAATTCATTGATGTCACAGTGACACCACGTCACCCATAATACGCCGTAACACGGATATGGTTGACTCCCTTCTTTATCATAAGCTAAATATAATTCTCCAAGTAATTAATAAATATTCCATTTTAACTCAAGAATTTAAAGTAATGAGTATAAAAAACAATGGTCTGAACGTTAGAACAAATAATAATTTCAATTCAATTTAATTTCAAATCATTACGTTGTAGGATAAGACTACGTTATTTTATTTTTACATTATTACAAGAAGTATTTTAATTTTCTTTTTGATATAGTTTTCAAACTTGAATATGAGTATTGAGGACGAGGGGTAAAATATAAATTAAAAATTTTTCATTTTAATATTAACTTCTAACACTAACACAAATTATATTTCAGTACATAAGCATATTTTTTATTATAAAACTATATTAAATCAATTATATTATAAAACTATAACATCAAGTTCTTTTTCTACGGTCAATCAATTCACATATAGAAAATACCCTAATACAAGGCTGTGTGTTCTTTATTTTTATATGAAGACTTCTTTAATTCTTCCTTTAAGAATTTTGTATAGTTCGTTATGCATGTGTTGGACGATAAGAGATATGCATAGCATATAACAAGTCTAATATGCAACTTAAATAACAACGTCTATTTAGAACATTTAATCTATAATATTTGAATAACAGGCGAAATAATTTTTTGTATGATCTCTAAAGATTTATTTAATTGAATGTGTGATTAGCAAAGAAGTGTCTAGTTACTTTAGGTACTACCCTTAAGTGACATCTTTAGACCTAACAATAAAATCTCCGCTGATAGATACAAAAGTATCTATTAAAGTCCTAATCGTAGTAAAAAATATGACTTCTATTTTAGGGATGATTTTATATTTGTGAAAATTTTGGAAAATTTATAAATATACATATATAAACTTTAAAAATGACTGAATTACAGTCCTTATAAAAGGTGTGAACTGGATAAAGACAGAAGATGACTGTAGAAGCTATTGTTTTACTGTAATGATAAAAGTTGAATTTGTGTCCCGAAGGTAATCCATTTTTTTTTTATTAAATAATTTAGTAAATAAGATACAAACTTTAATAGTTCAAAGTTATGGAACCTGGGCTCCCCTGAATAAAAACAAAAATGTTCATGGCGTTCTTCATCTCCTGGATACAGATATTTGAGACATTGGCAAGATTTATTCATAATCAAAATATAATACAATGAATGCTTCATTGTATTCAAGATTATGAAATCAAAATGAAAATCATACACACAACATAATTTTATTCTACGTGATTTCTCAAAAATCTTTATCAAAAGTAACCACTACCTGAATGTCTGATAGCCGCACGAGGGCATAGCCGCAACAGGTTGACCTTAAGGCACCTGTCGCTATTGAGAGGTCCACTGCGGACTCGTTTATTTTGCGCAACGGGATTGGCGCAAAAAGTAAATGAAAAGTAGTAGAGGAGGGGACTTTTAAGGAGGTGTTTGCCTTGTTCCAGCCATGTAAGAGACCTTTCGAATCTCTCCTTGTGCCGCCATACTGGATTTCGAAATTAATACAAACTTGCCGAATAATTATTCAAAAATTTCCAGTCATAACATAGAAATGCAACTTTCAAACACAAACTTCACAAGGAAAATCTTATACTGCATTTGCTTAAAGTGACATGGATGATGTCTTGGAAAAAAACAGAATACCCCTACTTAGCGATGCGGATAAATCAAAGCCTGTAATTGCCTAAGGCAATAAGGTCTGAGAATCGATTATTCTGATATTCCAATGATCTGTTCCAAAATGACGTCATTGGAACGTGTAGTTAATCGTTTCGTATAAACTCTGAATCAGTAAACATCCACACAAGATATTTCATATACCTTTAAATTGCGTTTCCTAGTCGGCTTACTATGGAATTTTACATATATTCTATAAACTTACTTTATTAATTTGTATAAAAAATTGTTTATTTTTTTTTCTTAACGTAAAAGAAGTAACAGGTGCGATAAATTGAATCTACCAGCAATTAAAGGATGTGCCCATATAGCTAACAATCCTTGAACGATCGGTAGATTACTCAGATAATTACCATAGAAGCGTGACTAGGTAATACCAGATAGAGATTCTCCATCGAAGGTTTCGAATCATTTCTTCGTGTATGGGTTTTTGTTGTAGGTTCAACAATAAAAAAATAAATAAGTTATAAAAAAAATAATATGGAAACCTTTAGTATAAGGCGTACCCTGTCCGCCTTGTATCTTCCAACGCAATTATCCATTTATAGAAAACGATAGGATAAACAGCGTGTCCTTGTTATTTTATTCAATTATTAAATATTCATAAACGATATGAATTTTATTAAATATAAATGCCGTTTAATATTAATAAAGATGTAAATTTTAGAGGTTAAAGAGAATAAATAAATATAAATATACGTAAAAAATGAATAAAGAAGAAGGTTTTGGAGGACGTGGGAGCTAATGGCAAGTATCTTCAAGTTTTTGCGCAGGAAGTTTGTGGTCAACATTGTGCGCTCTTCGCCTGATTCATTTCCAGACTAAGACAGGATTATATCAACTAATTAATTAATTCATCAATAAATATAAAATAATTCTAATTAATTAACTAATTCTTTTAAGTGGTAGAAGTTCCAAGAGACCGTCTGTCTTACGCTATATGATTCTTACTTCGTCACAAATAAAATTATCCATAATGGCCTTAATGTTCCATATGATGCCGAATAAGCCCAATCCAGTTATCTATCTTTTCATAATAAACTTCAAGCCCATCCAAACCTACTTTTATAATCTCCCAAGTCTCTTGATTATTTTTCGATTCCTTACAATCCTATACGGTTGAAAAGAAGATGTCCTTCTAATATATAACTATTATTGAAGTGCTACTAATGGTTAGTTTTTCTGAAAACCTGTCTAGGTACTATTACAAGCCATATTCACTTATTCAATTGTAAACATTAATAAATTGAAATAATAATTATACATTTTGTGTCACAAGCCCCCATTTTGTAAGACTACCTCGCTCCTTCCCTTACATACATTGAAAATTTCAATTTATATCATTTATGTAATGCTGTTAAAGAATTCATTATTGTATTAAATCATTATGGCTTTGTATAAAATTTAATGATTTTTTTTTTATATTTCGTTTCTGTGATATGGACTAAGTTTAATGATGGTTGTGGGGAATATGGAAACTTTTATAAGACATCGATTTCCATTGAAGGTCACCTATTTATGCAGATCAACTACACGTCATTCAAGCTCTACTTCATTACACAATTTCCGCTGGAGCTAAATTGGGCTGTGTAGTATGAGAGCCACGTCCGGAGACCTTGGAATCACGTGGCAACCCTTCAAGATGGGCGGAATGACAAGCAAGATCAAGATGACGATAAAATTCACTGTAAGCAAAAGCCCAACTAACTAAATCCAAAGAAATGCTAAAAACTCAGACAAATCTCATAAGCCCGTAAAAGCCCTAATAAGCTTTGTCCACGAGGCTCCCTCCCTTCACCAGCTCAAAGACCCACGTCAATCAGGACCAGACGCTCCAAATGGGCAAGGAGCATTAGCACTTCCGGACGACGACGTAACGTCGCCTCTGAAGAGAATCCACTTTTGATAGTATCCTGACGTACGGGGGCCCGACGCCGCTTTCAGTCTGGAAGGATTCGAATATGAATAGGTCCTGAGAAAAGACATGCTGTACACTGCCTAATTGCAGAGACAAAGCAGCCATAGATGGACCATCTGGAGAGGGTTAATTGGAGGCCTTGCTACAACAGACGGTACAATAGTACCTCACAGAAGACATAACCAAATGACTGATTGCCTGTGTGGTCTACGGTCATCTGCTTCTAGCTCGGTTAAGGAAGAAAAGTATGAATAATTGAGACTTAAGAGTGCTTGAACAGTTACTTACTTCCTTTACTTATAAGGATAACTAAGAATTGTATAATTAATACGAAGAAGGTCTATTTATGGAGAGTATTCATGATGATGCATGGTACACATGTTTTCAAAAAGATGCCAACAAAAAGACATACATTTTCATATATTTATTAGAGAGGAGATAAAAAATTATTCATACACGAGTTTATAATATCTATATCTACCTATACGTCTCAAAATACTAAATATATGTATTATTTCCATGATACAAGTTCCACAAGCGATGCCGAGAAGTTAAATAACTAGTAAAAAAATATTGGCTACATGACAGGGGAGAGTTTCATTCACCAATACTTCCTAAAATAACTCACTTTCTACATGCAACAAAATATTAGATGAAATAACTATGGTTTCCAATAAAATCCAATTGAGTCGCTGATTTACAAATAGAACCTTAATCGATTTTATTGGAAGAGGAACAATATAACAACATTGCACGGCTATGTTGAGTTGCTAAATAACACAGCATACTCATCAATCAATAAATAATACTGAAAAAAATATAAGAGAGTTAGGTCGGCCCATTGGAATACATCAGATATGCCAAGAATCAACACTTATAGAATCAAATAAGTAGATGCCTAGATCAAAATGTGTGGTGACAGAGGACTCCCAATGAATCTAAAACAATAGTTTCCACCATAGTCTGCATCTCTTCCCTTCCAACACCGAGCCTTTGCAAGAAATTAGTTGTAGTAAGAGGAATGGTTCTACTGCTTCCGAGCCATAGCCCTTTAGCTGAAGATTCCTCGTAAAATAAGTATCGTGTATATAAAAACATAGAATAAATCCGTTGGTGTAATTATTTTTTTCAAAAACCAATATAATATTAAAAATGTGTTTTTCATGCCGTTGTTTCTCTCTACACCGAATCTCAATCAACCTTTTTTTTAAATTCATTCTAAAAGTGGATCTATCCCGGATTTAATGGTCCTAATTACTATTGAAACAACCAGTGTTTTTTGGAAATATGTACAAGAAATGAAAAATTTCTAAATTTATTTTAAAAAAAATGATACAACTATTAGAATAGAAAACGTAGTTTTGGGGGTTTTCTGAAAAATTGTCAATGATGATTAGTGTTTTAAATAAAAGATTCAATAGGAACATTCATGAATGCTTAAATAATTTTTACAACTTTGAACATGGCTTCCTATCAAAATCATGGATATCAGGTAAGATTTTAACAAGTACTTGCAAACAGAAAATAAAATTTAAATTGATGCACTGGATAAAACCGTCCGAGTGTGTTCTTTGGAATGATATTTACACAATATGGTTGGTTGGGTTGTTTTCAATGCCCTTTTAAGGTATAACTGGGACAGGAGTTGGATTTTTTCTGTTTGTTCTTCGAACCAGTTCGACCATTTTGCTATCCTAATTGACTATTTGGGAAACTAATACAAACACTGACCCCGCTAAGGATGTAAAAGTAATATTTTGTAATAGTCATGAAAGAGCTAACGCAATAAACTCGTTTTATGAAGAAACCCTCGTAAAACGGAAATTTAACGCTTTCACTCGCCCCAACGTTGACTGACCTGTCTGCGATTTGATGAAACAAATACAATTTGGCATGGCCCATGACCCTTCCTCAGCAGATACAGATAGATCTGCCACAATCGTGAAGAATGGTCGAGGAGTCCGGCTCCTAGCGGCCGATGAGGGAATGAATTGTTTAAACCTTTGATGCTATCTCTTGAAGAGGGTACGCTGGCATTTAGCAGAAGACATTTCCACCACGAGTGAAAGTATTCCCTGAAGAAGAGCAACGCAAGGGTCTTCCATGGTGTCATTGCCTGCCACGCCATCGAACTATTCCTAATTAATCGTAATTAACTAATATACGAACGTTACTAATATATCTACTATATATTAGATAGAAACTACAAATATTAATTCGATAATTAATAACTTAAGAAGTTTGTTAAGAGCATAGGCGGATATACGGAGGGAGGGGCTTTCGGGCTGAAGCCCCACTCCCCCCAAATGGTAAAATATAATCATGTTTTACAGAAAAAAATATTAAAAACTATCTCTGAAAGTATTCTTGTTCGTTTAATTAAATTTAATAGGATTTCAAGTACCACTTAAACACCATTTTATATAGGTATTTAGTTTATTTCTTTTTTTTTTTTAAATTAATTATTGTTATATGTATATGAAAAAAAAATCTTTCGGGCTGAAGCATCCCCAAAATTAAATCCTGGATCCGCTAGTGCCTTAGAGCATTATTGTTTAGAAATTTAAACATTTGAAAACGAATGCAAAAACTCATATGATAAAAAATAACTACTTTCAATTGATTTCACGTAGTAGATAATTAGATAAACATTTTGTCGTTAAAAACCTTAAATTCCTCTAAAGGTGTAGATTTGAAATTCGATGCAAAACAGTGTTTTGTGCAAGGAAAATTTTTAATGATTTTTTTCTTCAAATATCTCCATATTACTACCCCAGAATATCTCAACGACTCTGCCCCTAGATAATATAAAGTATAAAATATTTTTTTTCCAATCCTGGATTGAAAATTAATTCCAAAGTGAAATGAAAAAATTAAAATCGGGATATTTCTTTGATATTGGGCGTAAATAAGGGAGAAAGATATTAGTAATTTTAGATATTTAAAATATGTAATAACTAAAATATAAAAATATTATTTCTTCATCGTGATATAAATTTGGAATTAAATGGATTGGAATTAAATTTCAATCAGGTATTGAAAATTAATTCCTAAGTAAACTGTATGTTTTATGTATGAAATGAAAAAATTAAATTTGGGATATTTCTTTGATATTGGCCGTAAATAAGGGGGAAAGATATCAGTAATTTTAGATATTTAAAATATGTGATAACTAAAATATGAAAATATTATTTCTTCATCGTGATATAGATTTGAATTTTTTTCATTACTCAAATTAAAGATAATTCAAATTAATGATAAATGTAATTTCAGTTGGTTTTACATAATATCTTGGAGCTTTTCGACAGATAAATTAAATAATGCAACTAAACCTATCTTCCCAAACTCTCACTATTTAAAAAATATATAGTTCCCAAAAAATATCGTGATTGAGTTGGTAAAAATAATTTAAATTCTCATTTATTAAATCTTATTGGTTTTTATAATCAAATTATTTTTTATTTTTATAGTTGGTAAATGGTTGACTGCCGTGAATAATGAAGAGAAGAATAGTTGGGGTGATCAGTCAAATAAGAAGGCAAAAATAAATGGTAATATTTATTTTTGACTTCTTATTTGACTGATCAACCCCAACTATTCTTCTCTTTATTATTTTTTATTTTTATTTTAAGAAGGATAGATTTTTTCCGAATGAAGGAAGCTAGTCGACTGTTCTACATATCATGGGTGATATTCAGGACGCAGTCAACAAAATAAAAAAAGATTTTTTATTTGGGCCAACGATTAACAATTAAATCCTCACTATTGGAGGTGATTTTACACCTTATTGTTCTCGGTATTGTAAATAAAAGCAAGTTTTTATTGTTTATTATTTGAAACCACGTCGATTATTAAAGGTTTCTTATTTATGTGATTTTGAAACATCGTCTTCACTTACAGAGTTGGCCCCCGTTTCACCTTGCTAACCAATTCATACTCACCTAGAGGTATTAATCATACTTAGGTATATTAATCACAGGTAGCTAATCCATTAGGCACAAACACTATCCACCTGTTAGGTCACAGCACTGACATCCACCACCACCTTGACCCACATCTGACCCGCAACACCTGACACTTTACCTGTTGCTCGTCGAGGTAGGCGCTCACCGGCGTACCGGACGGGGGTACGGCGTCCGTCAAGTGCCCGTCGACGAACACCCAAACGTAGAACATCAGAGCTCCTGTCCGAACTAAAGACTGAAGTACAAAACTTTTAGAGCGGCAACCAAGGACCGCACTCCCCACCACGGGCCGGCAAAGGTTTTCGCAACTTCGTAGAACTGAGTCAGAGCAAGCCTCCAAGAAAGGAGGGGCGCTGCGGGTGACGCAGGAGGATATTACCGTGGATGACAGCTATCGCCATGTGCTGGGTGTCAAGCACGTAGCTTGGGGAGGAACCAACTCGTCCATCCTAGGAAACTAGTTAGATGTATTCATGCTCAATGTAGAAGACTTCGCTAAATCTCGTCGGACAATGAGAGTAAGCAAATAATAAATAACGTTTTGGGTATTTTGCTCATTAGCCCCACCAGTTACTTTTTCAATTGGAAAAAGAAACTATTATATAAAAGTATCAGCTACATTTGAATCAATGTTGTTATTCTTCTATTATATAAACATCTGTTAACAGCTCATATTTTATGTGATTAAAGAAAACACATGATATCCTGATAAGAACACATCATATAAACAATGATTCCTGATAAAACTTAAAGCCTTTCTTTTCTTCATTACCCAAACTGGAGTATAACCTAAACGAGTTCATTTTACTAACTAAATGAATCTGTTAACATATGTTTATATAATGGAAGAATAACAACATTGATTCAAATATAACTGATACTTTTATATAACAGTTACTTTTTCCAATTTAAAAAGGACTAATGCGCAAAAGACCCAAAGTTTAATCCAGAAAAAGATGATTAATGTGGCAAAAAATTATCGTTAGGTCAGATAGAGTAATAATCCGCTGTACAGATTCCTTTTAAGTATTAACATACGTCTAAAACTTCCTGAATGGTTTCATCTATTCCTGACCTACAACATTTTTATATTCGAAACAATCAATATATGGTCAACAAGTCAAAATATGGTGCGTTTCCACATTAAAAATTTGTTGAAAAACATAACCGTATGAAATGGCCTAGATAGTTATATCCCTTGAGTTTAGCAGTTTATTATTATTAAATAAAAACTAGAAATTAAATTTAAAATTATTACATAAATGCCTAATTACTTACACCAATCAGCGGAGTATTACTGAGTAGTAACCTTAAACTATTTTGAGTACTGAATTCGAAGTATTTTACTCAAATTGAATGACTATTGGGAATTCAATCACTACTTCAGTTAATCGTTTGACATCAACTGAAGTAGTAATTAAATTCTTTGGTACTCAAAAAAGGTCAGTATTTGAGTAAAATACTTGGTACTCAGTACTCAAAGTAGCATTTGTCCATCTCTGCATTACTCATCCATTATCCGAAAAAAAGTTAATCATTTTAAGCACTAGGGTAAGACTGAATCCTACTTCGTTGTGCGGATATAGAATACCAAACTGTCCTCTACCAACCCACTCCCTTAGAAAGAAAATTCAATTCACGGACTCTGATGCTAAAAATACATAATCGAAGGCTGAGTACTAATTTATGTTGACAAATAGAAAAGATTCAAAAGACCATCGCCACTTCAACTCAAGGTCGAAAGAGCATTCGAAATCAACCTACAACCTCTCACCCAGTTCAATATAATAAATCAAGATGAAATCACCTCAAACCATTGAGAGCGAACCGTAAACAAGATATGTCGACATGGGATGGAGCACTTGTATCATCTTTAACCATCTGGTTTTACTACTTTTGTGTCATGAGTGGGAGCATAAATAAATTTAGATGTATTATTAGTAAAGCTATTTAATACGAAATTGAATTAATAATCCTCAAGCTGTTATATCTCAAAATTTGGATCACCACATGGATTTCTCAACTCAATCATATAGTATATTTGTTTTTTTTTATATCACGAAAAAAATCGAATTGATTGGTATCAGTCCTTTAAGATATTGCAAGTTATCTGTTTGAGGAGTTTATAGGGGGGTTAAATAGGGGGGACTAGTTTTATGTCGAAATAAGAATTTGTGGGGATTTTTCTTGGTTGAGTCAATAGACACGTAAATCTGAGACGCGAAGGAAGGAATTTTATACTTTATTTCTTTAGGATTGTAGTTTGTTTGTAATATCGAGTGTGTAATACGATCTATAATGGCTGAGCAGGTACTGAAACCTGAGGAACTCCTACTAAAGGTGATCTAATGAATGAAAGTTCTGAGCCTTAGCTGACAGAGAAAAATATGTCAAGAAGAATGTACAGAAGAATGAGATAGTAGGTAGGAGTGAATATCGTTTCAAGTTTGAAAAGTAGTTCCGTGTGGTATATTCTTATAAAATACTTGAGCGACTTCCAGATATAAAGTTAAAAAAAATATACAGTTTTAAATAACAATAATAATAATAAGGCTTAGCGAACTCGAACCAATTATATTACCATGTACAGTTCCCGCAATTCAGCGTTGTGTAGCCGCCTAGGTTCTCCGATTGACTGATCCGTCTTCGGTCGGGATATTCTACGCAATACTTCATTTTCAAAAACCTTAAGACAAAATACTATGTTTTAATTTAAAAATAGTAAATAAAATGGATGAAAATATTTTCGGTTAGTTAGATATGGGAAAGCAGTAGAGGGGACACAGAGACGCATTCCGGACAAATCCACTCCTCCGCAGAGTTTACAATGGACACGTTGGGAATGTAAGTTGGTATTTACAATAAGGTCAGAGGATATTAAGATTCCTCGAGAAGCTTCTCAATCCAGTTCCTTCTGCAGGCAAGGAGCCTAGGTGCTTCCTCCTCTACATTGCTACTTACTCTAACCACTAAACGTTCCGGTTGTCTCTTCTAATCGCACAGTCAAATGAGGCGATGACTCAATCGGAATCCAGGAGGCTGAGGCCAGCATGATCTGTTAGCCATCTTCTCCTTTCACTTCTTCCTCAGATTCCCCGGCGCCCGGCATTACATTCTCTGGTATCCAACAACAACAATATATAAGTTGATAACATCGATGCATCTTCTTAAAAGTTTTCTTAATAACATATTGTCTACTATAACCAACTTTCAGGACGCTCATAACTATCCCTATCCCTCATCAAAATACCATATCCAGAAGATCTTTCAGAAAAATATTAAAGACTGTGATTAACTAAGATTTTTAAGAAGTGAAAACATCAACAAGGCGAGATTAATAATTTGAAATATAAATTATAAATTATAGCTCATAATAAAGAGAATAAAATGCTGAACATTTCCCTCGTTTACAGGATATAGGTTCGAAAATTAGTTTCTAAGATATTTAATATAAAAGATACCTTCCATAAAACCGGTTATCAGTTTTCCACATTATTTGGTTTTCGACATTATTTTTGCTCTTTTCCGCTGTCTAACACAGCGTCGCGTTAAGATACAATTTTAATAGCTCATAGTGGATGAAATTATTTCCCTCGCTAACAATATGCAAGTCCGATTTTCAGTTTTTGAGATATTTCAATCCATGTGAAAAAACACTTCAATTAATCGACTCCCGTCGACTTTACCCGGACGTTACACTTCGGAGATCTAACTGCTCATCTAATTCACTTTCCATAAAAAGTGCAAAACGCGCCTAAAAAAAGTTTTCACTTGAAAAAATAAGTTTTTAACTAACCCAAACTTTTTGTGATTCATATGCAAGTAAATGTAGGTATCTTCTGTTTGTGCGAACCATCAATATATCTTTTTGAAGAAAATCTCTAGGTTCGATCTATAAATAATCCACTATCTCTACATTGAAAAAAACACATAGCACTCACAATATCATACACATGGTAAATGATATTTAAACTTAGACTTCAATTCAATGGTGGACTGGCGTCGTCCCAAAGTTTATTTATTAGAAAATTGATTGATAAATAATATTATGAATTATTAAAGACTATTCCAAAAAAACAGGATGGTATTCTTCACTATAACATTCACATATCATTCATATATGGACAGGTTTATTTGGATGGAATGACAGTCATATTTTTTATTTGTATTGCTTAGATCGAAACAATCAAAAGAACCCAGTAAGAGTAAGTAAGAACAGTGAGTAAGAAGTCCCTCAGGTATACGCCATATCCTACTACACCTGCCTTTAAAATAAGACTTGTATAAAACTCTCTTCTGTACTCCACAGTTCAACCTCGCGGGTCAGAACAGTTCGCCAACCTTAAAAAGACGAACAAAAAAAATCTTGAAAAAAAAAAATGACCACAACGACCAAGTTCAGACATTTCCGATTCTAACAACCGGATTCCAAAAAGCCAAATTGGAAGAGAAGAGGCTAGAAATATTGGTGATTAGAACAGGATTATACAGGAGCCGAGGAAGCTGGATGATAAGGAGCAGGCGAGAGGAGGACGAGGCCCGGCATAGGCCACTTCTTCAGACGCTGCGGTCGCGGGACACAACCGCAGGTCGCAATCAGCCGCTAACGGTCCGGGTGAAATGCACACATCAGTCGTCACTTCTTTGGCCGGCTGGGTACCGCTACCGGAGGATGGTCTCCATTATCTGGTCCACCGCCAAGGAGGATTCGTCATTGCCAAACGATGGACATTGTTAGTTCTCCCATTCTTTAGCTAGTAAGGGAATCCTTAAATATGTAGGTGCTACAGTTCGAACTAATAATAAAAGAGAGAGCATTAATAAAATTCAAACTGATCCCTAATAGAGAAATTAGTAACCATCGACCTGTAGTCCGTGGTATAGGCCCCTCTTTATCAAATTAATAACATCTGCCTAAAACTTCATCTCATCGCAAACGTACAACTATTTAAATTACGCATTCTAGAAATTGGGGCGTTTTCAATCTAGAGGTCGGCAAACTTTGTATATTTAATTAGATACCAAAAACTCGTAAATATCCATTTTCTTTCCACTTGGATCATATGATAATTTCAGCACAAAATCGAGAAAAAAGTTGGCCATCAAAAATATTGAGTTTGGAGTGACCTAAAGCCCCAAAATGTCAAGGTTATATACACCAAACGGCCCAATATTTTTGTAGGCCACCTTTTTTCTCGATTTTGTGATCAAATTATCTTATGATCCAAGTGGAAAGAAAAAGGACATTTACGAGTTTTTAGTAACTAATTAAAATATACAAAGTTTGCCGATCTGCAAATTGAAAACGCCCAAATTTCGTAAATTTTCATAAATTAAATAGTTGTAGGTTACGATGAGATGAATAACTATTTACAAAGTTTTAGGCGGATGTTAATAATTTGATAAAAAAGGGCCTGTATCCCGAACTAATACATATAAAAAATTTAAATTGTTTTATCATTTTAAATGTTTTATAACATTATCTATTTAATTATGTACTAAAAATTCATGAACACACGCTTTATACTCAAATCGTAATTTGATGATAAAGTCGAGAAAAAAATTGGCCTACAAAAAATAAATAGGTCTTGAGCGAGTACAATAAAATATTAGTATAAGTTCAGGGCTAGTTGTATGCTACTTCATAACTATTCAACTGGAGGAATATTTTTTCAGAGGGACAAAGTATTCACTTATTCATTAAACTACTAATTAAACAGTCGTAATAAAGCATGAAGTTTCGGTGGTCGGTGTTTCGGTGATGTTGCTTTTACGTCGAATGCATTTTCACTGCAGTTACTAGGTACTACTAATTAGGTAAGAAGATACGACAAGCTATATTAATCTAAGCATCATTAGGTAGGCGTTTGATAGCTGTTTACCAAACATGTCCCTTGATGAGTGTCGTCTGAACTATGTTCCACCTTCGCAATCGATTCATTGGAAAAAAAAGTTGACTATAGTCGCATATATTATTTAAAATTACAGCTCAAGGTTTATGAAACAAAACAAGCTCATATTCTGCCACACTTTATTCACAATAGGGTTTAGGCTATGCATTATGTATGCATAACATGTATTTGTTTAAGGTTGAATATAATTTAAATGGTTGCGATAGATAACAAAGTTGGAAAACAAATGGTATTAAGAGATTGGGGACAAATGGTGTTAGCAAGCACAGAAACTGTTAGAGAATTGCTCAAAGTGGTAATGAACCATTCGCGAAAAGGAGTCCTATGAAAGGTATACAAGTTGACTGGGTCATGTTTATGTAGGAAATACCTGATAATTAAATTTCAGCTTCTAATTTTACTTGATGCTTATCTATGGGCAATGAAGTAAAAATTATGGCAGATTGCAGATAATATGTTAACCACAAACATACTGGATGTTGTTCCTTTTAGTAAAAGAGCACATAAAGGAAAATACCGCACGAAGTGGACGCCGTTGAAGAGCTGGCCTAAAATGGAAGGGTAGTAAACATCCATCGAGTATTGTACCGAGCAAAGATAATTAACAATCCTTAAAGGCACCGTATACGCGATACAATTAACATCCAGGCAGGGCAATGACGGGACAGAAATAGAAGAAATTCTCATCCCAAGTTAAAAGGTCGTAAAGCACAAGGTCTGTACTTAAGACTTTAAGGTCCAATGTTTTTGCACCTTTCACATCCCAGACATAATTCATTTCTGATACTGGCATTGCTTTCTAGGCTACGGAATTGCCTCTTCCAGGCTGTAACAAAAGATGCCTCAAAAAGACGATTGTTTTCCACTTACAATCATAAATGGCCAGGAAGATGGATGGCTTCAAAACTGAACCAAACAACAAACAAAATAAAAAAAAAATTAAAAAAAAGACAAAACAATAATAATCAGTACAAAATATATAGGAAGGCTTAACTGATTATAAATTTAATATCTCATTAAATATATAAAGAATTATAATAAGTTACTTTAAAAGCGTAATGCTCTTGTAACTTATTTTATCTAAATTTTCTTTAAAAATAAGTAAAATGTAGTTCCCAGCTAATAAATATGCTGATATTAATTGCATTTATGACCATTCTCATTAAAAGGTTATCCAATCATAAAGTACCAGTTAATTGGTGCTAAATTAACAATTAAGAACAAGACACAAAATAGATGTAAACGATACTAAACAAATCGCAAATGTAAAACAAAATAAATAATAAAAACAGGCGCACATGGCTTGTAAAAAAGTAATCAATAACGGAGTAATTGAAAGCGAGTCATTTATTTACATCAGTAATCAATGCTTGTTCAAGGAGTTATGGGTGTATGTTTATTAGTTTTGTTTTACTCCAATCGTCAGTATACCCTTTAAAGGCCTTTGTACTCGCTTTTTGTGACAGATCTTTGTTAATAGTTGTCCAAGTTAAACTCTGTTAATAGAGGTTTATACATACAAAAGTTAAATTTTCCATCTCTATACCTCTCATCAAAGATCGACATAAAAAAAATATATATATCAAGAAAATTTAAATCACATAGATTATTATTTAAGCTTGTATTATTTATGGTTACGATATGTCACTTAATGACTTTTTGCAATAAACCGAATATATGACATTTTTTAATCCTGAGTGGATTTAGGAGCATCGTAGTGTTATGCATTAGAGATGATATTGATTTTTCATAACTGTAATGCTGCACATTAAGGCCGAAAGGCAAAACCGTTCGAAGGACACGAAATCAGTATAAGATGGAATAAACGTTGCTAGGCAGAGGTAGGAGGAGCTCCTAGGTTATAATGGGGTGGAAACTGGCTGATGATGACACAAGTGGACTGGAGGTATTAAGATTCCAGCTGGCTCGTTATAGTTGGGGCAATGGTCTGCTATTTCCAGTCATGGAGAGATCTTCTCCAGTACTACAGCAGGAGGCAGCCATGCTACCTAACGACTTGATTTATCCCTTAAGCCACTACCGAAAACTGCGCCGTAAAAAGGGAGAGAAAAAATTATTTACAGCCCTTCGCTAGATAGTCATCCGTACCTGTTGTAAGTCGAGAAGGTCCTAAAGTGTGACAGGTGAGGCTGGAGTGAGATATAAAGGGACTCACTCCTACATCAGAATGGCCCACTTCTCTCTCGGAATTAAAATGATAATAGGCCGATAATAGGACAGTAAAGTTTTAAGAGCTTTCTAGTTTTTTACAAGCTTGGAGGTTTTTGTGAGGAACCCGAGGACGAGGAACTTGTAAATCAACGGATATTTGTTTTAGTAATTTGACCTTTTACTATTATAATAAAATTAAATAGTTACGTAAAAAACTGAAACTAGGCATGAAGCTAATGTCTTTATGTAAATTGCAGATAATTAAGTAAACAGATAATTTTTAAGGATGCAGGTTTATATAGAGTAATAAACCAAAATTTAAATGATACATATATAATTTTTACTTTCATTTACCTATATATGAACTATATAGTAAAGGAAAGTATTGCGATCGTGTAAATGTTCGAATCTTAGTTTTAAACAGAAATAGACGTTAAGGTCCCTTGAGTCCAATTAACCAAATCCCACAAAATGGTTTGTGCATGTATGTTTGTTAACAGTCTAGCTCAAAAACGAAAAGTCTTATTGAAATTGCATATTTAAGGATTGTTATATGACTGGAATGTTATAGCAACTTTTTCGTCAACATCGGCTGAACGAAAGTGCCACTTCAATCATCGATTTAACACATTTTTTTTTAAGGATTTGGTATAAGGATCCGGCAAAACTTTATATTTTTCCTCTATCTTTATAAATGACCGAGATATAAGCATGTAAAATCTCTGATCGGCAGCCATTTTGAAACAAAATGTTAAGATGAGTAATGTCGAATTTCGAAGATTTTTCTTGTTTGACCTTCGACTTCAAAATTTCAAAACAACCGTCCAGTAGCCACGGAGTAGAATCCATGTACGCCGGTCCACAAAAATTTGTTTTAATTTGATTTTTGGATTGTACGTATTTCGAAACGTAAAAAAAAAAATTGAAAACGGTTAATTTTTTTCTTAGAAAAATAGAATTAAAAGGAATAACATATATCGTCGGCACCATGTTAAAGTATCGAATGTGAAATGAATTCATTATATTCTTAATGAAATTGATAAGTTAAGGCAAAAACGCTCATCCGATGAAACAATGATGCAACTTTAAAATTTTGCAATAATTTTCCATAACTATCCCGTTACATTTTCAGAAAGACGTCATAGTATACTGTATGCAAGCTTTAAGTGGATAGAAGAATTTTATACAGACACAAGCGAATTGATGATTGTGCTACTTACACATATAGTGATAATTCTAATCATTTTGCCTCTTCTATAAAATTTTATAATTTGCATATACGTTATTTTTAAACCATAAATATAATTTATAACTGAGGTAAATTATAAATATAATGTTTAATTGGTAGACTGTGTAATAATATTGAAAGTAAGAAAAAACACTCTTCTATTTACAGTCTCATATATTTATGTTTAGGAGCTTTCGGTGCTCTGCACCATATTCATTTTTAAAAAATTCTTTTATATAAAAATAAAATTTATATTAAGAACAAAATCCTAAAATGGATGGAAGGAACATTGTAATGATATGTGGAAATAGGCGGAGTACTGAAAAATAACAAATATAATGTTTAAATGTATATATATGTTTTTGATGAAAAAACAACATTTTTTTAGATGGATATGATGCATAAAACATAAATATATGAGACTGTAAAAAGTTGGGTGTTTTTTCTTAGTGCCAATGCAAATATTATAACAAGACAGGATGATCCTGAAACGTCACTAACAAGTTTAATCTTTTGACGAAAATTCATGAAACAGAGGAATCCTTAGACTTTTCAACAGAAGGTCTTGTCATATTGAAAGTATCCGAAACCACGGGATACCTCAATGTTTTTTAGAAACTTTTTCTTGACAAGGGAACATGGATACTCGAGAAATAATAGTTGCTGCAAGAGAACGTACACGGCAGGTAGTCCAATAAGGAGAAGAGAGAGGAGACCGATTGACGCCCCGAACCCAAAGGACAAAAAGACTTGAGGTTCGAGTAAGTAAGGGCAGACCCTACTAACCTGCCAAGGGCTTCCCTCGTCACAGCTCTGGTCTCCTGGAAGGATGACTCAGTCCTGGAGCAGGTACTGGAAACAGCCCTTCGGTCGTCATATCCAGATCCTGGGCCTCCAAGTTCTGCTTATAAACTGAACTTACACAATAGGCTTAACTTGGGCAACGAGCAGAGGGGATTAATATGCATTTTTTCTAGATCTTTGCTTTGAAGAAACTAACCTTTTATCTGAAATTTTCCTGTAATTATAATGTTTTCATTAATAAATCAGACCAATATTTCCCATACATCCCTCTCAAAAGAAAAAACAGTTAAATTTGTTTTAAAAAATTTAATAACTAACATCAGGTATGGTAACGTCTCGGTCCTTTTCATAAATGTCATTTTCAAATAATTACAGTGTATTATAACCCAAATATAAAAATTACTCGAAAGTACAATAACTCGTAATAAGAGTACTCGACTAAAAACCTTGCACCAACAAGAGTGTGAGGAACTACGTATGGTTGGCCACGCTTACTATGCATGGTGCTAACATATTCCAAAAGGAATATTCTTCATAGGTATGTTACTCTACGTTTTGATTCAATCTGCCAAAACCTTCAGAATTATGTAATGAAAAATATATTTTTAATATGATATTCAAACGAAAGGCAATTTCCACATTCAAATTTCCCTCAGTTCCTCCAGGAAAAGATACATCTTAAATTTCATCTAAATCCAGTTTTTTCTCGCTCAAATAATATTCAGTTATTATGGAATTTGTAAGGTCGACGAGCATAAAAGTTTTCTGAATAACTTTGGGTTTGTTAGGAATTGGGCCTAAAATTCAGGAATATTGCAAGGTCTACATGTCAGAACCTTGTAATTTTCCATATTGAAATGGTAAGTGTTAAAGAATTATATAACGGTATCAATGACATTGAATATCATTCAATTCGCCATATCTGCAGATCTTGTGCTTTTTCTTTCCAGAAATCTAAATGCAAATCTATTGAATCTTTGTCGATTCAGTTACAAATACACTTTATTATTTATTTCTAGTTAATTATTGGTACCATCAAAAAGTACGTAATAAGAACCGTATGTGATCCAATAAATAAGAAGAGGCGCCAGAGGGCTGACGGAACGAAGAAGTGGAAGGCATCGAGTAGGGACGGAATGCGATGGTCGTGTTGTGAACTCGGTCTAAATGAAGGGTTGTGATTGGCCAGCCTTGAGCCGATCCTCGAGGACTAACGACCCCCTATTATCCAATCAGAAGGCGCATCCCTCGGCCCTATCCTTCTTTCTATCCGCTCCACCTGTCTTCTTTTTTTTTCTTATACATTTTTCATTAATAACCAGAAAAAGAAGTGAAATTTTCTGTAACGGGACGGCATAGGTGCCGCACTGAACAAAAATGCGATAATACCTAGAAACAATTATAATATATATATTAATTACGTGAATCTATGGCAATAATAGTGCTTCTTCTTCTATAAATTACCTAGCTTGCTATAACCTATTAAAGCAACCACATTAAAACAATATTTATGGAGTAGGATATGGTCCGGAAATAGGTCAGAAATAACATCAAATAGCATTAACTAACACTAAAGTTTTGGCCCATACTGTAAGTTCTTATCAAGACCAAAGAGAAGAAGTGGGGATTCGCTGAACCTATACCTACTTTCTTGATTTATCATGCAGTCACCATAATTTAATTCAAGTACATATGAAGAGTGCCCTGTAAATAATGGGAAGTATTTAAATAAGTAATAGTAAACCTCAAGAGTAACAGTTTGCATAACCAATGTTGCGTGGTACAGAGATGAACCGTCTCTTACCACTTCAATCAAATCTAAAATGTAGCTATGCATCCACCCCAATATTTTCACTATAAAAAGGAGAAAAAGAAATTCAGAGTCACACAGACAATAAACATTTACAAAATGGTGCGGTACTCAGTATGTGTTGCAGAATATTATATTCCCTGAACACAAGGAGTGTTGCTATAGTTGGGTCAAAAATTTCCAACATGTTGGATCAATTACGTCCGGCGACCAAACGGAACCCTTTTACACGATTCACTTTCTCCAACTAAGTAAGTTGATCCTAGAAACTTGACGAGAAACTTAACCAGATAATAGGGCCTTAATAGATGAGAAAAACAAACCTTATTCTGGGACGAAGTCCCTGAACAATAACAGAGTTATACAGAAAACAAACAATAGTTCTGGCCAAATGTTACACTAAAAAATAAAATAAAAAAACATTAAGTAAACTAAGAATAAATACACTACAAATCAACTGAACTGTATGAAAAATAAAAACAAATAAGAAACTAAACAAAATAATCGGTGCTAAGAAATAAAAATATACCTATTCGAATGAAAAAAATTAAATTCTTCTAATAGTAGAGTACCAAATTTCCGATAAAATAAAAGAAAATTAAATGTATTATTTAAAACCGTAATATGTATATATATCTTCAATACATAAATAACCGTACAGTCAAGATAAGAAAAAAATTGATATGTATATAACCAAATACAGCTCATACTGTGATATAAAGTATTGTAATTGTCATATAAACATGGATGGAAGGGACTAGTGCCTTTTGATAATCAACATTTCTAGCACCTAAGGCCAGGGTTTGGGAGGTAGAACGGTTCTTTTGTGGATACGACTATGTAAAAAAAAAAAAAAAACGCTAAAGGATGGTTTGGGACCCCAAACTTACGGTATTTTCAATAGCCCCCATCGTGAAATTCGAGAAGACATTTTTTCTCATTGAAAAGAAGCTAGTTCCATATAAATATTTAAAAAAAAAAAAGTTGCTACAGAAGATGGTTTCGTCCAGACGTAGGAGATGTGGAATTGGAGTTTTTTTCCAGCACGGAAGAGAGAAGTTACAACTCCCAAAATACAATACATCAGCTGATAATTAAAAATACTCGCTTGGATGTTTTTACATCGTGAAATACCTGAATGATGGCTACCATTTCTTCCCCGAAGGCAGCGCGATGTAAAAAATGTCTAGAAGGAATGCCATCCCGTCCGAGTTTTTGCATACAGGGTCCCGGATGGGATTTTATTAACTGGACAATAATTGAGCGGTTTTTCAGGTCGGCCGTTGACAAAGGACATGGGCCCCTTTGTGGTAATTCTTTGTCCCTCTTCGATCAAGGACGATCACGCACTCCTCACCGCTTCATTATCGGCTCTTGATACGGTCAATCTCATAGCGGGTCCTCACAATGTCCACTGTCTTAGGAGTCATTAAAGGAATCCTCGGCGCCGTGGAAGATGACTCCTTCGAGGAAATGGTCCGATGGAAACTCCATCATCCTCTGGTAATTATACTACTCGCAGGGGTCTTTCATTGTCGATGAACTGGACCGCTCTAGAAAAGGTTAGCCGAACGGCCCTTTGTAGAAAAAGGTAGGAGGTAATGTTTCAAGAAGTTTTTTTGCGATTCCCTTTTTACCTCCTAGTTCTGTCCGCGGAAACCGTTCTATAACTAACCGCAACAGTATACATTTATTTTGTGACAGTTGTAGTTGTAGGAGTTAGGTTCATGGTTCTTACACATTTGAGCAATAAATCGAAACTTCAACAAGATAAACATTGTATATAATGTTCCAGCAAACAACAGAGATAACAATACAAAAAAATAAAATAACAAAAAACAATACTCCATATAAATTTTCTCCAACAACAAAACGGAATATCAACTTGATCACTGATGGACCCAAAAAAAGTATACCCTCTTCACATCAAATACTATAATGATTAAACTTTATCTAGTGTTTGATATGCAATTTTTATTTTTGTTTTTAAATAGTTTCAGAATGACTGGAATTATTTTCAATTTGGTTCTGTTATTTTGGAACAAGAACCACTTGCAACTTATCGGATGAAGATTTCACAGAACTTTTATTTAAAACGTCTCTTGGTAGCTAATCAAATAAACGACATATCAGAGTAAAATAATTCAATTAAGAATAATTAAAACTATAATCGAAGCAAAATAAGTTTCAAAGAAACTGTTAAATAAAACTTTTCAAATAAGTTTCAATACAAATTTCAACCTCTAGTTGTACCATTGCCTATCGCAATTACAGGTAAGTAAGGAACTCAAATAGGTCCCCTTTGAGTTCACAGAAAAAATAGTGAGTAAAATGAGTTGTGATTAATTTTTTTAAGATGCTTTTATTATTAAAAAAAATACTAAAGAATAACAATACACATAATCCCATAACTCAAGTATAATCTGTTGTAATTATTTATAGTAAAAATTAAATACATTGATATACTATAATAGTTTTATCCAGTTTAATATATGTTTAAAATATAATTTCATTGTATCACCCCAAACAAACATCTATGGTAACATAAGCAAACCATAGATGAATTTTTATTTAGACTTTAAGCAAAATGATATGTTAATAAACCAAACAAAAATCATAAAATTCCAATTGAAACAACGACTGCATTGTTGATACAGATAAACAAAAAAATATTCTAACTTAAGAAATAACGAATAAGGGGCAGTGTTTTGACGAAATAAAAAATATTCTATGGTCTAAAAAAATCAAATAATGCACATCTCTATTCCACTTAAATAAAATAAAAGAGAGAAAATAAACGTCTTCAACTGTTTTGGTATTTATTGGCCATTCTTTGCGAAGAACAACATCTCTATTGACGTATCAGAAAAAAACGAAAAAAAAAAAAATCGAAGGAGAACCTTAACATTCTTCGTCGTTGTTTAAGAATCCAACATTCTGCGCCATCAGCTTTTTAAGCCTTTTTATACTTCTTTTATTTATTTTTCTGCTGCTGGCTTGAAAATCATTAGCTCTGATTCCGAAATAAAATAAATAGAAATTACAGCCGACAAAATTATGGCTATTTGTAAATTAGTAAATAATAATATTCTAGGATGCTTTGGGCCAAGAAAATATACCTGGCTGCTTACCCTAATAAATCTATGATTTATGAAGTGAGAGCTGAATATTTAGTGTGGCATGGCAGTGCTTCATGATTTACGATTAGTGGACGGTTTGCAATTCTGTTTCGGTTATCATTTTTTTTATTGTTTTTTTTATTAACAAATATAATTTATAATTGTTCTATAACATAATAAAAAAGTAAGATGTAGTAGGGAACGACTACAACAGAACATTAACAAAATATACAACTAACGAAATCCATCTTGAAAAATAACATTTTCTAAATAAAACGTATGAGTGGTTTCATATCAAAGATCTGTCGTTTTTAAGAAGTAGAATAAAAGCTAATTTTCGTAACACAATTTCAAGTAAAACCAATTCCAACAATTTTTATTCGTGAGTATAATTTTTAAATAAAATATTCGGAAACAGTTTGAGTTGAACCTAAAAACCGAAATTGATTTTTTTTCTCCACTTTCTGAAGTCCACTTATACGCATATAGTTTTCAATAAATCATTATTTTAAGTATAGTAGGGCCACTAACTTATTAGGAAACTGTTTTTAAACTGTCCGGAAACTTTAAATAAAGGGAAAACAAAATTAAAGAAAAGTTTCAAATATTATTCTTGCTTACTTTGAGCTGAAAATGAAAATAAACAAATACTTTTTTTATTTGTAAATAAATCTTAAAATACATGCGTTTTAGAAATGTCTACATCTAGCCATATAAATATATATATAAATTAAGATTCACCATCAGTTTAATATTTTTTATTTCATTAAATCGACGTTTCGTCCAGAATGCAATCATCAGGAGTGATCTACAATCACATTTTTAATTAGTTTAAATAAAATGCAATTTATATCAGTGGTTGAATGAAACAGTAAACTCTTATAATTAAGAGTGAACATTTTGCTTTTACACATCCACACACACTCACATTTATATATGTGTGTATGTGTATAAATGTTTTTGTTGAACTTCTATTTTTATTGATACATGCCGTTTCAAAGCATTATATTATATCTTTTCCATACAATAGTAAATAAATTATTATTGTTACTGTAAATTATAAATTAATTTTAGAAATAGGTCGTTGTAACAAAATCACTATTCAATTAAAAAACTATTCATTTTTAAAAATCAACTCGATTCGTTTACGAAGTTGAATTCTTATTTGTAATTCGGAGCACATTTCTCAAAGTTCTTTTTATTAGAAGACTTATTTTATTTAATTGTTTTTATATAGAATATTTTTTTTAAAATTTATTATATTTAAATAAGATAGAATTACCTATAAATAGTTTTTATACAGGCACACGACACTCTTCACCCAGACAGCGACAACCGATGACTGTTTGTTGACTCTGGGTACGCCTTTAGATAACATTATTTGTTGTCCTTGCAAGGCCCACAGGGGAATTAGATAGATACGGCCCAAAGACAGTAAATATTTATTTTAAAGACTAAGGTTGGTAAACAAATTGAAAGGATTTATTTAAATATATCCCCTACCTTCAAGAGATATCGGACGTAGAGTAACAAATGGAATTACAGATCTAATTTTAGATACCTCCAGCAGATACGTGAGAACTAAAATTGGCTAAATAAATTATTATACCTTTGTTGACCAGTCGGGATATATAATTGAGCTAATGGATTCTATCAACTGAAAATTAATATATATCTTTTTAGCAAAATAAAATAAACTGCGTTTCGACAAGAAATGATAGACATAATTCATATCTTTAGATCTTCTACACAGGATCATCCATCCTCGATTAAAATACATCACGGTTCAGACCTATTTTTACAAAATTAGTAATGTAGTAAATTAATAATCCGTCTGAAACCTCATAACTTAAAACTTTTCTATCTACAAAAATTATCAAAAATGGAGCGTTTCGTTTATTTAATTAATTTAATGAGGTACTCATGAACACCCATTTGCTTTGCACTTGAATCGTAAGATAATTCGATCTAAAAATCGAGAAAAAAGGTGGCCTACAAAAATGTTGGGCCGTTTGGCCAACATAACCTTTTTATTTTGAACGTTTTGGTGGGATTCACGCCAAACGGCCTAATATTTTCGTAGGCCACCCTTTTATTGATTAAGTGGTCAAATTACCTTATGGTTCAAAAGGAATAATATAATAGAGTCTTGGCCTCCTGACTTATTTTTCTCCACTTGTCTCTGTCCTGTGCTTCTTTCTTCCAATTGAGCATTCTTAATTTCATCAAGTCTCTAATCACTAGAGGAACCAAGATTTAATTTTTTTGGGAGGGAGGCTTCAGTCCGAAAGCCATTTTTATATATATATATATATATATATATATATATATATATATATATAACGATAGTTATTTTTAAAAAAAAGAAAGAAAGAAACTAACTACCTATATGACATGGTGTTTAAATGGTTCTTGAACTCCTATTAAATGCAATAACACGAACAATAATCCTTTAAGAGATAGTTTTTAATTTTTTTTTTCCATAAAACATGGTTATATTTTACCATTTTTTTGGGGAGGGGAGGAGCTTCAGCCCGAAAGTCTCTCTCCATCGTAGATCCGCCTGTGTCTCTAATTAAATGAAAAAACGGTCTATTTTTCTAGATGAGTTTTAAGTACCTCATTGAATAAAAAATACTTTACTGATCTCTAGATTGAAAACGCCCCATTTCCGAGAATTTCCAAAAATAAAATAGTGGTATGTAACGATAAGATGATGCGATTTACGAAGTTTTAGACGGATCTCAATGATTTAATAAAAATATATCTATCGCGGAACAAGTGTAAGAAAACAATATTTAAAAATTAATAATAATTTAGAGCTCCAAAATAATCCCGAATAATCATATCCCGGACTGACAACAAAATGGCGGACCACGAACACCTGTCTCCCTTCCTGCCCGGAACAGCAATAATTTCCTTTTCCGGCGGCGGTCATTGAAGAACTCTCTCGTAACGTTTAGAAACTAACTTTCCAACTCTATTACAAAAAAAAAAAAAATAAATAAATAGAAAAAAATATGGATTCTGCATTACACAATAGGACATGATTGCAAGAAATTAGAGGTCGAGTGTATTGGAAGAACTAAAAATAGCTAGAAAACAGGACCCAATTATGTTTTTGCTTCATTCAATAATGAAACTAACGCCGAAATTCAAACATCATTCTACTGATGAGTCAACTTATAACCACAAGTTATTTTAATACAAAGTTTACGCTGTGCCCCGTAGCTCTATATCGTAAATACATAAAGGTTTGATAAGTAACTTGTAGATAGTAAGTCTGTTAGTTAAGGATAATTTGGAGCGTCTCTCAAGTGAACTGGAAAAATAATCCATACCGTTTGTTGAGTTGTTTTCTTTTCAGTGTAGTTTCTGTATCTTGCCTAGATGAATTGCTAATTATCACACTTCTATTGATGTAGGAATAGGGACATGAACGTTTTGTGAAAAATTGCAGACGTACTTTTTTATGTGAAAATGACATGTTATACAAGGGCTGTGTCCACTGTGTCATATACTGCAACATAATACTGTAAATACTTCCACAAAGAGTGACTTACAACATGAACCCATTAGGCCAAACACTTAATAAGACAATATAAAAAACATAGTTAAACCAAACATATTTAAATGAAATATTCATAATTTGAAATTAACTTATGGAATATAAGGTTGTATCGATAAAAATATATATATCATTTTAATTTCTCCTGAATTTCAAGCCTAAAATTGATATATATAATCACGACCCTTATGTATACAGTATATAAATTGAAATATATACACTTTCCACAGAGTCTAGATTATTTTTCTATATCTTTACTTTAAAGTTCCCACATTTCTTCTCCTACTATAGTCGAAGCCGGGTCAATTCTTTTTGTCCTTTTACCTAGATTTTCTTTTTTTCCTTGCAATTTTTCTATTATATTACCATTGTGTGGATCTTTTGCGATTCTATTTTCTTCTTTTCTGATACTTTCTATCTTTTTTTCTTTGCCTATCTATTTATTAGCTCATTATTTCACATTTCATTGAGTCAATACAATGTTTCTAAAATGGATGATTAAATGAATAATATTTTGAAAACGTTTGAATTAAAGTGTTGGAAATGAGAAACGGTACTTTTAATTTGTGAGATAAAAAAAACTCCTTTTATTTAAACTTTTTTTTTTAACATCTTTAAAAAAAAAAACATGAAGGAATCGCAGTGAAAGTTATAGCTGGTATTCATGTATAATAACACTAAATCAAATTATTAACATTCGGCTGAAACTTCTCAAACATCTTTATCTCATCGTAACCTACAAATATTTTATTTACGAAAATTCTTGGAATTGGTGCGTTTTCAATCTGGAGGTCGGCGAAATTCGTCTATTTAATTAGGTACTAAAAACTCGTAAATACTCATTTGCTTTCCCCTTGGACCTTAAGATAACTTGAGCTAGAAGTCGAGAAAAAAGGTGGCCTTAAAAAATATTGAGCCATTTTGGCGTGACATACACCCCCAAAGTGTCGAAATAACGAGGTCATATATGCCAAACGGCCCAATATTTTTATCGATTAAGTGATCAAATTATCTTACGATCCAAGTGGAAAGCAAATGGGTACTTACGAGTTTTTAGTATCTAATTAAATAGACAAAGTTTGCCGAACTCCAAATTGAAAACGCCCAAATTCGGAGAATTTTCATAAATGAAATATTTGTAGGTTACGATGAGATGAAGCTATTTACGTTACGCTATTTAAGTTTCAGCCGGATGTTAATAATTGATAAAAAGGGGTCTGTATCACGGGCTATCAGGTAGTCAAAGGAAAAGTTTAAATTTTGTGATCAGCTGTTTTTATGATAATGTTCCTTTCATGTGTATTTTCATTTCTTCTTTTTTTTTCTATTTTACGTATTAGAATTTGTATTTTTTGAGACACATTTATATATTTTTAGTCGATAGTTACATTTTTTTTTTTTTAATTTAGGATGCTTGATAAGAATCTCCTTCGGCTGTGTTACCTCAACTTCCTTCCAGTATGCGATTCGATGTTATGGAGTGATCTTGAGTTTGTTTTCTTTTCTGCCCTAATGATGTATACATTGGCGAAACATTGAAGGGTTATTTTATTCTTTATCTGTATTTTTTGAGATATTAGGCTAAGTGGTTGGAATTTTCCAATTATAACCTAAAATTAATAGCACGCAATTAATAAAGGAACATCGCTATAACAACAAATGGAGAATTCCTCTCGGCAAATAAAACAAATATGGTATCCCTAATTCCAGAGCTACTACGAAGATATGAAGAATGGAGGGAGGAAGACCATTGATGAGCCGAGCACTAATTCAGTTTAAACAAGGCTTTTGATTAGGAAGACCTCGAGAACTAATTACCCCTTCATGCTATTCATCGGGCCCACTCCTTCACAATCGGTTTATTCAATAATGCTGCCAATAAAGTTCAATCGGAATAGAAAGTTGCGAGAACAAAGGAGAACTGCCATCTTTTTGTTCTCCCGCGGTATTTTTATCTATATTTGTCTTGCGTGTCGCCCTAACCCACTTTTTTTTTATGTTTGCAGGCGGTTTTAATGCTCAAATAAAAATACTAATTATAAACGCATACGGAATTACACACAAGCCTTCGAATATTTCCGGGTTCTTAATTAATTATATGACTCCTCAAATGACATTGGAAAAGGATTTGGATCAAGGCTGTAGATTAACGGAGTATTGACACTTTTTATCTTAGAAAAGAAGAGGTTCTTTTCAAAGCCTTTGAAACTTGCCTCTCTTCCAATGTGGCGTTGGATTTTCCTCTCTGGAAGATGTTTCGTCCGCCTGCCTTTGATAATAATTCCGTCCTTCAAATAAATCATTTCCTCCCATTGTGTTCACAACCGTGAAATATTTAGATATGGAGTCGTCAATGCGCAATCTCTTGTGCAATTGAGTGGTTTTTTTTCTTGCACTTGCATGAAATTTACATAGACGTGATCACAAATTCATTTTTATTCTTCCTAATATGACGAGGAGGGGATACAGTAAGCATTCATGCTCAACCGCTAGGTTGAGCCACAATCCAAATAAAGAATGAGGTACCCACTTAATAGTCACTGGGTAACCGCACACCTACTTAAATAATAGATATTATATAATGATTGAAAATCATGAATAGAACTTTGCGTTACGAACCGTTACAATAATTCGTGTGTAATTATATATATATATATATATATATATATATATATATATATATATATATATATATATATATATATATATATATATATATATATAATTTAAGTTTTATCCTACTTGATGATCCACCTGTCGCTATTATTGCAAAATGTTGCAGAAAGTTGTTCTCTATCCTATGACTAATCCAAAACTGAATAAAAATATATTAAATTGCTTTAAATAACATCTACGAAGCGGTATATTTGTATGAAGCACCTTAATAATAGGTTTTGAAAAAAAAGAACAAAAAAAGCCCGTAACATTAAGCCGATAAAGAATGGTAAAAAAAAAAAATAATATGAAGACTTCATTAATCCTTCCCACAAGATTTTGCAAAAATTAAGAAATTAAAATTATTTTTTCGTATGGAATCTTCACCATATATTGTTTTAATATTATTTTGATTCATGTTTCAGACATTTAAACCGCTACGCCATCTTCAGACACATCTAAAAATATATGAAAATCAATATTAAAATTTAAGTATGATCTATATAGTAGTGTAATATTCGAATGGATATTAATCAAAATTTTATTAGTAAATATGTGATTGTTCCAAATTTAATAATATGCATTTATAGAAACTATATAGTTTGATATAATTGTAATATATATGGTCGGAACAAAATGAGTGAACTTCATTTTATGACAAGTTATTATTCATTTACTTACTACAATTTATATCACAATTTTAGATGACGTATTTATAAAAAAATTATCATTATCAGGTAATATTAGTTCGTGTTTTTGGCTAAATTAAAGTTAAAGCAACCAAACAAAATATTTTTATAAGAAAGAGGTATTTTTAGTTGAAGTAAAAAAAAAATCTCGAAATTTTCCGCCATATTGATTCATACTGTCATCCCTAATTACGACCCTGATATTGTATTAACTATTAATAAAATAACATCAGACAATAAAGCCTCAAATTGATCTCTCATAATTTATTATTTATTTTTATTTTTTGGCCGAATACTTGGATTAAAATGGTGAAAGTTATGTTGTATATAAGGGCTGTATGATTTCAATATAAAAACATATTTTATCTTGAAATATAAATTTGAAAAAAAAATAGAAAATTAATTATAATTTAAATAGAATTAAATTAATAATAAATTTAAAGAATAGCTTATGTAGTGACTAAAATGGTCCGACTATTTCTGCCGCACAGGGAGAGGTTGCCCAACCAGTTGCCTGCTCCCTAATCAACTCCTTCCATAATTACATTTATTAAATTCCAGAGGTCTGGCCTCACCTCCTCGGTCTACAAACATTTGGTTAGGTTTCAAAGCCAACAGTAGAAACGGCTTCAAACAGTTTCTTCATATATTGCTACTTTGAATATATCTATCATGGTATGATCAACTGCCATATTGAATAAACCACCACGAAACTCGAAATTTCTAATAATGGTTGACTATTTAAAATATAATCACATACCGAATAATTAAAAACAATTCTGTAAGCTTATATGGTACATTAATATTTTTTCTTAAAATAATTTATTCATGATATTTCCAACTGTATTAAAATTAAAATACATCTAGTAAAGGTGCACATAGAAATATAATGACATGAAAACGCTTGTTGAGAACCTACTCACTGGCAGCTCTCTAATAAAATGTCTAAATTAGGAGATCACGAGGCCAACTTCTTTTTAGACGCCTCGGTTAACGGTAGTGTTGCCCAAACGCAAGACCAAAACGAGTCTTGATCTTGCGCAAGAGTCTTGAACTTAACTATTCGCTTATTGCTATTTATTAAACACGTTACTTTAGATCTTAGAAAAAACGCTGGGGAAACCTAACTAAACCCCGAATGAAAAATTGGAAGAGTTAGATGCTAAAGTATATTGCTTCTAAAAATTCTTAATTAACTAAAATTGTCTAGTGTTAGTAACTATTTTGCCTCAATTTTTATTCACAAAAACATTTTTTTTTTCTACTGATATTGGTCTCTGTCTTGCAACAATTAGACAGTATTGATCTTGGTCTTGCATTTTAAAAGACCGATTTTGGGTAACACTGGTTATCAGGGAATGAAAAGGTAGGAATGTTAGAAACGAGGGAATTCGGATGGTTCTGAAATATGTTATGGAATGATAAGTATCTGGATTGGACCAAATCGGAAACATATATTAAGGTCGATTTGGATGATTTTATTTGTTACAAAGTAAAAAGTGTTGAAGGATTTCACGAAGAACTTTGAATTGTAAGGATTGGATACCAGAGGTATTTGAAGGTTTGGTGGAGCCTCAAAGCTCAATTCCAAATAGGCTATATTATAGTCATATATATGAGTATTTCGTAATTAATTGGAAGCTTAGAGCATTTTTCTAGTAAGTGTTGGACAAGTCGGAAACGTAGAGAGGTTTCTTGTCGTTTCAGTCTTGTTTGTTTTTTAAATATTATTTCGTGAGATTTCCATGAAATTTTAACTAGCATGACTTCAAGAATGACTTAATGAACACGGTCAAAACATCATTAATATGAGATAATTAATATAAATATGAAATTCTTCAGTAGTAGTCATTAAAGGTATTGAAATAATTTGAACCATATTTTAAGAATACTTTTACATCACATAAAAAAATGAATAAAGGAATTTTATTTATGTAAATAAGTTAAGAGCATTATGAATCTTAGAGACTGCCATAAGGAAGTATTCTTGAAGCCATTTCCCCGCATCAGGAAGCCAGGAGGTGCCATTCAGAGAATGTTGTATAAGACACTTCGGTGACAAATTCACATCAGCGGAACGTAGTGGTGTTTCAACAGAACGTTCAGGCTACACAACGTTTTTTACAGCTCGCGTAACGTTTGACTTGACATTTTTAACTTAAAACTAGGAAATCAGGTTTACATTCCTATATATGAGCCCTTCTGTTGACAGAATAACTACCTCCAATTTCGATATTTTTTATTATTAATTTTAGTGATATCTCTAAAAAATTTATACCTTTTATTCACAGTTCTATATTTCAACACTTCAATCACCTACTATGGAATCAACTTACTCAGTGTCTGTACAGATACTATCAATTTTCCAGGTAGAAATATCACTAAAGTGATTTCACTCAGAAATGTTATAATTGGAGCTAGTCATTCTGTTAACTGAAAGGCGGTTAGAATGACTATGACTGTCATTCATATAAAGCGGGACGTTACACTATTACGAATCAAATTAAGCATTATGAAAAATTACCTCCACTGATCCATAATAGATATTTTGTTCAATTAAAGCATCTATATTCTGTACTCCGGTCCTATGAGGGCTCATTCATGAGATGATAATAAAAACATGCAATAAAATCAACAATTTCAACAGTAAACGAAATAGATCTAACGGGATATCTAACGACGCTCATCGAACCCTCATGAAACTAGACTAATTTGACTCTTTTGAGTTATGGGTACTATGCACCAACTCCGAACGTCTATCAAACAGTTCATCGATTCCTACCCTTCTATGAGAGCTAGAACTTCTCAAATGATTGCAGTTTAACTACTTTTGCGTGCCTCATAAAAGATACCGGTGACCAATAAAACACAAAATGGTAACAATCACACACGAGAATTTTAGCTGCAAGGAATCAATGGTTACGTGCATTTCTATCGAGAAATATTGATTCGAATCGGAAATTATTTTGTGAAAATCAATTTTAATCATACTGCAGGAATTTCATCATCAACAGTGTAATTAAGTCCTTTATTTCTTAAGTGAACACTAATCGAGTATTTTTTTTAAATTGAGATAAGTACAAATCCCAATGTAAAATCATCGAATGAATCCATAGGAAAAATTTTTTTTTTTTTTCAAGAACGAACCTAAATAATAAAAAAAATTTCAAGAAATTTAATGATACTTGCATTTCTTACTATTTGATAAAATAATTCATTCAAAAAGTTAAATTTGAATAGTCCAATTTTACTATAATTTTCTTTCCAAAATTATTAACTATTATTCTTTATAAACTCTACTTCAATAAATCTTTTTTTGTCCTAACACAGGTCCAGAAGTTTGATATTTTTGAAAAATGGCCCTATATCTTTTATTGCTATTAAAGCAATCAATGTTTTTTCGATAATATGTTCTACAATTAAAGAATTACTTATTTAAAAAAAAAGTCTTTTTAAGAGAGTATTTTTTTGTTTATATTTAACCCCCATACCAGACTGAAACGACTAGAAACCGCCCGACGTTTTCGACTACTGCAGCACTTACTAGACAAACGATCAATTATAAACGACTCGTATATATGACAATAATAAGACCTATTTGGACTTAAGAATTGAGCTTTGAGGCACCACTAAACCATCGAATTATATATATATATATATATATATATATATATATATAATTATACAGACTTAATTACACTAACTAGACAAAAATTAATCCCTTATAAATCGATGTCCAGAATTTCCTTCCACGAGTGGGGTGGGAAGGCTTTTGGAGTTGTCCGGAGAGGATGAACTTTGTAAATATTGTATAAAAGTATTTTTTTTATATACATTTACTTTTAGCATTATTATTTTACTGTTTGATTTATTTTATTCCAACGCGTCTAAAAAGAAGATGGCCACGTGATCTCCTTATTTAGACATGTTATTAGAGTGCTACCAGTGGATAGTTTCTCAAAAAGCGTTTTCATGTCATTCTATTCCTGTGTACACATTTACTTGATGTATTTATATTCTAATACAGTTGTAAATATGATGGATAAAAAAAAATATATTTTCCATTACTATTACTCGTTTTCTTGAATGCACTGCTACAAAAAAAAAAAAACATTGTTTTTCGCGTTTGGAGAAATATTTCAAAGATGATTAGGATCTAATAAATTTTGGACGGTGAATGATTCAATTGTTTCACTATTGCACTTAATCTTGACCTGATATTTGATTCTGGCATTACACCTTTGGAGATAGAACGGACCCACGCAAACGTCTACGCAATTATAAACGCATCGCGCAGCTTATAATCACCATAATTCCTCCATGGCGGAGGATTAATCAAAATCACAATGGCCATGTGCTAAGTGAACCATTATCGGCCATTCCCACACTAAGTACTGTTTTGGCACTCCTGATGAATATTTAACCACTCGACTGGTACGCTTCCATTTCTGTGCAGTGCTCACTGCCATAATTACATGAAAACATTGATGTTATTAATATATGTTAATGTATCACGATGTTAATATTTTACTACAGGCCTTGGGAATCGGATCTCTACCGACACCCACTTTTCTTACGTGGGATCGCAAGCGATGGGTTTCACTTTCGAGCAATAGCAAGAAGAAAGATAAGAATTTATATTTTAATATTATCAAACTAGCTGGCGTGTGAATAATTCTTATAGTATATTGGTCAATAAAAAAATTGCAAAATAATATGGAAACAACAAAGTGAAACGTACGGGAGGAGTCGATTTTAATTAAAAATAATACACAAAAATTTGAATACAAATTACAATCATCAGTATCTTTACTAAATGTGATCCAATTTCGACATTTTTTTTTTTCATTTTTCATTTTGTAAGGATTGAATAAAGTATTCAATTCGTAATGGGTACAATTAACCATAAATTGTATACTTTTTGGGTTATGAGCAAGTAAAGTCTCCTTTTCCTGACTTTGATGACTTTCCCCCCCCCCCCCCCAAGGGAAAGATGACCTTTGAACTGATGGCTCAACCGTTGAATTCGATGAGCAATTAAGGAAGTATGGCGTACCGGTATACGCTATAAAAATATGTTAATAATAATAATAAATATGTGTCTCGAAGGAAAAGGACACCATGTTCATTTTCTCATTATATAATTTAATTGTTAAAAAAACGAACTTTAATAGCTCAAAGTTATACGAAATTGGCTTCCTGAACAGATGCAAAAATGTGGCATGGCGTCCTATAAGTATGGAATACAGATTTAGACAGACAACCGTCTCATGAAAAAAATAATCTATAAAGTATTACTGTTCGTGTAATTATATTTAATAGAACTTCAGAAATTACTTAAACACCTAGGTAGTTTCTTTCTTTTTTTTTTTCAAAGTAAGCTGAAGCTGGAGAGCTGAGGAGTCTCCCCCCACCAAAAAAAATTAAATCCTGGACCCGCTGGTGGTGCTGGTTAAAGTTTTTTAAGAAGGAACTTTCACAATATTGAGTTAAGTAAATTAAGAAAAGGATAGTTCTTACGTATTGGGAAACCTATATTATTATATATATTATATATCTATATATATATATATTTATGACACACGAATTTTATCGCTCAGATTAGGAACGACCGATTTCCACAGGCTGTGAATCAGCCCGGGACAGGAACATGCTACGCCACGTGAAGTTGAATAATCCGTAACTCCTTCCGCGTGGCCTCGATGGAACCATCGGTCCATTCAGCGCTCAGCGTGATTCCCTGACTCACATTATCGTGGAAACGAAAAGAAAAAAAAAATGTGTGAGATTTAAATGATCATAAAAGGAGTTAAATCATCGTAATGGATATGATTCATCGTGAGAAAATATCAGAGGAACAGCGCCTGATCTTGATTAAATGAGGAAATCCTTGAGTTTTTTTTTTTTAATTACATCTTAAAGAGCTGAGCAATGTATTCAAAATGCCAAAATTGACGCACGCTATTCCATTTCAATAGCATATATTCTTTCTCCGATATAATAACGATGAAAAATTCTTTAAAAAACTCATTTATTACAGTGGTAGAAGGATATATTTGATAATAGTATGATTTGAAAAATTATTTATAAGAGTGTATGATAGAGAATCTGCATCTAGCGATGGGACTAGTTTTGCTGAATCGGTTATAGCACTTCAATGTGAACCAATAATATGTAGTATCTTACAAAAGACATACGTTTGATGATAAAAATAATATATATATATATATATATATATATATATATATATATATATATATATAATATAAAAAAGTTTTAGTAACCGTGTAATGTTTTATTTTACTTATAACAAAACAGAGACGAACCTTAACGAAGACACCACACTTATTATTCAAATAATTATTTCTACCTTATGATGGTTACAAATTGCCAATAAGAATAATTATATAATAATATTAATCGGCAATAAGGTGCGATGTATAATATACATTTTTAAAGAAACTAAAAATTTGTTTAAACTGTGGTTTCATTCACTTTATTTTATGTTAATAAAAAATATACGATCTGAACTACATGATACATGTAAGTTATAGTTATACAATTTGAAAAACGAATGGAACAATTAAATGAACAACACTGTAATTTGTAAAATGGGGATTGGTCGGCCGTTACACGGACAGGATTATGCCCCTAGTAAATATAAAATTAATAAAAATATAAAAGACAAAATCAGTCAGATTTTTTAAAAGTTTGTAAAGTTATAAGAATTGAGTTGAGCGTTTTTTTAATTTGTATGATGATACGAAGGTTATGACTTATGTAAAACATCACATATGTATTAAAAACCTAAGGTTTTTTTTTTTTACTCGAATTATTCCTGAGTTTTCCATCTCTCTTTTTGTATTAATAAACAGGTATATTTCTTTTGTTATGTAGAAAAACAAAACGAATGCAAGGACTGTTGAGTAACTATGGGCATTTCTTATCCAAGGATAAATTCATTCATAGACCACGCCCTAGGCAACCGCATTCCAGTTAGTCGCGGATTGGAGTTGACCAAGGAAAACCTCAGGCTAGTTTTCTTTTGGGCTCGAGTATCACCTACAGTGGTAAACATTATTGAAGTAAAATAATTATACAAGCTTCAAGATACAGAAGGGTCTCGATAATCCGACTCCCGGTAATCCGAACAAGAAAACAAAGTTAAAGTTGACTGACGAAAGAGGGAATGGAATCGGCTCTGTTTCTTAGTGCATATTACGGGAATTGATTCGTGTAGCAATCATATAGTGGCGTCTTTAAACGGAAAACATTAAAACTAGCCGGTCATCCAGAAGTTGAAGAATCTCTTTATATGAGTTTTTGGCAGCAGAGATCATGAGAATACTTGATTACCGGGAATATATTAACTAAAAAGTCAAAGTATTTCTTTAACAATTTTTTTAAGAAGTAAGACAAAGCAGATTCAATGCCAGCAAGGTTGTCTTGATTACTTCAAAAGCAGGAATAGAATACGTTTTTATTTTCCTTTACACCCATTTTCATTATAGACAAGTCATAGAACGCCATGAAGTCATTTAATACTTGCTGGGAGTAGGGCAAATGGATATAACTTCAACTACCGAAGCCAGGAGTTTGCGAGATCCAGCGTTTCAGAGATTCAGGCGTACAGAGACCAAATCAGAGGCTCAACGTTATACATCGTTTTCATTTAACCATTGTTAATCCGAACTATGTAACCTACGTGTTTGGATTGTCAAAACCGATCTTTAATTACAAAGAGAACGACGAAAGGAGGAAGATACATTAAAAATATGTAACATTCTCTTTGAACTTTAATTGCTTTTTAATAGACAATATTAAAAGATAAACCTTTTAACGACCGGAGGGAAAATAACAACAGACTAACGCAATAAATGAAACATATTATAAGGCAGAAGCGTCGATCCATGAAATCGCTTTAAACATAATAGAAATTATTTAAAACGGTATTACTATCTGATTGTTATTCATGAGATGTCGAAACCTCTCAGAAGGATATTATGGAAAATAATGTAAAAGAAATATCGGATGATTCAGAAGAAAATGGCTTCGATGACAGCAGACAAGAGCGGAGGAAATTAAAGTAGCTTTTATGACGAGCAATGAGTTTAGCTCCCGAGTTAATTGAATTACGATTGGTTCTCAAGCCAATTTAGAATTTAAGTGAGTTTTGCAAGGTTATCGACCGTATTGTAACGGTTAGATCCACGCTCACTCAAGATATCTCTTTGATTTACTCATTTGAATTGATAAACTTTTTCCATAAGCGTTAGAAAAAATGAATAAAAAACACTTATATTCAAATAAATGCATTATTTATTAATCGGCTTGACAGGCGCCTGAAGCTGCCCTTGGCCCTCTCAACTGCCCTTTTCCAATCATTTCGGTCAGCAGCATCTCTGCTGGATACTCCCACCATCATCAAGTCCTCAGCCACGGAGTCCTTCCACGTCGTCTGACTCCATCGTGGGTTCCATAATATAATTTCCTCACGGCTCTACCTTCATCCATTCTGATAATGTGTCCCAGCCATTTTAAGCGCTGAATTCACAAGAAATGAGAAACTCGAAGATCGTCGAATAAGTCGTAGATCTTTTTTTTTCTTTCTTAAACGACATGTACCATTCTCTCTAACTGGTCCATGATGTGCCTCAATGCTTTTCTTTCAAAACTGTCGATCTTTTCAGCCAGACTTTTGCGTAGTGTCCAGGTTGCACTGGCTTAGATCAGTACAGATTGGACGATTGTTTTGTATATAATCATTTTGGTACCCCGACTTAGTAGCTTGTTTCGGAGGAAACTTCTTAGGGCGAAATATGCATTGTTAGTTCCCATTTCACGATTTTGAATTTCTTCTTCTTCGCCCACTCACCCAATCATTAACTATGGATCCGAGGTACTTAAAACTGGGCACGCATCGAAACGTAAATTGTCCCACTACATAATGCTTAGGCGGATTTATATGTGAGGTGTTTTATTCTTGAGCCCCATTTTTTTTTTCAAATAAATTAATAAGAAGAAATGAATAAGAAATTAGTAAGCACGCATTTGATCATAGGATGGATTTAGTTTGATATTTTGCAATATACAGATGAACTTTCAATCCCTATAATCAAACTTTCATTTAAAATGGAAAAATCGCACACTTAGAGATCAATGGGTAATATTTGGCTTAAACCTAAAGGAAGCAGACACAAAGTCAATAATTCAAACAAAAGTTCCCATCTGCATCTGAAATTGCGGTGTCGTTCAGTGGGTAAGGCACTGACTATGCTCAAGATCGCGGGTTCGATTACATTAGAAGTGAATCGAACCTGGAGTCGATAGACCCTCCTGTGGCACACCCAGCCTCTATAAAGTGGGTACTCCTAATTAAACAATTCATAAGCAGAAAAACATGCCGGTGGAGCGTGATCATGACCTAATTACCTCCTGCACAAGCGTTGGCCTTGAAAAGGCCTTACAAGGGTTGTGGCGATACAGGTTATATTTAAGTCTAAAGTAGTTACGAATTTTCCAAATAATTAATTGGAAAATTAATTGAAAAACATATTCATTAAAAATAAATAAATAAAAATATGCGGCAATTAAGTAATGCACCGAAAATATTACGATATATTTAATTAGTAGTTTAATATTTTGATTTGCCCAACTACTTTATACTTGAATTTTCCATTTACTTGTTGGAAATGTTAAAGCTTGCCGATTTTTAGTTTGTCAACTCTTTGAATTATTGAAGAATTAATTGCTAAGAGGGGTGGGAGGGAGAGGTGTACCACCAACATTCGTATTTAGATATCTCTGTTCTTAAAATATAAGGAAAATCAAATAAATCTGTAATAGCACTCAATCATAAAGCCATGTTAAACCCAAACAAATTCATACCTAAGAGAAACATATAAGTTTGTTAGTCTATTAGTAAGATTTCAAAACTGGATTCCGAAGATCACTCACATGTTGTAGGAACATTTCTCCATATTCTGTTCCTTTTTTCGAGCTCTTACTCTTACTCGCTCATTCCGGGTGCGGATTCCAGAACTAAACCGTTAGGCAGAGCGGAGGAATGGGACGAAGTTACGACGTCCCCTTGTGCAACCCCCGATGGAGGTACTTCCTACACCTAAATCCGCTACTGGGTACCGAGACCTCACGTTCTCGAGTACTTTCCGAACAGAGATCGGCCTCGCTCGTTTCGCCATCCCGACTTGACCCGAGTCATAGTTACCAGATGCATCTGCCCTTTACGTAATGCCGAGGGGAGATTCCAACACGACCAATCTCCTTAATGATTGCAGGAGTATTTTTTTCCCTTTGTTTATTTAATTTATTTTTCTTATAGCTTCCATATAGATAGTGTTCCAAGAATACTTTTAATTATTGAAACTATTTTAATTCCAGGTTAATTCGAAGCAGATCGTGGCTCTTCCTCATTATTTATTCCAATAATCTCCGACTTTCCGATTACTCCATTATTTAAATGAGGGAGTTGAATAACAACAATTAATTAGAATGTATAATTGTTAATCTTCTTAGCTCGAGATCTGTCTGATATTATTCGACATTCAAAATACACCAAACAATATATCTTACGCAACGATGATATCATGTGAGAATTATTATAAATTGAGAACAAAACCAACTTTTATTTTCATTTGAATTCCAGACAAAACAGCCCTATTGGAGGCTGAAAGAGAGAACATTACAGATAATAGGTTAATTATCTACACCCGAAATACCATCTAACAAAAAAACGGACCCGGAGGATAAGGATGGAATCTGCACTTCAGATACGCCCACAATGGAATGGAACCCACCCGTGCAAGCGAACAACAATGGACTAGTTAACTTGATACAAAAGGACCAACGTACCCGGGTTCACCCAGCCCTGCGGCGCTTCGATGGAGATATCGAGATCGAAGCAGGTGAGTGGAAAACCGTTGGCTGGCCGCAGCTGTCCCGATGTTCTGATTGGGCAGGTGACCGCGGCGGAGTATCCGTTAGGGGTTCTTCAATCGAGGGTACTTAACATACTTTGATTTGTTTATAAATAGCAGATTAAATTGAGATGGTATAGCACACAGGTGGGGAAATGCCTCCAAATGTTATTGCGTGATATTTATAATTCCAGCGCTAGAATGAATTAATATTTATTTATTTAGGTTACGAAAAATTGAAAATTAATAAAATTAAGTTGAATATATGGGTATGTATGTGTATTTAGTGACAAATTAAAAAAAAAAGGTACAGAAAAAAATATATATTTATATATTGTTGCAGCCTGCATTAGCACTGTCTTAACCTTACTGCGGGCTTTAATGATAAAAAGGTTCCCCACCTATTTATTAGCCCTGGACCCAGAGCTCAAAAATCGACCTGATCGCAGGTGAAGGTTTGATAGTAAATTACGAAAGTGTATGTTATTCTGAGTATAAAAAACCTTGTCTGCCGTTCCGGAGCCGCTGCTTTCGAAAATGGCGGCTGATTCAAAGAATATTAGGTCAGTAATTTGAGGATCGAAACGAAAAATCCATGGCGAAAAATGTGAGAAAAGTTTTTATTTTTTATCTTCTACATATGGGTTCAAACATGTAATAAGCAAAATCGCTAACGCGGGCCACCAAGTGAAACTTTTTACAGCCAAAAAAGTCAGATTTTTCCCATATTTTTTGGGTTTTTCACCTATCACTCCTAAACGATGCACCAAAGCGAAAAATGTATTATTTAATAAATTAAAGAACGTTAAATTTTGCGTCAAACGAGTACATAAGCTTTATAGTTTGGTTAACTATTAAGGTATAAAACTACGGTCAACCAACGCTGATTTTTACCAAATTTTGTCAAAAACTTACACAAATTACTATAAATGGCCCTGTAACTTGGAAATGATTTCCCTAAGAGGAAAAACCCATAGAATCAAAGTTGTAGAGCATCAAATTTTGCGTCCGCTGGGTACCTCTACTTGGATGTTCCGTGAAAAAAGAACACTTTTATAAAACTCAATGATAAAGTACTCCTCCCAGCCAATTTGACGTTTCTTCACTTAGATACTGGTGGGAATATGTGTTTAAGTATCGATTGAGCATCGTGTAAGTAAAGGAGATAGCGTTTCTATTTACAATAAAGTTATTGCTTTATAGAAGCATCTCGTCAATAAAATTGGCTGAAACGATTCCTTTTTCATTGAGTTTCATCAAAGTATCCCTAAAACAAACATTTTTAAAAGTATTCAATTAATATATGACCAACCTTTACACGACAGTAACATACACATAATGAGTACATGGATAAGTGCGTATGATCAACTCTATAAAATAAAAAAAATAGGTATAAAAGCAAAATAAAAGAACAAACACAACAAAATTGCTGAAAAATGGACCATATAAACAGAATATTTACTATAAACGTCAATTGCCCTCGCTTTTTTTTTATGCCCATCCCTTTCTTGCAATTCAGCCAAACGGTAATTTTACTGAGTCAGAGGAAAGGGCGGGGGATTAATGCCTTAGTTTAAAAGCCTCGCCCGGCACCGGGACGCGAACTCGTCAATATTTTGTATATCATAAGTTCGGTTAATCATGTGGTTGGTTGCCGGGCAACGCATGTTTTGCACAAGCGTTAGCCTGCTCTGTCACCCAGCTCCCAACCCAATTACGCGAGTTTTCTTTAAGATTTGCTGCGACTATGAATAAAGCTTAGAGACAAACGTTTAAGCAGATTGGAGTCGACTCACGAGAAAATATTTTTCCCACAACTATTTGTTGTGCTAATTACATTGGCATAAAAATTAAGTCGCTTTATGACAAGGATATTTTTTTTTAAATGACTAGCGTTTTTTTCACATGAATTCCGGATGGTGTAGCAAGTAAAAAAATTAAAACGATAAAACAAAAATAAAAAAAGACCATCGTTTAATGGCAGAATTTTACTACACTCATTATTATTTCAACGTAACACAATCTTTATGTTTAAGAATATATTAATCTTCCATGAGACTTTAGGATAAATACATTATGCTCATGTATAAAAATACTGTCATAGATAGGTAGTTCATTTTATAACTCCAATAAAGTCACAAGCAGGGTAAAATGTTGTATTTACGCCTTACTATAACAGTAAATATTGATAATTAACATTTTATTACATCGTGTCTTGCTGTTATTAATTGCTTTCCCAATTAAGCTGATTATATTTTAAATAATTTACATATTTTAATCATATGTTTACATATTTAACGATCGTTTTGTAGGCATAAATTGTAAACAGTAAAGGAATTAATGTTCATTTGTTTTTTTTATTTAGAACACTAGTATTTTAGTTGATTTTATATGATGATTGGAACACCTTTAATGATACACCTGATGATGCATTTAATTATATTACGATGTGCCTTCATGAAAATCACAGTAAATAAATAAATAAAAATTCCATTTAAACACACAAAAATTATTCAAATATATAAAAAAATGCAAATTTAAATAATCTTTTTTTATTTTTATTTAGCAAACCAAATTTACTGAATAGCTAATTTATTCATACCATAAAAAACAAATTATTTTTGGAAGTATTTGCTTCATCCAATGATTAAATTTTTTTTAGTTAAAAAACAAAAACAAAAATTAAAAAGACAACAATCCTTTTAAAACTTTAAATTTTCTGAATAATCATCATATTAATAAAAGTGGCGATGGTTTAAATATTTATATTTATGCTTAAATGTTAGATGGTTGTTGAAGTGAGATGTACACATACGAGATCAACTCGAGAGACATGAGGCTTAATGTTTGGGATCTTTAAATTATTTTAGATCTCTTTCCTCTTTTATTTCAAAATAATTAAACAATCTACGAAACACTTATGTTATAAAATCCATCCAAAGAATACATAGGTCATAAATGATAATAAAGCATTCATAAGTTAGACTGCATTGAAAAACTGAAAAGTTCGGACTATAACATATGGAAAGAAAATAATTACAAATGAGGATTCTAAACAAAAAATAATAAAGAATATTGCTTAGGTCTTGTTCATAAAATTAAAACAAAAACAATCTTGTCTCATATCTACATGGCCAATTCTCACAGAAAGTGACAATTTAAAAACAAACTGTTATCGTCAGGTACAATTTTAACTTTCTCAAAAATTCTTTTGAATAAAAAGCAGATAAATACATAGACCTTATTCATGAAAAATAAAATAACATATTTTGAACCCTGAAGAATTTAATCTTGGAATATTATTATATGTAAATGTTGTTTCAAAGGGAACAAACAGATAAACGCCGATGGAATGTATCACCTTTAGGACCAGTTTATCTAAATTGTATTTATTTTGAGTGTTTGTTCTCTCTATCATAATCTAAATCCATCTATTGGTCTATTTATTGTTTAATAGTACATGAAGTCATTGATGGTATATGGGCGCGTATATGTTCTATACATTTAAAAAAAATGTAATACTTTTGAAGTTCTTACTTAATTTCGATTTGTTTTGTATTTCATAATTTTTTATTATTTTAATGAATTTATGTATTAAAGTATTTATATGTAACACACTTATTGTATGGACTTGTTTTGGTTTTTAGCTTAAACATCTTAATTAATTTAAATAGTAATTAGAGAGTAAATACATATCAAACACTGTCAGCATGCCTTATTCAAAAATTGACAATTATATTTTAGAATATCAAATAATATATTAGATTTGTAACAGTATAGTTTGGAATGTTACATCAGAGCTGCCAACTCAGCTGAACAAATCGCTTGGAAAACAGATACGGTAACTGGTTTCGAAATGTAAGCATATCATACTCGTATTTCATACCGGAATATTCAGCTCAAACTATAAATCAGGCATCGAAAAAGCAAATCAGAATATCGGAGAGAATACATTCTCAGATGATATATGCAGACTTCGCAAAATTATTTTTGGGCTACGAAAGATTTACATTGTTAATCAAAGTTCTTTTGATAATTGGATAATGCAAAATACTCTTTTTATTATTACCATTCTTGATAGTTATATTCGACATTGTCGAATAAAAGAAAAAAACAAAAAAGTTCCCATACTATCCTTTCCCAGACAATCAGCCTATTTCAGTGATGTTCCCATTGCAATTACTTTCCTACTTGATATTCATGAAATTCATGCTTAAATTTAAATATAAGAATGAATATGAGTAAGCGATTGTTGAGAAATAAGCATAAAACAATAAAGATTGTTAACATTAATTGTTATTATGTGACGCGAAAGAAATGAAATCTTAACCGCAGCCTTCTGAGGATAATGAACTTTTTAATGAGATGCAATAATTTTTTTTTCCTCGAAACAAAAGTCGATTTTATTTTTAATTATCGATAATAAGCAAAAAGTATTTTATACGTTTCATTAATTGATTTTTAATAATAGTTTTTCTATTTGTTTGTCTTGATAAAAAAAATAAAATAAAATGATAATGTTGTTGTCATTCATCGATCTTTTTATTCAAAATTTCTGTATATAAGTATATATCTTCATTTTTTTTTAAATTCTTACTAATATTATAGTAAAGATTATAATGCTCATTTCAACATTTTAAGTTTCTTTAACTTTGCACACTTAAGAACAATCATTAGTTTCTTATATATATAAATTGGGTTACCATGTTAGTTTATTTGTTTTTACAGATGATTATAAATACTTTAAAAGAACAAATTCGTTATAATCCTTCTTATTTATATTTAAAAGGTAATAAAATATATCGAGTATTATATATTCATATTTAATATGAATTATTTTCAAAATTTAATAGAATTTTGATTATGATTTAAATTCTTTTTTGTTTAATGTTTGGAAATAAATGATAACAGTGATTTTATTTACAATTTCCAGGACATATGTCAGCAATAAAATAATCAAGTTGTCCAGTTTCTTAACAATTCGTTTTATCAATTTTTATAAACAATTACCTCTTTGTTTACAAAAAACATTCATCGTGTACGGATTATATATGTATTGTGATAAGGAACAGAAATAAAAATTTAGTAAATAAATTAATATTTAAGGTTATAAAATGGAATAATATAATATTGTGTGCTTGATATGACTTAATCCTTATGGATTAAGGAATGCATATATATATATATATATATATATATATATATATATATATATATTGTGATATGATAATCAGACACTTGTAGGTGGAATAAATGAGTAAATAAATTATTATTTAATATTTTTAATGGAATAAAAAAAAATTATATTATGATTAATATGACATTTTATTATACTGATAAAATGGTTATAGGTAGAGCTTTGATAACAACCAATAAAAATAAATTTATTATAACTTTATCTTTGAAGGAAACAACCTTTAGACGTCTGGCAACATCGACGATGATAATTGTATTTTTAATTGTAACAAGTTTATTGTGAATAAAAATACAATCTATCACATTAAAAGGCAACATGTATTTGGACTGCAGGTGCTCGTTCATGTACATATACATACAAAATGAGAAATGATAATAGTACATAAAAAAAAAAAAAAAAAAAAAAAACTCACCCAAGAGGTAATAAGGTCCACTATGGATATAAACAGAAAGTACAACACACAAACAAACAATCGCAAACAACAAACGTTACTACGTACAAACACGAGAGAGGCACAATCCACACGGCACCGAGGCTAAGCGGCTTCTGGTCGGGGCGTGAAGGCCTGCAGCGCCACCTCGCGGAAGAGCGGGGCATCACCGCGGCCTATGGGGGCACCTGCCCCCGGGGGCGGCTTCTTATAGGGGTGCCAATATTAATAATTCATGAAGCCCACCTGGGGGAGGGGGCAGGGAAAATGGAGGAAATATCATTTCCCTAAATACCCCCCCAAAAACAAATTCTAATCCAAATGTTCATCGACCTCTCTCAGTGCTAGTTTGATATCAGGCGAACACTAGAGCATTGATAAGGAAAAAATATAATTAAAAAAATTATATTAGTCTATATATTTATATATAGACATTAATGAATTAATAAGGAGAAAATAAATAGAAACTATATTTAAAATAATGACTCTAGACATAGATATAACTATTTCAAAATGGTGAGAACCACCATATCTATAATAATGACAGTTTGAAACGAAAATACATTGCAAGTATGGTCTCTAATTTCTATATTTATATTTTACTTCTATGTACTTTTTAATTCAACAATTTTTGTTTTTATTCATATTGTACTCTTATCTATAATTTCTTAACTCTATTTTATATGTAGTCATGAATGTCTGTGGTTGCAGCGCCCTTTCTCAATCTCAATGGTTGAAGAAGAAGCGCAGGGATCTCCTGAAGCCTCGCTTTCCCTCCACATGTGGGGGAACAAGCATGGTTCTGAGTTCCCATGGCCGACTGTAAATAGTGTAAATAGGTATGCCAGCGTCTAAGATGTTTATTTTCATTACTTTTTTTTTTTAAATACAATTTTAATTCTATTTTATTCATTTATTTTTATTCTATTATTACTATTATTTATATTTTCTTCCTTCACTATGATATTTTATTTTGTTCTTATTTAGCTTTATATTATTTTATTTTGTTCTTATTTAGCTTTATATTATTTTAAAATTACCTTATTTATTTATTGTTCATTTTTTTTAATTTGTAAATATGGCGTGAATGCGCTCTCAGAAGTTCAATTTATAAATGTACTTTATTGAGACAGATTGTAATATTTACCAATAAACAAATAATCCAAAAAAAATGTATATGTATATGTATATATTTATAATTTATTGTTTCATAGATATAGTATTTTCCCCTGTTTCCATCCATATTTTAGATCCTGTAATTTTCCAGGTTTTTTTCCCTCCCCCCCATTACCCAAACATTTCAGCAAATTTCCCCATTACCTACCCTCACCCTGATTTTCCAATTCTAAGTGAAACTCCTAGCTGAACACACCCGTAAGTCTCTATTTTTATTCTTCTAATTTTATATACTTATTTATTTACTTTTGGCTTTCTTTTTTCTTTTCTGTCTCCACATTTTTTTATGGCTATAATTTCATATTATATTTCTTTCCTTTCAATCTCTCCTGTAGATCTGTAGAAGTATATTCACAATTTCATATATTATATATTACACTACAACAATTGTTACCAGATATTTACTTCAGTTTAGGATTGTTACTTAGCTTACTCTGTTTAAATTTTAATGCCACACACGTCAAAATGAAAAGAAAGACTTTGAACAAGCGACTGAAAATACAATACTCACTTGTTTCAACATCGATATTGAAAATTAGACAAAAACTCAATACATGCACTTACCTGCTCAAACCCATTTGGATATTCGCCTCACAGATTTACTGTTCAAAAAGGACTCACTTACAAAAACACAATCTTTTCAATCTAAAATTTTAAGACTAATAACTGCAGCTCCCTGGTATGTCAACAAGACTTTACATACCGATCTAAGAAAACCAACCATTGACCAGCACATACGTACTCTCTACTCCTGACTTCATCTTAAAATACACGGACATCACAATGGACTTATCAACGACATGGCCACGGCTGAAATGCTCATCAGGAGGCGAAAGAAAAGGAGCTGGATGAGAGATCTCCTTTCCTGATTTTAGGAAGTAAACAGGCCAGGGAAAAGGTGCTGCTGGGCTCCATTCTTCGTCATACCTATCATGCCATTTTCTACCTAACAACAAATCTCCTAATTGTCACTACCATGACATGTGCGGATGAAGAATGAAAAAAAAAAAAAAAAATCATGTACTAACTGTTTATAATTTTAATAAGCTTATTCACATTGTTTATAATGTTTTGTCTTAATACTATTTATCTTCCACAATTCTCTGTATCTTGTCCGTTCTAGCCTTGGCTTTTAATAAAATAGTTTTGCCACTATTTAGCCTTTTTATGACCGCCACCCCGGACCATCTCCTTCCTTTATAAAATTTAATTTCATAATAGGTAGTAGAATAAAGCAATATACAAGTATAAAATATTAAATGTCCCCAGCTATAAAATATTGCTTCTTATATTAATTTTTTAATCATTCCTAAACCTTAAATTAGTAGTAATTTAATAGTAATGTGATAAATTATATAACTTTTAAATATATCAGCATGGGTTGAAAAAATAATTCATTAAAATTACAACCAATTTATTATCCACTGAGAAAAAGAATCTAATTCCAAAAACATTATGTAAGGAATTGAAATGCATAGAATTAACTAACCTGTTTATTCGGTTCAGGATGTTAATTCACCTTTTATGTAATAGCCTGTTAGTATACATTGGTTCTTATATTTATCTCTGTACTTAATAATACCATTAATATTAATATTCTTTACTCCTTTTATTTTTCAAAGAAATATTCATAATTTTATAAGTTTCAACGACGAATAGGAACCAAGAATGTGTTTTTTTCAATTTCTTAATCCGATAGAGTATTTTGAATAAAAATAAAATATTTGAAAATTTCCACTAAGCTTGGAATTTAATATAAAAAAACAACAGTTTTTGAACAATTTCTTTTTATTCAATAAAATACGTGACCACCTTAAGATAAAACACTAAATTAGTTTTAAATCATTTTCCGTTTGGAATCGACCCATGCATCGTATGAATTTTTTTGTTGGAAATTTCGTCTAGAATCACTTCCCAGGGTTTAGACATTACGAACTGAAAGAAAGGGATGATTCCTAAATAAAAAATAATGTTTTTTTTTTTTTTGTATTAAGAAAATAAACTTCTTTTTTTTTCACTCTTTTCTACTATTTTTTCCTATTTAAGATTGTATCGTCAATTTATTTATTATGCAGAATCGAGCTTTGGGGCTCTACTAAACCATCAAATTCCTCTCGTATCCAATCCCTACAATCCAAAATCCTCCGTAAAATCCTTAATGCTCTTTACTTTGTCACAAATAAAATAATCCATAAAGACCTTAATGCTTCCGATTTGGCTAGTTGGTTAGGATATATACCTATCATTCCATAATAAACTTTTGAACCATCCGAACCCTCTTGTTTCCAACCTTGCTTCTTCTTCTATTCCTGATAACCCTACGAGGCGTCTGAAAAGAAGATGGCCTCGAGACCTTCTAATATAGAAAAATAATCGGTGTGCTACCAATGGGTAGTTTCTCTTCATGTTGTTCATGCCATGTTACCTGTTTCATATTTACTTGTGCCATTCTGATGAATTAATGGTGTTTTTACATCGATAAATGATCATAAGATAAAAATTCATAAAATCAAACAGGTTCACCTACATCAAAAATGTACCTAAATGCCTCTTCCGATATCCTGATTATCCAACTATGATCATTGAATCTCATAATAATGGTAGTTGCCATCACGGTAGTATCTGTAAGTAATTATATAAAAGATATGTTTAGTTACATTATCTATATGATATATATGACCTCCGGAAATATTAGTCGCAAATCGACGCTGCTGTAGACACCATTTCGAAAACGCACTTCCGATTTTCCAATTGATGACATTTTCCATTTCACTTTTAGTTATCGAGTATAGGTACCCAGCAGAGAACCAGGATGCGATGTGACGATACTTTCCCCGTCATCTTCAGATGGACGGCTAACATTCCGTCATAGGATACGTAACAGTAACGGATTGGAGAGATGCTACATATCTTAGCTCATCTAAGAGTTGAAATCGGCGTAAATGATATTTGTTCGGTACGTGTTTTTGTAACGCTTCTGTCGGTGTTAGTGTTGCCCAAAATCGTTCTTAGTCTTGCACTTTGCAAGACCAAGACCAAGGCCGCCTAACTGTTGCAAGACCGAGACCAGGACTGGTAAAAAAGAAAATCGATTTTTAAATAAAAATAATGCAAAATAGTTAATAATACTCGACAATTTTAGTTACTATATGTTAATAATTGGTATAACCAATATACTTTTGCATTTAACTCCTCTAATTTTTCACTCGAGCTCAGTTAGGTTTCTCCTTTCTAAAAAATTGCAGTAATATCTTTATAGTAATAATCTTAAAAGTAACTGCAAGACTGTTGTGAGACTCTTGCGCAAGACCAAGACTCGTCTCGGTCTGGGCATTTGAGCAACACTAATAATAACGAATATTTTTTGTTCACAAAGCGATCCATTGATTTTTAGAGATTAAATAAAGAAATGTAAAGCAGTTACTAGTCGGTGTACGGAGTTGTTGGTGTATCTTACATTAATTGAGAAGTTTTAATATTGATGATAAAAATTAATAACTCTAAATCTGCAAATGATGATGTTTCTGTATTCGATAAATTATATGTAAAATAGTTTACGTTTTTACACTTGTATGCAACCAAGAATCATGCCCAAGTACTTAATAAATTTAATAAATTTATTAACCCTCTGGAGAGGACATGGAAGGCACATCTGAAGCATAAACAGTTTTTCCAGTCCTGCTGGAGAGGCACGAACAAAGAGCGCCATTATCTTGGCCGCTCTGTAATATTGCCTGGACTCCAGTAACACCTCGATCACTTCTTCCCAGAGGGTCTATTCTTACAGATCTCTTAACAGCTTTTTTAGAATTCACAATGGAATTGGATATTCGATGGGAACCTGGCTGGATGCAAAAAAAGTTGTCCAATATTTTCCAAATTACAGCTTCTTCACCCTGATAAAAGGAAAAAAAATTACATTTTTTAAATGTAGATACCGCGGGAATCGGGATTTCCCGGCCTAACGAGCTTGTATATAAGGGCGTTGTGGAAGTAAAGTCGATTTTTTTTCTTTTGAAGTTCATTAGATTTCATATTATTGCCCAACCTTATTAAGGTAGACTATATATGTCTTTGTATTATGTACCATACTAAGGTAGATCTGAGTGAAAAACACAGTTTTATAACCACTTTACATGAAAAATAATCATTTTTAACTTTTATTTTATGAATAAAAAGTTTATTTAGGCAATTATGTTTATTATAATACACTCCAGATCGTGGAGAAACAAGAAATAAAAGCTTTCAATAATTTATCCTAGTCATTTTTGCTGAAAACACTAGTAATTTTACGGGACTTGATATGAAATCATGTAATTTTTTCACCCACATTGAGGCGAATTTTAATTTTTTTAATATGGTTTAGAGATTATTAAACACTTAAGTTTTTCTAATAGTGGGTTTTTTCGTTAGGATTTATACTGGTCTATTTATATTTATGTAGTGTTTATATTGAAAGTTATTTATTTTATTGTACTAAAGAAAATAAATGAAGGCAAAATGAATATTGTAGGAAATAATTTACAGTTAGAAGCATCAACAAATCACAGAAAAAATGAAAAGTATAATTAATTATATGTATATAAAGGAGACAATTATTATTTAATTATGGAATCGTTAAAACGATTTAATGATTCGTATATAATTAAATGTTGGATTACCTCTGAAGAAATTAATTTCCAAGCAACAGGCAATAATGGAAAATAATAAAAGGACAATATTCCTGAGCCCTGATGTCATTTTAATCCAGGAAAAAATTAAAATACATTAAAAACTATTTAAAGTTATGAAATTTAATAATCAAAAATATTTAATAGATATGAACAGGAAGTTGATGAGCTACCTAAGTAGAATCGTTAATATCGTTAAATAAGCGTTCAAAAGCACTAACAGATGCAATACCACAGAATCCAACAAGAAGACTCGAACGCCTCTGGAGCAAGGATCTGCTACTTAAAGAAAAATCACGTTAATAGTGCCTTCGTTGGAAGGTTTCTCCAATCAAGCATTCATGTTAATCCTGCAGAGGAAGTTGACGAATGATGATCACATTTACAGTTTATGCCTAAAGCATTTGTATAGTTTTTCAATAAAGAAGTTTTTACTATTATTATTATTATTAAAAGTAGCAGGTATAGTTGCTACAGAAAGTATAGGTAGCTGATACAGGCAGGTATTATGGAAAAAATTCGGAATTCGCAATATCGATATTTTGTTTCTTAGGTCGATATCAATGAAATTTTACAATAAAATACCTACGCTTTCTTACCAAAAAATAAAGATTACAGCAAGGAAAGCCCCCATACCAGTAAGTACATGAAAAAGAGTTTATATTTAAGCGAAATACTAAAGAAATATTGCTATTGTAACAGCTAGAACTTAGCAGATTATTATTTAATAAATATATATAAAATAATTTACACTAAGCTAAATAAAAATTTATAATATTATTAATTTTAAAATTAAGAATGATTGGTTCATGATAGAACTTGAAATATATTGTTTTGATTATTTCAGATGCTGAAGACGAAGGTAGAGACTCCCTAAAACATCAATAAAGAGTAATCAACAAACTAGGTGTGATTATTTTATCGAGTTGACTTATGGGCAAAAGATAGTGAGAAGATAATTTTTTTTATTTATCTTAGTAATTAAATTTTTTTATTAAATGTTTTAATTTTCTTTAAGTTATCAATTTAATTAATCATTTTTTTAGTTCTAAATAATAAATCTTTATCAACAAATGTTAATACTTTTATAGGTTTTTAGCATTTGTTTACAATACAGATTTAATTCCATCTTTTTAAAATTTTATTTCGGAATATAATTTTTTTTGTATATATTGGTATAAATAAATAATTTGTTTACTAGTAATTTATAAATACACAATTGTTGCTCTTAAAGCAATTACACACCTAAGACTTCAATGTTAGACCTGATCCCCTTCTTTCAATAATCAAAAAGATTCAAGCCTAAAATTTCGATATTTTTTATTCATACTAAGATTCATATTCACATGCCCTTCCCCTCTTAACTTCCGTGTCTTCATATCATGATTGACCAGTTTCTGTAAGCAGTTGTTTATTGGTCTTTCTTCTCCATGTCTTAGTACTCTGATCCCAGATTGCTCCGGTTATCGTCACGATTTTCCTCACTTTTTTCTAGAGTGCTGGTTAGTGTTCCGGTCTCACATCCATATATTAGAACGGGCTTTATCATAGCATTGTACACTCATAGTTTGAGATTTCTTGAGATTTTTCGGGATTTCAATACCTTTGAGAGGGAGAAGAAAGCTCTATTTGCGCTAGTTATACGCTGGCCTATTTCTATCTCTTCGTCATTCATTGAGGTTATTGTGGAGCCAAGGTATTTGAATTTTTCTAATCACGGGAATGATTTTCCTTCTACGCAGATTTCTCTTTTCAAAGCTTACAAATATTTTATTCTCATATCAAATTTTGATATATTTAAAAAAAAGTCGAAGAATAAGAACATCGATTTCTCTCACCTTCTCCCGATATAAATCTCTTGGTTTAAGTTCCAGTATGACTGAGGCAGAAGGAATGTATTTTATTAATAGACTCTGTATTATCCAAATACGTAAGAGTTACGAAAACACAAAAACTTCCGTAAAAAAATAACGACAGGGCAAACTTTCACGAATTATCATAGAACAATGCCGAAATAGCTTGGCAAACACTACGCAACGATAATGAAAGTGACAGTGTTTTGGAGTGACTGAGCGCGATTTGTCTAACGACGATACGACACGTCGCAAGATTGCGACCAGTCCCTGAACCAATGAACAAAGCGTCTAATTTTGATACATAACTAGATACCGGACGAGGATAATAGAAAGGACCTAAGGTGCATATTAACAGATCGTGTCCTAGCTAAGCCGTAATTAGCTGTTGGAGTCGAGGATTTCAATATTTTATGACTTATGACTTCGGGACTGGACACACAAGTTAAGTGAATGGTAGGTCTGTAGTGAGATATATCGAGAGCGTTTTTTGTACCGATAAAAGATAATGAGGTAGTGTCTTCAGGAATGGTGTGTAATACTGAACTAGTTCTTGCCATCTTCCGTTCTCAGGTAATATTTTATAGTATTTAAATTTAGAGAACTCCTTAAGAACATAAAAAAAAAAAATGAGAAAAGCACAAACACTAGCGAATCACCGTAGGAGCTTTCGGTCTTAACGGCCCTCCAACAAAATGGATTTTTTTTTTTAATTTATTGATGTCTGTTTCTGTGTGTGATTTGAGCTAAGAACTTAAACATATACAACAATAAAAATATGTACTTCTTTAAAATTTATTTATTTTATTGACAGGCAGCCACTTAAACTATGTTTTATATATTTACAATAACTCTCTTTCCAACATTAAATCCTGGATGTGCTTGTGTGCACAAAAATATAAAAAATATACTAAACGGAATCCATAAAAAAGGCATAAGAGAAATTTGAATAACAAAATATTCGATTACAACACCCAGGAAATTAAAAAAATATTATTATATGATTAGTAAATTGAAAAAACAACAAAAATTATAATACTGTTTCTAATACTGAATCAACACATTTGACCCTCAAGTCATATTTTTTTTTTAATTAAATGTTTCAGTACTTATTTTCTCAGGAAAAATTAAGAAGGAAAAGTAATTTTTGTCAAGCTCACTAGAATTAACCTAAAACTTTCCAAAAAAAAAAAGAAGAAAAAATGGAAAATATCTTTACGGAAATATCGGAAATATCGGAAAATATCTTATTATAATAATAAATAAGTTTCAACACTAATTAGCCTAAATATATTTCTCTTTTTGATAAATAAAAAGTTATCTATTCTCTAACCTAGGAGGACCTATACTGAACTTCAGGTATTTTTTAGAATTATAAGGATTGAAAATAGTTTTTCTTTACTAACTAAAGTATCGGATATTGTGGATGGGAAGACATGAAGAAGTTATGTATGAAAGACATTTGATAACATATCATAATCAATTAATATATCTAAATTTTTATTTAACCTTGACAACTATTCCTATTATGAATGATATTGATATTTGTCTCGATAGTTTATTTATTTTTTAAAATCAAATCTTATGACGTTTGACGTCTTACGATTGGGAAGTCGAAGTTTAAATCACAAGCTTAAGTAAATTTTTTTTTTTATAAGATATTTAAGTTTAAACCATTTAATTTATAATATTTCGAAAATAAATATATAAATATACGTGACATTTTAAAAATAAAATACGCCCGTGAGGAGTGGGAGAGCCAGGTAGGCGTTTCTGGCAGGTGCATGACAGCAACAATACAGTATTGTTCTTGTTTTCTTTTCTTTTATTTATTTAATGGCTATAATGGAAATGACACTGACATATCACCCGTTTGAAAGGTCATTAATATTCAAATGGCAATTTATTGCTTTGCAAATCCTAAAGCTGAGGCCATTAGGAAGAGTTGAATAGGTCCCTCGGGTTTGCTTAAGCAAATGAATTCGTATCTTTCAATTGGATGATTGATGACTAGAGATAAACCCAAGGAAACAATATAAATTATTTTTTTCGGTAGGTGTAACTAAGTAGGCAGTCGAGTTTTGGAATTGGTAGGATTTATTTTCTCTGCCAAAAATTAATGATCTTGTCGAGCTAAATAGATGATGCTCAAATTCGTAATTGAAACGGAAAATTAATTAGTTACTTTATTTAAGATTAATTAACCCTTTAATATTATCCAATCATCTTTCCAAACTAGAGAATTCAGACAAAATAATGCACATTTTTGTTCTGTGTATTTATTAATTTATAAATGAACTACAGTATTCAAGTCTAAATATTTTTAAATTAATTACTTAATATAAGTTTACTTATAATTTTATAGTGAGTACTAACGATGTTTTTTTTTTTGGCCATCCCTTAGCTCACCATTTCAACATTACGGGAGGGGAGGAGGGAGAGGGATTATTCTAACTAATTTACGATAACATTTTATAAATTATTATTGTATTAATATAATATAAATTATTATACGTTATTCATAACCATGAAAAATTTATTATTTTAACTTTAGAACTCATAAATTATTTCATTGGTGTCATAATTAGTTTAATTTTTTTGTATAGAGATATTTTTATCTTCACTTTATTCACTGTAAGATTTTCTATATTCATATCATATAAGTAATTGTTGTTATTATTACTTTTTTTAGTTAATTTTTTATCATCTATTTGTTTATTTATCTGTTCACGTTTGTTATTCTTAATAAAGGACATAGTCCAAAAAGAAATTGTTTAGTTTTTTTCTATTTTTTCAAAATATTTGTTTGCCAAAACATCTACAATAATTGTACTTGTACACCAATTCTTGCAAGTTTAAATATTTCTCACGGTATGATTTTAAGTTTTTTATATAACAATTTTGGTTTAGTCAAAAGTTAAGCAATAAAAAAAATTATGTTTTTTTTTTATTTATCCCGGAATATCATCATAAGTAAGTCTATATTTTAATTGTCTAATGTAAATTTGACTGATCTGAAAAAATTATAACACACTATTTATGATTTTTAAGAAAATAGTGCCATAATAAACATTATTTTTTTCAATGATCCGCTGCTAAATTTTAGCGTAAATTACTTATTATATTTTGTAGTAGCTTCATAAAGGGAAGAAGCAATTATTATTATTTGAATATTCTGATTTATTATCCAGATTTTCATAACTAAACTATTCTAGATATACGAGGAAGCGGAGGAGTATAAGCTATAAGCTACGATGAGCGTAATGGCAAAGCCATCGCAATTCGTCCAAGGCGAGATGGAAGCATTCATTAGGCCATAGCATTTTCAAAATGGAAGCTGGATACCCTCCAATTTGCGCCCCAAAATAACGCGCGCGCAGTGAGCCCATTGCCTCGGGAATGAACTACAATTACCTTTGAAATATTGGAACGTGTGTAGATAAGAAGGCTGGCCTTGAGTATTGGACCACCCAAAGGGGTTGTGCAACACGGAAGACTCCCATGTTTCATATCCATCCATCTCTTTAAATATATCCCTGAGGAAGAAGACTGCAGCAGGATGAGGTACGGAAAAGACATCGAAGATTTCTCTGTTTATGACACCCGACAAAGGATCCTCTAACTTTCTCGTCAATGAAACGCATAAAAAGTAATGTTTCAATTTCTTTTTCTGTTCATATTTTCTACGAAAGATTATATTTTATTCTAAGCTGTAAATCTTGGGTGTCCCACTCCAAGTTTCATAAACTTTCTCATTTTTTTTTAATAAAAAATATATTTAAATCATAAAGAATAAAAGTTCTCACGATGCAGTAAAATAATAAAGTCTACAAAATTATTTTAACTCGCAAAGTAATTTCTTGGATTTGGCGATCTTAAAGGAAAATTGATACCAGGCTTTATTGTTATTATATTTAATATAGCGATCATCAAATATATTTCACTATAATTAAAAACTAATTGGACCGTGTCACTTATTCATTCCAATATAAGCGAAATATAATATAACGCATCTAGATTAAGCAATTAATGAATTGAAGTATTGATAATAAAAACTATATAGAATACTATAATTCATCTATAGATAAAATAAAGAGAAATAAAAATGACGATTAAGTAATATCCTTCTCTATTTTTTTATTTTTATTTTTTAAACTTTATGTTCATGTTTACCTATTATATAAAATTAAATTATAAAACCCTAAAAACAATTTTTTACATTGAAACTATTTATTGTATTTTTATTGTAAAACAAAATAATATGCAGAATTTAATGTTACACATTAAAAATGTGTGATTTGATGATAAATAAATTAATAATCAAATTATTATGAGTGCCTTGTGGGAAATAATATTCTGGATGCTTACCAATAAAGGATGGAAAATCACTTGAGGGAGATCACTTACCTGTAACATTAAAAAAACATTATATAACAAAAAAATAACAAATAATTTTATAGAAAATCAGAGGCCATTATAATTGTTATTTATTATGAGGCAATTTCTCCCTCGACTTTCAGTAATAATTCAAGAAGGAAATTATTAAAGTAAAAATGAAAGTTCTTAGCAAATAAAATTGGTTTTTATTATTTAAAAAATACAAAAGAATTAAGAAAAGTCTTTACTTAAAAAAAAAATACTTACAATAATTGACCAGAAGAAAAAAAAAATATCAATTTAAAATATTTTATTACTTATATCATTATTATAATTTTTGTTTAAATAAATGAATGCAAAGAAATATTCAATAATAATATAATAAAATAAAATCTATGTTGTTATTCGTATAATTGTTGACAGCCATGTTACAGAATTTTAAAATAATAATATTTGAAATATTTGATATTTTTAATAAATAAACATACATTAAAATCCAACATATTTTGCAGTTTGAGGAATAAAAAAGTTAAGCGCGCGACCTTGGTTTCGAACCCAGTACCATATAGGTGACCCTAGTTCGGCACCGTTCTTTGAAGTATTTATTTAGTTAGATGTATATATGTATTGTCTATTTAAAAAAATAATTGAAGAACGTATTGACAGACTTTATGCGGACAAAAAAATGTGGAACGCTTCACGATTTTGCGTGTCATCCTTGCGCAGGGGCCATGCTAATCTTCTCTGTATCGTTCCAATTTTAGTATATGTACCGCCGAAGCGAGTACAACCAGATCAGAAATATTTGGATTCATATAGTGCATAATATTATTTCTTTTCACACTTTAGAGGTAAAAAATATGATTTATTTTAAATACCTAGTTCTACTAGATAAGGAAGATATGAACGCACAAAATTTTCAATGTGCAGTTTCTAAGAAATCTTAACGTTTCGAAGTCCTTCGATATCGTCCCAATGTTAAAAAAAAAACGCATTATCTGCTATTTAATCTATGTGCGCATCTGTGACTATTTCTGTAAATGTTGGTTCCGTTTTCGTTGCTTCCTTTTTTGGATTTGTAGGGTTTCGTCTTCCGACCCCTGTGTAACGAACATGTGCGCAATAGTGGATGCGCAATAAGAAAAATGAGTCTTCCTGCTAGCTACAGCGCCAAAACTGTTACCAACTTTATGAAAGCTGCCTATTATAAAACCCATTTTAATTTTCATATATGTAACATATTGCTACTGTAAAAGGTCCTATGTAATAATTTTCCATTATTATTCTTTTTGTACTAAAGATGACATTTTGTAATCTTCAACTGCTATATTCGTGAGTAGTCTGCTAATATGGAAAATATCAGAGAGAAATAAAATATGAAATTACACATATAAATCATAAATAAATAATCAGTTTCCGTGCTTCCTTTTGCAGTAACATTAGCGAAATATCACTGAGAAACTAGGAAAAAAAAATACTACGAAAAGAAAACATTGTTATAGCGTAAATAAAAAAGTATAGATTTTAGACCTGATTGAATTTAAGATAATTTAGAAAGTAATTGAACTTTATACAGGAAAAAAAAACATCTAAATTCGACTAGTATTAGCAAATGTAAGGTGTAATTAATTGCGTATGACATGTTTTTAAAATGTTTCCTTCAAAATCTGTTCAACTTTTGTTATTTTTCTACCACGAGTAGATAAAGAGTATTGTTATAATCGGTTAGAATTTTAGGTGTGTATTTTTAAACAACAAACAAAAAAATACTTGTGTACATACAAAAGGGAAATACATATAAATAAGGAAAATAAAAAAGTAAATAAGATAAAGAAAATAATTATAAAAAAAATAAAATTGCAGTTGAGTAAAATTAAAATAAATAAACTACATCAAAACTATTTCTGATTTAATAATAAATTAGTATTTTTTTTTTTTCTAAATCGGTAGAAAATTATGAAATGGACACGTTAGATATTTTTATTATTTATGTTTATGTTGCGTTATAATTACTTCCAGATTTATTAATAGTTTATTTTCATTGATATTATATATATTTAAAAGGTTTATTATACACATGTTCTAAATTTCGACCTGTAAATATATACTCATAATTCTATGTTCTATCTACTGTTTCTTATCAAACACACTAGAGTGTTATGTAGAGTCGTTTAAAACTCAAAAAAGATTAAACACAGTAGCTGTTCAAGGTGAGAGACTTCTGTATTCATTTTCAAATAACATTTATTATCTATGTTTAAACATTAATAATTTATTTTTAAAATGTTTTTTATTCCGTTCATCCTCATGTTTTATATTCCTTATTTTATTAAATAATTTATATTTTTGAGTAAGCTTAATTGATTTATTATATAAATGCAAATAAATGTAAACATTCATACAATTCTTTATTTATATTTGCCACACCCTTACGTCTTAATAGCAGATCGAATCCGCCCAATATAAAATATTATTCAGTCTTTAAAAATATCATAATCCCACTTCCTAATACTTTAACATATCTATAAAAAGAAAACACGATAAATATTTGAGATCCGCTCCAATTCGAAAATATCCCCATCATGTGCGGAAAATATGGAGGCGTTCCGCAAATGGGTGGGTAGCCGTGTGTAAATATAATAATAAAATAAAATATATAATTTATTTGTCCTGTGGCTACGAAGCCAACGTGAATTTAAAATGGCGGACAACTTCTTCACAACAGGAAATAAATTGAGTATATTATTCTCCATAGTAAAGTGAAGCAAAATATAACCTAATTATCTAGCGCCTTTGGCTAGTTTTTATTGCTTCATTTTATTACTTTATTGATCCAAGGATCTTTATAATATAATAAAAAGAAATCTTAAGTGCCTCATTAGGTAGAAAATAGACCCTTCATTAATTTATAATTACTTTATTGTTATCCTTTTATTGAACGAGTGATGACTGAGCTTCAGCCTGAAGTCATACAAAAAAAAAAAAAAAAAAAAAAAGAAATTGAAATATTTTTCGTAGATCATATATTATATGTTTTAATATTTTATATTTCTTTCTATGATTGATCTGAGCCAAATACATAAATAATCATTTAGTGTTCTCTTGCTTAAATTATCACACATATGCTTCAGCTTATAAATATTAGCTCATCATCATTCAGGAAAAAAAAATTAGTTTATTAATTAAAACATTATTGTTCCTGTACTAACAACAGTTATTGAAAAAAAAAAAAAAAATAAGGTGTGTGCTTTAGACCACACTACATATGTTAAATTGTTGTTGATGTGAAAACGTTTTTGAAGAAGGCGAGATTAATAATATGAAATATAAATTATAAATAATAGCTCATTATAAAGAAGATGAAAGGCTGAACATTTCCCATGCTAACAGTAAGCAGGTCAGATTTTTAGTTTCTGAGATATTTTAATTCATATTTTTCATAAAACTCGTTATCATGTGATATTCAACACTATTTTTTCTCTTTAGCCTCCCTAACACGGCGTCGTGTTAAGACACAGTTTTTAATAATATCTCATTATACAGAGGATGAAATGCTGAACAATTCTCTCGTTCATAGTATGCAGGTCTGATTTTCAATTTCTGAGATATTTTAAACCATATCTTCAAAAAAACAAGTTACTATTGATTTTTCGGCACTATCTTTTCCCTTTTCCCCTCTCTAACACGGCGTTGCGTTAAGATACAATTTTCAATAGTTCATTACAAAGAAGAGGAAATGATGAACGTTTTTCTCACTAAAATAAGCAGCTCCGATTTTAAGTTATTGAGATATTTTAATCTATACGCCAAAACAAATCAATTAGTCGACTACAACCGACTTTACGTGAGCGTTACACATCGCAGATCTGACGGTTAAATCTAATTCACTCTTCACAAAAAACTGCAAAACGCGCCTAAAGAAGTTTACACTTGAAAAACTATTTAGTTCTAAAAAATAAAATTTTGAATCAGTTACTATTTGTTCATTTCCACAACTCAAATCTAAGCATTTTGTAATTAAAATATTTAAATTAATGATATTGGTATAATGTTAAGGATCCGCCAACCATCAATAAAAACAGAAAACGTATGGATTCTCATTCATTTTTTAAAGACTATTTTTTTGCCGCACAGTAGGAGGCATCTTTTTTTTTTTGAGATGTTGAATATATATCAGAAGAGAGCCCTTGTCGTTTCAACTATGTTTAATTCAACTAATTCATATGCGAGCTACATTGTAAAAAAGTAAGTTTTCGTTTTAATATTACGCGCTTCAAACTTATCACAGCCGAAAATGAGTACATTGGTAGGCCCTGTGACCATGTCCCAGAAACTGTTCCTCTGTATGAAATATTCATGGAACCACCTCGAAAATGTCCCCTGCATTAAAAAAACAAAACAAAAATTTGTTATCAGCTGTTCCAGTTCCCGAAGTCGAAAATTGCAAAACAACAGCGGTGAGGAAACCCGAATCCAAAGCTACAACAAAGGCTATGCAAATGAACCCTTATTTAAATAATAATGTAAAGGATGGACTAGACAAGAGAGCAGCCTACATGCTGACCTTTAGACATTCCTCGACGGGCCGATCCCAAAGAGATTGGTGGTGGTTCCACATGTAGTCTATTGTCCGGGTCAAGGGTTGTCCATTCTTTCACTTTTTCCGTGAACAAGGAACGCCGCTCAGTCGGGAAGGTTGGCTCGTGTCCCGTCGTAAAACTCAATTAGCGTAAAGGTGTAGTCTCTGCCCTTAATGGATAGGAAGAGTCTCACTGGAGGAATTCCCACTACTCAAGGATAACTCGGCAGTTGGAACCATTCTCTCCACACGATTTAGAGCATCCGCGACCCTGATCCTCTTTGTATCTTCGAAAGTCGAGCACAAGAACAATGGCAATGTGCTAACTCTGAATTTTAAAGAAAAAAAAAAGGAGATAGGAAATCAGAACTCTTTAGAATTCTGATTGGAAGTTGAAAACCTACTTTTATAAATCCGAAAAACGTATATAGATTTGCAATATCTTATTTTAGTAAATTAAATGGTTACCTCGAATGAAATTTTAACAAATATAGAATGAAATAGTACAATAATGAATTTATTCACATGTCCCATTAATTATGAAAAATCAACTTAACTATAATAGTTCTAAAAAGATCCTTAATTAAGCTTAGTGAAAGTATATTTAATACACATATTTTAATAGTAGATTTATTCTAGGTAATTTTTAAAAATAAGTTTAAAAATTATCTTTTCTCTACTTGAAATCAAAATTAATTTATGTAATGCAGAACCGATTATCGAATAAAGTCGTTATTTGCCAACGTTATTATTTATTTTTGTGATTAAAGCTTCCAAATGATTGTTTTGAGCTTCATGTCAGGTCCATCTTAAATTCATTCATATCATGCAGGGGTGCCCAGAAGAGGAGGGGAGGGTTTCATTGCGCAAGCTGCGCCATCAAAATTTTGACAGGTTTTTGAATTTTTAAGGGGAGCAAATTTCGACGGGGTTATGAATTTTCAGATTAAGGGACAAAAGGAAAAAACATATATATGATCTACGATTTTTCTAATTCTATCTTAGCTTGTTTTTAAGAGAAGATGACTAATAAAATATCTTGGGAGATGGGAAGGGGTAGGTTCTTGCCCCATTCACTTTGTGGAGAGGGGATGGGCACCATTGATATCATTCGTTATTAATTTGCTAGTTAATCTCAAATTAAGAATGCTAAATGCTATGATAAAGTCAGTTCAGATATAGGTCTGTAAGACTTGAGTTCTAACCAGTAACTTAGATAGAAATATTCAAAGATTTGAGAAGAAAATATTCCGCTATATAACCAGAGCGATTTGGGATGAGAGTACTAATACATTAAGAAGAAGAACCAACATGTAACTGCTTACAGAGTCTGGTCTACCAAGGAGGTCAAGATGGGCGGGACACGAGGCTTGAAATAATCTATCAAGAATTTTCTATGCCACAGCAAATGTATTTAATAGTATAAATTAGACTAACAGTTTAAATTACACTGACAATGATCAACAATTGGAGATGTAGTGTTGAAAAGGTAAAAAGTTATTATCCCGTTGATCCAAAAATTTATCAATCTTTTTGCTGTCATAGTTACGAAAATCACAAGGTTCAGACATGATAGGGTGAACTTGTTGCAACAAGTGACTGCATCCTGTTCCTATTGAAAATTATAAGCAAATTGTGCAATTTTAATGATCTTAGTTGAAAACCTAATCATCCAAGGATGATGTATATTAATACACCATGAATTGTATAATTTTTGAGTTATGGGCAAACAAAATTTGCTATCCTCCATAACGTTTCCTGTGTGATTATCTTTCGCACTTGAAGAAGAAGATTTTCAAAATGATGACTCAATCATGGGTTTTGGTGAAGAATTAGCGAGGATATGGCGTACCCAAAAAAAAAAAAAAAAAAAAAAAAACGCCTTTAAGAAATAACTTATAAAGATTTAGAGATGGGGTATAAAGAAGATATGGGTTAAAGAAACTATTTAGTCGACTGATCAATTATTAGGATGAAACAAAATTGTCAGGATTTATAGTCAAGAATTTTTGTTAGGTTAGTCGACGTTTCGACCCAAACATGTGTGTCATCCTCAGAGCTAAAAACTAAAAAATATAAAATAACATCAGTAAAATAGTAAATATAAACATTTAAGGGTAAGTAAGATAATAGTAATAAAAGTAAAGAATAAAAACAGCAAAATGATAAATGTAAAAGTATACAATAGTAAAAACATTGAAATATGATAAGAATTTTTTTTTTTTTAAATTAATGAAAAAGGTAAGTATTGTATATCAAAAGTAAGACTTAAAAACGATTAATTAGAGTAAATAACAAGAACAAATATTCTTCACTGTCATTTAATTGTTTTTTGTTCAGCCTTAAATTTTTATATTTATTATTTTACGGATGTAATTTTATATTTTGTAATTTTTAACCCTGAGGGTGACCTACATATTCGGTCGAAACGTCGACTAACCTAATAAAAATTCTTTACTGTAAATCCTGAAAATTTCGTTTCATCCGAACTTATGGAGATGATTATATTGAGATATGTTTAAGTTTCTTGATAAGGAGGTTCTTGTTGAGGAAAACTAAATAAATAAAAAGCCTATTATTATTTATTTACTTTTATAAAGAGCGCCTGATTAAGCTTCAAGTATATGACCTTCATCATATGGTTCTTTTTCCATGTCCTTGACGGGCCACTATAAGTAAGCTATTAGGCGAGAAATACAAAAAACCTTGAGATGAAGTTACTTTTTCATCGAGATGTGTACGCTATCTCCATTTCTAGAGAGGCTGGCTGTTTTGAAAACCAGAAGAATAATACCGTTTCAAGGACTACATATAAGAGATAGTGAAGAAGACATGGAGGAAGCACGACCTAGCCCTAATACCAGGACCTAATGGGTCAACAACAAAACAATAACCCCTATCGCTGGGCCTTCTCCATTTCTCAGCTCTGCGTCGCCCTCTGTACGAGCCTTACTATCGCCCTGTCATACAGGAGAAATGGCTACAGGAGAAACCAATTACTGTCACTAAGTCCCTTATAACGCTTTTTATTTTATAAGGAATGAATAAATAATACACGGTAAGGAAAAAGTATAAGGCAGATAACTTGGCTTTCGAAGTGTCAAAAAGATCCATTAATAAAATACAAGAATAATGATCCTTATGTGAGTAAAAATGGGGCTTAAAGAGGATATAACAGGAGTTAAAGAACTACCCTGTAGTAGACCTACCTGAATATAAAAAAAAATCTTAAAAAACTATTTGTCTTTAGAAAAAGGTGAGAAACATGCATCAAGATGAACGGTGTCTAGCCATATGTTAATCATTATAACACCCACGATTTTATAATGGATACAAACTATAGCTTTGAACAAAAAAAAAAAGTCAATTGACAAGATATATAGTATATTGTAAAATATAAATTTCCACTAACATAAGTAAAACACATTTATTAAAAGTAAAAGAAATAAGTTTCGTATCAGCTTCCCACTGTTCAAGGTTATGTGAACATAACTTCATACCAGCTGCAAACAGAACAATACCACTTCCTTTCAGAATAAAAGTGGTTAAAAATAAATCATTACTTTCAATGATTAAAGAAAAAAATATGAAAGATATTTTATACGATCTAAATATAATCACGATCATATTTTACACATCAAATCCTCAAAACTACTCACGTAGGAGAATGAAATTTGATTGTTTTCACAACAATATTAAATTTTAATGGTTTAGAAAGGCATAGATTAAAAAGAAAAATATATATTTAATTATAATCTGTTGTAACTGTTTCATACTTGTATGTTGAAGTTATATTTAAAACCCGTAATAAAACATAATTTTATGTATGGTATGATTTTAAAAGTGATTGAGGAACCAAGATATGAACAGAAAAAAATCCATTAAAAAAATTATCCAGTCTTTTTTTAAGTAGATAGGGTAGAATTAACATAAAAAATAGAATTGCACGTAAATAATTTCTGGTTAGCTAATCATCAAAGTTTTACTAAAAAATATATTGTAAACAGTTCATTGGCGTTTGCATTATTTATTAATTATTTTCTCTGAACCCTAATATAGTATAATTTTTTCAAGGTTTAATTTAAGATTGAAAAACTAAGTACCCGAATTCGATCAAAATTATTTGATTAACTTAAAAGAAATCAGGATTGAACAAAATAAATAAAAATGATTAGTAAAAACTATTTTAAAAGAAAAAAAAATGTTTGAAGAACTCATTGATGTTTTAGTGTATATTAACATGTTTTTGTCGTCTGTGTTTAGCCTCTATTGGTCGTTGATGCCTAAGTCGGGCCTGAGAGAGATACGTTAAGATCTCCCAGAGCTCAGCTTTTATCTTTCACATTTTGGAGGAAAAGTTTGATTTGGGGTTCTCCTGAATGAATTCTTGTAAATATTGTATATAGGTATGCCGGCATTCAAGTTCTTATTTTGATTAGTTTAAGATTATTTTTGTTTAAATATATATTATTTATTTTTGGTATTATTATTTTGCTGTAATTTTATTTTATTTATTTTTATTTATTATACATAGAGTTTGAATGAGCTACACTAAACTATCTCTATTATAACGTTATTTAATGTGACAAAATGTAATATTAATGTCAATAAAAAATGTTTTGAATTAAAAAAAAAAAGTTACCTAATAAAATTAAACAAATAGTCAACAAAGAAAAATTTAGCTACTATCATTTTACAGACTAATAATTTATATATTAAAGTCTCTTCATTTATGATTCTTTTAAGCCTAAGCAGAACACATTTATAATACCTGTTACCATAGAATCAACAAATTTAATACCACGAAAGGCGATACCACCATGTCTTTGACCCAGGCAGACTCCAACCTTGTTATTTGCGACAAAGGCACCGGAAACTGGGAACCATTTATCCAGAACGTCTGGAGATAAACTAAAACTACGCGGCGCACCCTCAACGCCATGCAACATCAACAGCTTTATCTCAATCAATTTGACAGCTCTTCCCAGATCCTACCCACTTAAGCGACCCGCTATTCCCTCTTATCAAAACGTTTCCTATCTAAGGCATTACGAGAGATGTCTGCGTGTGCCAAAAGAATCCGCTGGCCTTCAAGAGGTCAACGGTAAGACAACGAAGGAGAAGAAAGTGAACGAACTCTCCTAGTTGGGCTCTGATGAGAATATAACAAGAGGTCACATCCCTGGGCCCTGAGGAATAAACAATGGCTCACTAACAACAGCGATTAAAGGTTTTTACCACAACCTAGGTCACTTTCAGAGGTGAGGGATCCACAAAGAGCATGATGGCCACATGAAGAAGGTCCTCAAAGCGCAAGCGCCGATGAAAAAGTGAGTCGTGAATCAACGAGGATGCACGAGGCGAGAAAATTCTTTTTTTTCTAAGAAGAAAATTGCTTAGCTATAGAAACCTCCCGAGCTGTGCCAATTTTCCATTGAAACTTAGGCGTAATGCATCGCCTATAAAGAAAATCGACAGCGGGTGCCATTCAGCATAAAAATATTGAGAAAAAAAATTTTAAATAAGAAGAAAATTATTATGAACCAATTTCGTTTATTACCCGTACGAAAAGGACAGTTTTTCAAAAAGCTAATTTGACTTTGACCTACTATATTGATGAGCTCTAGTATAATATAACACATTTTTTAAATTTATTTTTTTAATAATAATAATACAAGCTGCACACTCCTAGTCATTTTGAGCTCGTAGAAATCAATGTGATTTTCCTCTAAAACTCTAAAAAGAAAAAAAAAAAAAACCTTACCCCTATTACATATCAGTAAATAAATAACCATTCGTTTTAATACTTTGGTGGCTAATTTATATATATTTAGCATCTCTATAACATTCACATTTTAAGACTGATGTGAGATGCTCTTTTACTGGAATGCATTTATCTCATATTATTATCATATTTGTGATATCTTTTTCTATCACACTAAAGCCTGAAATAGCAAAATAACGATATTTACCTTATTTAACATCTAAATATTTGACTTAAGGATTTGCTATATAACCTTTCTATTATATATTTAATCACTATAAAGAAGGTTTATATGGAGAGAGTAATACGACTCAAAAAAAGAAAATAATTCTGTAATATGGGCCTCCTATATTACTTTCATTTCCAAAAAACAATCGCGAAGATATTAAACACTAGTTTAAATATATATACATATTAAATTGTATTAGTAATATTATATTATAAACATTTTAATATGGAAAACGATTCTACGGTTGAATGATTGTTTTTAAATATTATTATCACAACTAGATATGAAACTAAAGATAAAAAAGAAAAAATGTAATTTTGACATTTCTGTAGTTCATACTGATTTATATCATTAATTTTTTTTTCTCTTTTACTCGTCTCTATCCTAAAGGGTCATTGGCGTTTTCTTTAAATATCATAAATTATAAAGACAGCAATAATAATAATAAAAAACATAGATATTTATTCATAATAATTTGAAATCAATTTATATATTCGATTATGTATTTATTGATTAAAAATATATTTCAATACTTTTTTTAAAAAAAATTATTGAAAATTGCCTAAAAAGAAAACAATAACTTATTCTTAGGAACTGGAAAGCAAAAAAAAAATCAATCGAACTGCTTAAATAAAAAGGAAAAAAGTATATCAATATTAAATGTATTTCTAAAAATATCAACAATTACTATCAAAAAGACTTATTATTAATATAAACAAATTATTAAATTTTTCAACATAAAAAAAATAAGAAAACAAAGTTGAATTAATGACGATTGAATTCTATAAAAGGAATTCGTATTTTGATTATAAATAAATAAAACTGGTATAAAACTACTAAAATATAAAAATAAATAAAACAATATATTTTTTTTAATTTTGAAAAGATTACAATCCGTCTCAAAGGACGTTTATAATACTGTTCAGAGATGACATTCACATTCTGGGTACAATAAAAAAATAAATTACGCAGAAAAATAATTTATATACAATAAATAAGTATAAAATAACCCAAAAAGAAATAAATAAAAAAAAACATACATACCTATATACACTATTTACAATCAGGCGAGAGATCTCCGAGCCAGACCTGTCCCTCCAAGTGTGGAGGGAAAATCATTACTCCAGGAGATCCCTGCACCGGCTAAACCCAGTGGAGATAAACCAATCTTACTGAAGTATTATTTATTTTTAAATAAACTCACTTTGATTTTATAACCAATGAGGGAGCCTTTCATGCAGAGATTTTTTTTATTTTTTTGGGTTGGGATGAGATGGAATATTGGTTTTCGATAATTATATTTCAATATCTATAAAAAAATATCAATAATATAGAATATATAGATATTCTATATAGATATGTATAGATGTATAGATATAGATATGTACATATATTTAAACTAGTGTTTAATATCTTCCCGATTGTTTTTCGGAAATGAAAATAATATAGGAGACTGATATTACAGAATTATTTTCTTTTTTTGAGTCGTATTACTCTCTCAATGTAAACCTTCTTTACAGTGATTAAATATATAATAGAAAGGTTATATAACAAATCCTTAAGTCAATAATATTTAGATATTATGAAATATGAATATTTTTCCAAGATTCCTAACCTTATCTAGAAAGTTGGCTAGTTTGTAGTTTCTTGTAAAATTCTATGAAACAGACACGAAAATTTTTCTCCTATTGCTTTAAATATTTAATAATGAGTTTATAGTTAATTTTTTTAGATTAATTAAGATACTCATGATTCTGAAATGATCTTCCCCAATAAGATCTGTTTTTACCACCACCTGCCAGGAAAGACGGGCCATCAGCGTCACCGTACTGTTTTACGTCCATCAAGACCTTGGCAGATAAAGGCTATAAGGGAAGACATCCGATGTATTATTCAACAGGGAGATGGAGTTCATCTTGTTTATTTATCGAGGAAAATCCTAGCCCATTGGAAGGAAATCAGGTACCGACTGCAATCTCTTCCATTTCTTACGTTAACGGCTCTGTTATTGGCGACGAGTTGTCCATCAAATTTGAATACTGAGCGATCATTTGCTAGGAATAATTACGCACTTAGCAGCTCTCGACTTCTGCATAAAAAAACACAAAAAATTCTTCATCCATCATTTAACCTCTGAATTAATTACTAAGTTCCTTCGTCGTAGGCGACGGACCTTAAATTATATTCCAATAATATTTCGCTCATCTATAAAGAATATCGTCATCTGGTCAAATAACCAATATCGTATTACAAATTGATTAATGAAAAATCTGAAAACAAAAGATATTCAGAAACGTAACATTTATTTATTGAAGGAATCTAGTCGACTGTTTTAAATATCATGGGTGATAAATATTCAGGTTGCAGTCTTTTAAAAAAAAAATTTTATTTGTGCCAACGTTTCAACCCAAACATGTGTGTCATCTTCAGGGCTGAAAATTGTAAAATACAATCAGAGATATAATATTATTATACGACGGATAATGGTAAATAATAAACTATGGTGATTTGATGGTACATGAATCTGAACTATTATAACAATACACAATATAAAAATGAAATATGTAAAAAGTTATACAAACAAAAAATAATATATATAATCTTTTTATAAAAGGCCTTCTTTATTTTTTTTAATCTTGAAAATGATTATAAGTTGATTGTATGGTTATATTGTTATGATTATATCACTAAAAAATAAATGTCTTATCACATATTCCTAAAACATTTCCCACTTCTCATAGGAATCCCACATACTTAAAATATCTCAAAAACTAAAATTAGGAACTGCATGCTGTAAGTGAGGAAAATTTTCAGCATTCCATCATCTTAGTAATGAGCTATAATAAAAAAATGTATTTTGACGTGATGCTGAGTTAGAGTCGAAAACCAAATGATAACGAGTTTTGTTGAATATATGGATTAAAATATCTCAAAAATCGAAATTTGGACCTACATTGTAATGAGCTATTATTCAAGCTAGCATCTTATTGCAACGTCGTGGTAGATAAACAAGCCAACAAATTAAAACAAATAATAACGTCTGTTTTGATTATTTGGGCTAAAATAACCCATTACCAATGATTTTTAGTGGAGTTTTCAATTTTGATTTCTCAAAAGACACATCAAAGCCTTTAGTTGAATTTTTGAAATCAACAATAGATTTTGATTTGCCGAATGACCCAAAAGAAAGCACAACAAAATATGGAACAACGATTGACGGAGTTTTTGTCCATATTAGATATTTAGCAAATATATTGCAGTCAAAAGTGTTAGGCATATTTTAGTTATATGATACAAATGACGATCAGTCAGAGTTTACCACAGTAATTTGTATACAATTGTAAATTGTTTGTATTGTAAATGTTATAACTTTGTGGAACAAAACATAGTTTATACAAATTATAATTTTATATATTGTATATTTTATTACTTTGTGAATATGAAACAAAAAAAAAAAATTAAAATTTCATATTATTAATCACGCCTTGATGTTTTCACATATATCGTGTTTTCTTAAGCACACACCGTAGTATTTTTTAAAAATCAAAGATTAATGAATTTGGATTTATTTGAATTTTTAATTAGTTTTCAAACGAAAAAATATATAATACATAAATGAGTAGTTTCATACAGCCATATAATTTTATCTTTCAGCTTTACTAATAACTCAGTAAAAAAGCCAGGAAGTCCTAAGATTTAGGAAATTGGCCATCATAGATAAGACTGGAGGAACAATACCCCAGACACGCTTCCTCCCCGGAGCCCACCCACTCAAAGAACAGGAGGACCTCCTTGGGCAGGATGTTGCCATTCATCTCCTCGTCTGTCATTGAGGAATCCGTACTGGACACGTGTTGCGGAGGGTGTGGTCGGGTCAGACAAAAAAAAAAAATATATATATAGAAAAACCAGCAGAGCCTCGAACTGGACTAAGTAGGCTCGGACCTTCTCACGCCTAGTCCGTTTCCTTGTAAAGTATTTAATTTGTGGGAGACGCGAGCGCATCAATGCCTCCAGTTACATTATTATTTCTAGGTGAAGGCCTCTCTTCAACTGCCGGGCGATTTGATAATTATCTTTACAACTTCAAGGATAGCTTCTTAATTGACTGTGGTGTTTTCCTTAAGCCTATAAATATAGAATATTTCCCATAGTATTGTATTCAAGAGAACTGTTACAGTTTGAAAATAACGGAAACTATAAGTAACTGATACTATTTTATTAGTACGGACTCTAATGCCGGTGATGCGGCTGAGGGAGAAGCGCTGGGATCCTCTAGAGCCAAGCCTTGTCCTCTACAGGTGGGAGGAATGGCTGGATTCAGAGCTCCCTTGGCTGATTGTAAATATTTTAATCAAGTGTGACTGTTAGTTTTGTTTTAGTTTGTTTCTATTCACTCATTTCTAATAATTTATTATCATTAATATTTATTTATTTTTCCTTAAGCATTTTCTGTATTATTTCACTACAAGCTATATTTCTTTGTTTCTATTACACCTTTTATTTTGGTTATTTATACATTATTATATTTAATTTTTAAATTTTTTTAAAATATTATAAAAAAATTAATTACATAAAAATAGATATATAATGCATATATATAACAAGATAAAAACTGTAATAAAAACCAAGAAAAATAGCGTGTAGTGAAATAATACAGAAAATCCATAACGAAAAAAAATAAAAAAAGAAAAGAAGGAGAAGCCTGGCTCGGGATTCCCTGCCAGATAGTATATATTGTATGTAGGTATACCTGTGTTTTTATGTTTTTAATTTACTTATCTTTACATTATTTTATTTTTTATTGTATGTAGTTTTTGATTATTATTTAGTTATTATTTTACTTTTGTTAATTTTATATTTTCTGTATATATGGTGTGAATGTGTTCATAAATCACTATAATTATCGTCCACGAGACAGATTATCATATGTCTGAATAAATAAAAAAAAATAAAAATATATATATATTGTAAATATGGTATGGAATGTGCCTTACAGCTTTAATACTCAGTATCCTTAAGGGTAGTAAAATGTACTGTACCTCAATAAAAGGGTTAATACTAAAAAATTTATTAGTGATACAATATGCTATTATTAAGAACCCGATAGAAGTTCACTTTCATGCTACAAGTTATAATAAGTATAAATAGACTAACCTACAAAAAATGATTCATTATCACTATCATTCATATTTATTATATTTTACTCAGGTATTAAGAGTGAACAATTAAATTAGCTATTAAAATTGTACCAATCTTTTTTTTTTTCTGAATTATTGGTATGGAAAATATGAATATATATATATATATATATATATATATATATATATATAGAGAGAGAGAGAGAGAGAGAGAGAGGAACTATATATATATTTATATTCTCCATACCAATAATTCAGACCAAAAAAAAAAGATTGGTGCAATTTTAATAGCTAATTTAATTGCTATATATATATATATATATATATATATATATATATATATATATATATATATATACGCCATAATATATATACACATTTTTATATATACATATTGTATGTATTTGTTAAAAATTGCAGAATTATAGAAACAGAAATATCTTCTTAGAAACAGAAAAAACCAATCTTCGTTACAACGTTGTTTCTAATGTAAACAATCAACAATTATACGTGATATATATTTCTAAGACAAAACTGTAATATATAATGTATATATTTTGAATATACCTCGTGTTATGATTTATTAAAAAATCGTCAAGAGCACTTTTCAAGCTGTGAAAATGTTTTTCAATCCTAGAATCAATTTTATATGATCATTCATGTATTAATACAGATTATTCATTTTTTTTTTTTTTAATGAAAAAGTCTATAATGTAATAATTATACTCTCTTGAATAATTTCCTAATAAAGGCCGAGGCTTTTCGATGTATCCTATAAAGAAATAACGAATATTTTCAGATTATTCTAAAAACCTAACTTTCGTTTTTTTTTAATTGGATAGTGTTTTGTTAATATCATTATTACTATTTTATTTTTTAATAATATATTTTTTTTTGTCTAAATATCTCTTTCTTTCTTTCTCCTCTTTTCTTTTCTATCTTTACGTGTGAATTAGCAAACGACCAAGCGGTATCATTTAAAAAAATAACATTTTGTCATTAAGTCTATTCTAAGTAACTATTACTGAAGCCTTGATTCTTAACGGTAATTAAGAATAATTAAAAAGGCTATCCCTAGATATTGATGGTCTAAATTCCTTTTTTATGGGTAGATAAATTAATTTTAACTAGTACTTCCAATGTTATCTCAGAATAAAGCTATAAGTACCGCCATCAAACATTAAACGGGTCCGAGATTATCTCGACCAATCGCCACTGGAGGCTCGAACATAACTGTCACTAGAACCCATAAGGCTCAAATTACAGACAGGATCGCTGCCACAGAAGCCTAGGGTAAGATAAAACCCATTGTCACCGAATTATAAACAGAGACTCTTTAAGAGAGAAAAAAAGAATCTAAACCAAAGAAAGGTACACCATGAGGAAGATGTTAGATAAGAACGCGAGAGTAACCCCGTTCCACCCCTGGAGGAATTCCCATTAGATTCGAGGTCGGGTGTAAGAGGAGACTATCTTGTAGACGTCTCCGGGGCCACAATCAGGACCAAGCCTTGGAGAGTTTTTTGCTCCAGGAGCATCCTGTACCATTGCTCGGGAGCACTTACTCCGGCCAGGTATAGAGGAACTGAAGGATACCCGGTGTTTAGGCTCTGTGTCCAGGTCCTAATGACGGCGAGGGAGGGAATCGGAAAGTTACATTAGAAGTTATAAATGGGCAATGCGTCCCAAATTAAAGTTGGATCGTTTTCAGGGAGGGAAGAATGTAAGGAATGCCTCTATGTTCTACTTTGAATCAAATCCATTTAAAATAACCCTTAAACATCAAAGTTATTTTTAAGTTTATTTACAAAATGGATTAAGGAACTAATATTTTGTAATATAGCTAACAGGAACTATGGGGGGGGGGGGAGGGGAAACTACCTCGGAAACCTTATTTTGATCATTATTGGCAACCCTAAGTTGCTGTATTTCCAGTTGTTAGTCCGTGGTACAGACCCCTTTTTATCAAATTATTAATATCCGCCTGAAACTTCATGAGTAGCTTCATCTCATCGTGACCTACAAATATTTTATTTTCAAAAACTCTTGGAATTGGGGCGTTTTTAATCTCCAGATCGGCAAACTTAGTCTATTTAATTAGGTTCTAAAAACTCGTAAATAGCCATTTGCTTTCAACTTGGATCGTGAGATAATTTGATAAAAAAATCGAGAAAAAAAGGTGACCTCCAAAAATATTGGCTCGTTTGGCCTACGTAACCTCGTTATATTGAAATGTTGGGATGTAGGTCACGATAAAAGGTCCAATATTTTTGTACGATACCTTTTTTCTAGATTTTGTGATCAAATGATCATACCATCCAAGTTGAAAGTAAATGAGTATTTACTGGTATTTAGTACCTAATTGAATAGGCAAAGTTTGCCTGTTTCCAGATTGAAAACGCCCTTAACGTAAATAGTTTTTACTATCTGATTAAAGATATGAAGCTACGTACCAAGTTTCAGGCGGATGCTAATAATTTGATAAAAAGCGATCTGTACCACGGACCATGAGGCATAGAGCCGTTTTGATGAAATCATTAAAATCCGTCTGAAAATGTATGAATAGTTACATTTTCTCATAACATGCAATTTTTCATTTAAAAAAAAAAATTAAAAAAATTATAGGAAATTAAAAAAAATCCTAATAAAAAGATCAATGAACTTTGTCAATTTAATGAGGTATTAAAACTGATCAACACCAATTTGCTTGCCACTTGATTCGTAAGACAATTGACACACAAATAAATATGTGGCCTACAAAAATATTAGTCCGTTTGGCGGGACCTCAACCCCCAACATAACGAGATTGTATTGCCCAAACGGAATATGTTTAGGGAGTGTCAAGATTCATTTGGCAACTTACATATATTTACAGGTTGGGTTATAAAACATAACCCAGGTAAAATAAATATTATATAAATCATCTAGTCTTACCTTATTACCGAATAAGGTAAGACTAGATAAATAACCTTTATTAGGGAAAAAAAAAATAATAACGATCACCGATAGTGAACTTCTCAAATAAGCTCAGCATATATTTTTAGGTACCGGATAGAAAGGTCATTGCAACATCACATAACATATCAAAATGCTAATCGTTCTTGCTAGAAATATTGAAAAAAAATAAGACACGTCTGTTATTTTGTCATTATACTTATCTTCTCAGCTTTTCCTGCATTTAAAATTTAAATAAGTTTGTATCGAGATCGTTTTCATATTTTTATAAATATGAAACATGACCTTCGGAGTTTTATTTGTATTAAAATATAATAAATGGGTCAGAATCACCTCAAGTTCAGTCTCAATAATTTACTTTTGGGGTTCAAGCAGTGTAATTCAAATTATATCTTAAATAAGAGAAATATCAATTATAATTGAATAAAAAAGAAGAAATACTAGGTTTCGAATACTTGATATAACAATATAAATTACCGGTTACTGGGTAAACTTGGTTGGGGGTACTCGAAACAAAAATAGTGCCCGATGTGAAATTTGCTATCTCTAGATTTTTTTTTTTCTCTTTAGTCAATTCAATATTGAATCTTCAATTATTTGACGTTGTTTCGGAAATCTTAGACTTTGTGTTGAAATGTTTAAAAAATATGAGATTGATTCTTGTCTTTTTTTGTTTGTAATAATAAAATGCATCTGCAAAGTAACATCCGTAAAATGAAGAGAGACTCTTTGCCGCTCAAAGAAATAACCATGCTCAAAGAAATAACCACCTGAATGACATGACTAATGAGGTGATGTAATAAAACAATTTCGGAGTTGAAAGACCTCCACATGACGTCACCCCCATCCCGCCAAAACGGGTTGCCCGCCAAAAAGGAACAAATACATATGACACGACCCTCGCCGAGGTACTAATTAACTCAACCCGGAGCGCTGATTTACTGAGCTGCTTGGGAATTCAGCGGGTGCGTTCGCTGGGCGCACGCGCGGACAAAAAAGCGGCAAATACTGTCACGTCCCAGATGAGCAATAATCCTCCAATCTCGGCCTATCCGCTACATTTCTCGCTTTGGTCGCCCAATCCGGCCCGAGGAGAATGTCGCATCCCAAGCGCAATCTGCGACGGGACCAATTGGAAGTGCAAGAGTGCATGGGACCGCTTTAGCCTCCTTGTTTAATCCAAGTCGGAGCAACTGACTGCAAAAACTGCAAAAAGTATAAAGAATTAATACCTTCTATACATGAGAAATTTTATTTCCTTTCCCCACTAAATATTTTATTACAAAGGCAATTTATATCCTTAGTTGGTTTTCAGAAGACGATTAACGCCTATTAATTTATGGCTGAAGGATATTGAAGACAATCTTTTTTTTTTTTTATTTTAACTTCCCAACTGTAAGAAATAAAAGGTGCAGTTAATTTAATTAATAATTATTACCAATAATGGAATTTGTACAAAGAAATATTCATTTTGATTTACATACAAATTAAACTTATATACCAACGATGTCGTAAACTGCTAAACTCGCTGGTTTCAGAAGAATAAAATAAATAAATGAAGGAACAAACAAAAAGAACAAATAAATAAACGAACAAAAAAAAACAAAAACTGATGTTCATTTAAGAGTATTGACCAATAGGGATATAGTAGTGATTGAAGAGCAGATTTAGAATCAGAGCAAATGATCGTGCGGGGACAATTTAGAGGAATACTACAATGATTTAAGAGGTCTCTGTTTTCATCGAATTAAGTTAAATAGTCGTTGGTATATTTCACCAAAATGTTGTATCTCAGAAATTTGACCTCCTAGGCTCAAACTAATGCCGTTTCTATGTGTTCAATTCTATGCAATTCTATATTTAAATGATCGTTAATAAGTGAGGTTTTGATGAAATATACGTGGGATAAGTTATGCAAAACAGGGATATTAAGAAAAGAGGCCAGTCAAGTTAAGAAAACATAGCTTCCTCGTCATGTTTATTGGGTATATAAGAAAATTAGCTTAAACACATGTAATTCTTTTAGATTATATATATTTGTTCACTGAATAAAAGAATCCATAAATCACATCATGTTTAAAAACTACCCTAATCTCACATTGTCATATGTTAACTACCTACTTCGTGCCATAGCCAATGTATTCTTGACAATGCCATTAATTTTAATCGCTAAATTGATCAAATTGGTATCAGTCCATTTGTACATTGCTCTCCGAATTTCTCTCAATTTTGAGCTGAATCGGATTAGCCATTTTTGGAATATAAGCATGAAAAACAAAATAAGTTTGCGGGCCCAAAAGTGACTAAAGCGGATCAAATTTGATAAAACTGATTGTGGATCATTTTTTTTTTTTCCAACTACATACTTTTTTTCCAACTTGGAACTTAATTGAGTCAACCGATTCCGATATAAAGACATATCATTATACGTTTGCACATTCGGTTCTGTAAGTATTTGTTTCTTGATTTTCTTCCAAAACACAAGTGAAATTTTTCAACCTCCCAAATGAATGCAAATCTTCCTTACATTTGGCATTTATACAAAAATATAACTATCTCTCTCTATATATATTTGTATATTCTTTTCGTATGTGGGTGTTTGGAGATTTGTGTTTGTAGACCAAGTGAAGGGATTTGTGGGCCCTATCAGCTGGCTAACGCTCACCCTCCCAGCTCATTAAGGGACCACACTCGGAACTGCTGCCCTTCTTCAGGTCCTTTGAACTCTGGCCTACGTGATGTCCCTTCTACGAGCTGCCCATTGATAATAACCAAAGAGATACGAAGCTCTTACAATAAAAAGATCCCAACTCCGGCTATAAAATTGAAACCAAAGACCGTTAGATCTGGGAACATTAAACACCCGGATCATATACAGTACCACTTCGTCTCTTTTAAGCCCTTTCATTGTCATCTTCTCCTCCTTTTGGTTTTATTCCAATCTCCCTTATGTTAATCATTACAATCGGTGTCAGCCGCCTCTGTAGCAGCTATACGTTACTGTAACTGCTACTATGAAACCCAGGATCAAGGGTTTATCGATATAAATATCACTTCATTAGCAAACATCAGTAAAAATATTAGAATAATCTGTGCCTATATCAACAAGATGATGAATCTTTGAATTAGTAACAAGTCTAGATCCCAATGATATTATTTATTTGTATTATTACTTGTTTTTCAAGTTTATTGATTATCAGCCAATTTTAAATGTTGTCAACTTAAAGACATCATATCTAATACCGACGTTTCGGCTCGTTGAGCCATTTTCAAGTCTAAAAATATTTTTACGATTTACAATCATATTTAAAACATTACATATTTCAAACATATAGAGATTCTTTTTATATACCTAAATACCCATCATGTACCTGTCCTTTTCACTTATGCGAATTTCATGCGTCCACTCATAATAATTTTTTTTATTTTTGTCATGTCTACCTTTAATTATTTTAGAACATCATTATTATTCAATTATTTCTTATTAAATGATTCAATTAGGTTAAAATTACCTTATCATGTGTCACTGACATGTCATCAGTCTCATTTCTATTCTGTGACTGGTTATTCTTAAAAGAGTAGGGGAAGACTATTTATTTTATAATAGACTTCAAAATGGCTCAACGAGCCGAAACGTCGTAATTATATATGATGTCTTTAAGTTGACAAAAATTTAAAAAATTGGCTGATAATAAATAAACTTGAAAATAAATAGTAAGCACCGAAGAAGTAGTTGAGAAATATTGTGATTATTACTTTTTTTTTTGCGCCCTCCTTCAACCAACAACAACAACAACGAACTTAATTCTAAATTATAGTTTACCACACAACAATTTTCAAGCTCACTCTCCTAAATGTAATTTTTTTTTTATTATTTATTTATTGAATATTATAACATTCTGTCACTTGGGCATTGGTTATTGTGAGGTTACAGTTGACACATTCACACTATAAGTACAAAAAAAAACAAAAAACAGAAACAAAATAATAAATATATTATAATCAAAAAGTATCTACAACAAATTAAATTAAATAATTTAAAAATAAGGAAATTAAAAAAAGCAAAAAACATATATATCTATATACACTATTTACAATCAGACGAGCCAGGCTTGTCCCTCCATCTGTGAAGGGAAAAGCAGGCCTCCAGGAAATACCTGCGCTACTTTCTTTACCGCTTCACTGTAATTACAACCAGTGGAGATTGATCGAGAGCGCTTTAGCCACACAGACTAATGTCTCCAATATATACCAAATTTAATGCTCAACAAAATTAGTAATTGTCCATTCTCTTTATTTGTCATTAGATTTGACCGTTCCCAATAAAGTAAATAAAATATATATTGTGCGTTTTGTAGAGAAAACCAGTATTCAGGACATCCTAGGACTTTTTTCAAAAACACATATTTCCTATTCAAAGCCATTGATGGCAAAGACTTGCTGTTACTATTGCCCGAATCTTTCAATCTCACTAAGGCTAAAAGGGAAAAAATATTAAGAAATCTCGTTTGGGATTTCTTAATCATACTTCCAACCCTAGATTTTTTGTGACTCCTAATTGGATAGCGATCGAGTCCAAAGTTCAGAACTAATGATCCTGAACCTGCATAGGGATTTGCATACGAAAACACCCATGGCATTTGAAACAGGGACAGAATCGGGTTTGCGCAAGCGACTGTCAGTCTCTTGTCATCTTGGGGACGCGGCATTTGGCACCTCCTGGTGACAGCGCCGAAAGGTGTGAGATTCGGTGCTTGACGGCTTCCAAGGGACTGTATGAATTCTACTGCGAACCTCACCAGATAAATCATTCGCTGTTCTTCCACTCCGTGCTCCTCTGGAATGATACTCTCAAGGCTTCCGTTACTGGCAGTATATCATTCAATGACATAACCGGATTCATGCACGGGGCGTTCCAGTTCTCAAATTGAATGAAAATCAGAATGGACATTTACATATAGATAGCCCGGCCTCATCACAAAAATAGTTATCTTTATAAACGGCCTAATGATTGAGATAGGCACTAGATTAGAGCGAGATGGGATCTGTGGAATGAGTTGGGCAGATGAGAATTTTTATCCATAATTTGATTGTTTTTACATAATAGCTTAATGAAATTATGAATATTAATTTTTGTGACAGCCGCTAAATATATAAAATAACATTCTTAGTTTATTTATTAATCTTAATTAATATGATTCGACAGTGATAACTTAAACCAATGAGTTAGAAAAGTTTAATAAGTGGAAGTATTTGAAACATTTATATCATGGCACAAGTTTGTAATAATATGATTTTTAATCATATAAGCAATAATCATCTTTGAATAAGTAGTGCAAGTTATGGTATATTAAGAACCAAAACCATCCCATCGTATAACGTTCAGAAGTATCATGAAAAAAATAAATAAAATTAGCGTAGAACTATAGATGGCACAATGATTAAATACAAAGAATACAGATTGATGCAGCATAAAGATAAAAGTAATGATTTTCAATATCACATAAAATATCAAGTACTGCATGAATTAAAAATGTCCATCCTTATTTACATTTTCAATCAGTCACATACAGTCGAATTTTTGTTGTATGATAGTCGTATATATATTCAATTACATTTATAAAAAACAATTAGGAAGTGTACATTACGGAACGTTCTTTACATTATAATAAATGCAATAAATAAATTCGTACTAGCGTATGGAGAGGATAGTTTGATAAACAACTGTTCACAAAAACTGGTCAACCAATGACTCAAGATATGAAGGCAAAGAGGTTAAGATGGGAGAGACTGCTCGAAGAAGAACCATAAGGAAGTTTCTACACAAAAATGGATGCTCCAATAGTTGGTGGTAAAAATCCAGATGGATAGAAATAAACAACAGAGATTGATCAGTTTTGTATCTAGCAAACAAGAAAAACAAAAAAAAGTTTGACAGAAATAGAGAAGGTGGATTCAACAAGGTCTGAAAAACAAACATGAAAAAAAATTTAAGAAAAATAAATAACAAAATTTATTGATGTCTTACGAGGATATTATTAATTTCTTACAAAAAATGACACAAGTTTATGAACTTTAAATAAGTAAAAATAAATGCGAGTAATGGCAATTGTAAAAAATATAAATTAAATTAAAGTATGTATACAGAAAATATAAATTAAAAATAATTACTCAATTTAGTTTTGAATTCTTCTGTTAATGAATTGAATAAAGAAAGAAATGATTAAAATGCTTTCCTGTACGAAAAGATGTAGAATCTTCTATCTAAAATTACCAGATATAGATTATATACAAAACGGTAAAATACCTTGATACAATACACAGCAATATGTAGTACTTTCTATAAAACATTTAAGGCACGAATACAATAAATTTTTGTACTAGATATCTCTTGGTTTGCTGATAATCTGAAAAAAAAATTGACCAAGGGATCTCTTTCTATATTCACTCATACCCCAAAGCAAGACCACCAATTTTATTTATTTTTCGTAAGCTCGTTAGTTTGTAATCCTTAAAAGTTATTTTCATACCAACCACTCAAATATCAATCAATAAAGTGAAAATACAAGGAAAACTCTGAGTAAATATTTTTGAAGCAGTGCAAACAAATAAATAATATAACCTTGGAAATTACCCAGATAACTGTTGAGAAATTAGTCATGAAAAAAAGTGCAAAAAATAATTATGGCGAAACCAATACTCCAAAAGAGCCATTTAGTAACGGTCTTAAATTGTCCTCATGTTAAAAGATGGGTCGATATATGAACTCTGGAATGAAAAAATATAATCTTAAAATATTTCTTGTTCTTTGGGAAAGAAGAGATTATCAAAATATATTTTATTTTGTAAAAACTATACACAGAAACGATTTTGAGATATCGCATTATTGAATAGTTTATTAAGAGCAAGTTAATAGGCAGGTGAGGAAAAGCATGGTATCGAGGCATGAAGCAGACCAACTGCCGGGCAATGGATACAAAGGCGACCCGACTGAAGGGGGGATCGTTAGGGGATCAGTGCCCCCCAGAAAGTAATGTAGATGGATTACAGAGTGGATCCAGCAATCAGGGGGCTTCATCCTTTTTAATGACTCCCGATTGTTGTTGAGCGACAAATCATCGCTCGAGGCATGCAACGCCCCCTCATCTCGTCCTGCATCAGACCAGTCAGGGATTGGACTGGCGATTGGCGGAAGGAATTTAAACGAAACCTGTTGGAAATTCTTCATATTGTTTCAAATCGGCAAACTAGTTTGTTAACAATCTCATCAAGAAGTGCAAATTATTTCCTTATCCGCTAACTACAGGAGTGAGAGTTTAATTTAGAATAGAAAAGATTATTTTTTTGTGATCAAGAATATATTTGCATTATGTTTGTAAAAGATCTTCATATATATTTAGAAAAAGTTTTTGGTTAAAGTATTAAGTTTCATTTTATGTTAATTATGTAGATAGTATTGTAATTATGACTTTCCTATAACAATGTTACACAAGTGCGAATTTCGAAACAGGTAAGATTGTTTATGTTAATGAATAAATACGACAAGGAAATATGAACAAGTAATATGACATGTACAACATGAAGAGAAACTACCCATTGGCAACTCCAGTTATATTTCTATATTAGAAGGTCCCGAGGCTATCTTCTTTTCAGACGCCTCAGAGGGTTATCAGGAATAGAAGAGGAAACGAGGTTGGAAACGAGATTGGTTGGAAGGTTGGAAACTAGAGGGTTCGGATGGTTCAGAAGTTTATTATGAAAGGACAGGTATCTGGATTGAGCTAAATCGGAAACATATGATACATTAAGGTCATTATGGATGATTTTATTTGTGACAAAGTAGGGAGCATTAGGGATTTTACGAAGGATTTTGGATTGTAGGGATTGGATACGAGAAGAATTTGATGGTTTAGTAGAGCCCCAAAACTCGATCCTGTAAGTCCAAATAGGCCTTATGATAGTAATATATATGAGTCTTTTGTAAATAGGTGGCAGTTTAGAGCGTTTGTCTAGTAGGTGCTGGAGTAGTCGGAAACGTCTAGCGGTCGAAATTAGCTTTAAAATAACAATGTTCTAGTCAGCCAGGTGATTTCAAATTCAATAAAACTCTGCCACAAAGTTACGGTCTATTTTCTAACTAACCCTTGAAGAATATTGAGAGAAATTAAGATATCATTGTTATATCATTGTTTTACCTATGATGTGATACCTATGGGCGGTTTCAAGTCATTTCAGTCTGGTAGGGGGGTTCCAAAATGGAATCCTAGGTATCGGATTTGGTCAATAGGGATAAATTGGGTATTGTTAAAGGATACTGTGGGACAGGAAGTCATAGGTTTACAACGAAGAGTAAAGGTAATTTGATGGGATTTAATGAATATATAACCTCGATAGACATACGAAATTTCATTTTTCATTTATTACATATTGAATTCTAGAAAATACTAAACCAGGGTATAAGGTCTAGATAATAAATATGTTTCGGCCAAGCAAGACGATGTGCAGGGCTAAACTCTAAACTAACGTTTTCGTGTTATAAAACTTACTTATTACTTATTATTTCATAATAAATGTGACTATCTGGAGATATTATTATTCGTATATTACTCCAAGACTGCTCAACACACTGGTTTACTGTTCTTTAGGCTTATCAAAGAACTTTCATTCTTTATTTAAATGGTGTTATAAAATAAATTCACAAAAAGAAAACTACTACAAAAAATAAAGAAAAGTTTTAATCAAATTAAAGGGAAACGTTCATATTTTTATTCGCAATAAAGTTATCATTTAATAAAAATAAATAAAAATCTCCCACTCACACTAGGTCATCTCTTACCATTAGTGTTGCCCAAATGCGAGACCGGGACGAGTCTTGGTCCTTCAAACTCAGTCTTGATCATGGTCTTGGTCTTCCGCAAGAGTCTCCGAACAGTCTTGCATTTACTTATTAGTTTATTACTAGAAAGATGTTACAGTAATTTTTTAAATAGAAGAAACCTAACTAAGCCCGAATGAAAAATTGGAGGAATTAAATGCAAAAATATATTGGTTAAACCAATTATTAATGCATAGTAACTAATATTGTCGAGTACTAGTAACTATTTTATCTTATTTTTTATTTAAAAAATCGTTTTTTTTCAGCAGTGCTGGTCTTGTTCTTTCAACTGTGGCCGGCCTGTCTGGCAAAGTGCAAGACAAAGACCGACTTTTGGCCACTCTACTTACCATCCCTAATTACAACACTAGTAAAAGTGGTATATTTAGAGAAATAATGAGAATAAAATGAGGAATAATGAATGAATGCTTAATATTTCTAGAAATATTGGTCTTTTATCCATATTAAGTTAGTAGATAATCCAAAAAAAATTGTATAGTCCTACCTAATTCACCTTCTATTGTACAAAGAGTTCATTCGTAGTCCGGTCTAACGGTAGTTCATTGCCGTTATTTATATATTATTACTACTACTATTATTTATGCCAAGTTGCTAACAACGGCAATCGATACTGTTAGATTAGCCTCAGGTCGTTAGAGGCTTGTTATCGATGGATCGTTACGTCGAGTGTTCTCCGAGCAGCTTCCTTGGCCCCGTTGAGGAGCGGTAAGGAGGTCGAAGTGTGGGAAGTTCTGGGAGTACGGGAGGTCAGGACACAACAATAACAGTAACGAAAGCAAATAACCGTCAGTGAAGCATAAGTACTCTACAGGTGATGGATGCTCTCCTGTCCAGGCCTAATGCCGTCAGGATGTAATTTATTGTCAAGTATCAAGGAGGAATAAAAGAAGTCCTTTACGGTTTAGAAAATAAAAATATACCTCTATGGAAATAAAAAGAAGCAAAATACTTCTAAACTTTCTATAGTGAAATACTAGAAATAGAAATAGAAAATCATCTTTATTCTGGGACTAGGTCCCTTGAGAATAGCAATATTGTTAAAACCAATTGACAATAGATTTGGCCAGATGACATATTATAATAAAGAGTAACTACAATCTAAGTAATAAAATGAGTATATACATAGTTTTGGAGGGTACATTAAGGAAAGCAGATGGGTTACAATACTATAATATTGGTACAAAAAACAACAACATACTACTAACTATATAAAATTGGAAAGAAATGCTAAATAAATTTTATAGGTAACCAATTTTAGTGCTACATCATAAAGCAAAAATCACTAAGTTCATTGTAACAACATAGTTGAAACAAATGTATTAATCAAAGTTGGTACTGGTATCAGTTTTCAGTTTTTATTATTTAGAAAAAAAAAACAGGTTATAACAATAAAATTCAAAAAGTAGTGTTGCTCAAATGCGAGACCGAGACGAGTCCTGGTCCTGCAAACTCAGTTTTGGTCATGGTCTTGGTCTTGCGCGAGAATCTAGCAACAGTCTTGCAGTTACTTATGAACTTATTACTATAGAGATACAACTGTAATTTTTTAGATATGAGAAACCTAACTAAGCCCAAATGAAAAATTCGAGGAGTTAAATTCAAAATTATATTGGTTACACCAATTATTAACATATAGTAACTAAAATTGTCGAGTATTAGTAACTATATTGCCTTAATTTTTATTTAAAAAATGGATTTTTTTAACCAAATGGATTTACCAGTCCTGGTCTTGGAGACGAAAAGGGAGAAAATAGTGTCGAAAACCAAATGATAACGATCTTTATTGAAGAAACGGATTAAAATATCTCAGAAACTAAAAATCGGACCTGCATACTGTAAGCGGAGGAAATGTACAGCATTCCATCCTCTTTATAATGAGCTATTATTTATAATTTATATTATTAATCTGGCTTTGTTGATGTTTTCACTTCTACAGTGTGGTCGAAAGCACACATCTTAGTTTTTATAACGATAATGCTACCCTCTGAAAAAAGAAGGACCACGTCTTTTATAGCCTTCGAAGATGTACCCTTGAACAACAAATAAATTCTAGTAAGAGTTGGCATAATGAAACAAAACGTTCTCAAGATTGAAAGGGATATACATTAAAACTGTCAACATCTAACGTTGTTTTCAGTAAGTATGCATCAGGCTACAATCGATACAAAAGTGAAAAAAAGCTATGAATAGTAGGAGAAACGATAAACAGTTATAGGTCTTGAATATTATTAGCTGCAACTATGTGGAATGCAACACAAGGTAATTTAGAAGATTTATGAAACAACTTGTAACATAAACCATTTACATTAATACAACTGTGAATAAATCTTTGCTGAATAGGTCAATGTTTACGGTGTTTAACAAGGGTGATGTCATGTTATAGTTTATTATAGCATAGATCATAATATAATCGGTACGATAATATATAATTGGTAATATATGTTATGTGGAAGGAATCAGCTGACAGAATATCCTAAAGCTAGAGGGGCCCTCTGCAGCAACTTCGTAGGTCCTGCTTGATCCTTGATCTTGTAGGACAAAAAGAGGAGTTTTTAGGCCTCCAGGAAGCCACACATTAGGATTAAGGTCTTCAGAGCGTTATTAATGTAGTCCTCGGCATTTCTCATACCGGAGAGATATATTTCGGGTGTTTCTTTTAATGTGCCCGTTCCATCTGGATGTAGTGTTCAGGAAAGAGCGGTCCAATAACTTCACAAGTCCGAGCCCGGTTATTAAGAAGGTGTGAGAAGCACGACGGGGGTCGAGGAGTTGGAAACGGCAAGATACTTATGGTGGAAATAAAGTAACCTGATAGAAGTGGATGTAGAATTGTCGATCGTAGGTGGGTATCATCTTCTAATACAAGAAACGCTTAGATTTTCATTTAAATAAATTGTTTTTCAAAAAAAGCTATCTGTACTCACGACGTCTCAATTAGGAATTCAGGTCAACATAGAAAGTGACTCATGAGTTAAATCAAAGGTGACAGAGCTCCTCCCGGGGCGTGTGACAGGACAAATTGATCTGACGCACGGGTCGGGCCTGAGTCAACCCTCGAGAATTCCGTCCTCCATAAACAGACCAAGTCAAAAAAACTAGACGATGGCAATAAGTCACCTCAATGGACCAACATTAAAGAGTCTGGTAAGGATGACCAGGTATAGATTAGAGGATTTAACAGGACACCCGCTATGGAGGACAGCGTGAGGACATGATTGATCGTGTGTGGGATTGATGAAAGAATGGGGTACAGTTTTTAGGGGAATTGATTTTGTATATTTCGGGATCTACTAGAAAAGCATAATGTTCATTTGTTTGTTATTTGGCAATGATTACTTCCAATCAACAACAATTGGATATATTTGTTGTACTATCAAAATTGCATGTTTACAAGTTTACGTTTCGGGATATTTACTCCCATCCTCAGAACCACAATGACAATGATCTTGTAGATAGATGGCTAATTTTTTTTTTTTTTTTATAATGTTCAAAGTTTACCTTCAGGCATGCAGAAAAACTTCTACTCGGCTCTTTTTCAACTTACCTGAAAAAAAAGAAGCTATTAATAATCATTAATAAAATATATATTAAATATTGAAACATGCTAAAGTTTAATAAATGTTTAACTAAATCTTAGAGATATAAAAATTTATTTTTTATTTATTTTTCAATAAATTTACCACTGCGTTGTAACGCATCAAGCAAATGTTTTAGCGTTTATTCTGTCTTGTTGTATTCTCAATACTTGCTTAACTTGTCAGCAGAAAATCACTAGGACACTGCCTTTTTAGTCGTCGAGGCTCTCTAGATAAGGGAGGGAGATAGAGATAGAATGGATTTGGATTATTGAGAGTAGAAGAATCAAATGTCGTGTACTTGTTGTGTATGTCGGATTTTACTTTTAGTAAGTTCATCTCTGTGTGTATGGTGTGATTTGAAACAAACAAAGGAATATTAACGATTTTACGAAGTATTTTGGATTGTGTGGTTTGAATTTTGTTTATGTGTGCGTGTTTTGAGAAATCCTAAAGTTCTGCTCCGTATGTCAAAATAGGTCTTAGTATGGTGGTGTAGATTAGTCGCTTGTTTAGTAAGTTAAAAAGCAAACTTTACCAATGTTCGTTAATTTATAGATTTTGAGCTAATCTGAATTATCAGTTTACAGGTCATCTACCCGTAATTGGTTAGTTATCATAAACCGAACTTACGTTAATGGCATTAATGGTGTCATTAATGAAGGCATTAATGAAGCATTACATTTTACAACATATGTTTATTATAGAAAGACCGATAAGTGTACCGTAAACCATTCAATAAATATAAATATCACTGCTATATATAAACTTTAAGTTATCTTGTATATCATAACTATAAAAGACTGATACTGCACGATTAATATAAAATATATCAGTACTTAAAAATATAAAATACTGTTTCTCTGACAGACCACCAAAAAACAAATAGAAAAACTATTATTTCTATAATATATTTTTTATATTAAATAATTATTTGGCTAAAAAAAAAAATATTTTATTTTGTAGTGTTTTTTATACTGATGGCTGTGACAGAAATTCGGCTGTCTTGTAATAGCTTGCGTGCAATAAATGAAAACCATGTTCTATAGACTGTAGCGCAAAAGCGGCTCTAACGATTTTGATGAAACTTTTCTATAATGTTATAATAATTGTCTTTTCAATTTTCTTATATGGACCAAATCGTCAAGAAAATACAGGATAAAATTTTATAATAAAAAGAAAAATGTTTTGGGGCCTAACCCGCTAAGTGTATATTCTATGGTAAAATTTATAATACAATTTTTGAAAGGTAATAAAATTACCAACAAAACAAACAAAAAACCATCGGAATCGAATGAGTATTAGCGATGAAAAAGCGTATTCTATTTTCTATTTTATTTTCAGTGAGTTGAGAAATAGCCTAGAAAACTTTGCTATTGTAAAATTCGATTTTATGGTATTGTGGTACTATTCTTCTGGATTTACGAAACCGTCAATAGTATAATGCACAATATTATGTATTTTATCTGAATGTTATCTACGAAGAAAATGGATACCGGACCCATCGCTAAGAAATATCCTCGCAGAACTCCGTGGGCGGGGTTGTCAATTAGCTTAAGTCAGAGCTGGCGCGGACCTCGTTACAAATGTCCTATTGTCTTTCCCTCGGGTCAAAGCACTCTTCGCCAAATATTTGCCTTTTCATTTCTTCTCTTTTTCCGTTCCAACTTATATTAGCGAGCCTGCTTAAGAACAACCACTGCCATTTTTCGATGAGTTAATATTTGACAACTGCGAATAAAATTGTAAAAAAATATTACACGAAACCTGCTTAGCACCTTCATTCACATCGAGTTTAACACCTATTCATTTACTAATTCTAAAAGCCGATCAGCATTTAAAGATGGAGGTTTCTCAAACAGGAATATACTTGTTTAACTAAACTTCAGAAATATAAGATGAAAATATAAACGAGTATTCATACTTATATATTATATTTTAAAACAGTTTTTTTTTTTTTGTCAGTAAGATCTATCTTCATTAATTCATCAAATATAAAGATAAACTTCTCCTTCAGATAAGGAAATAGCAACATACTTGCCCGAAATTATAGGAGGAAAAAAAAAAATTAAAATTAATTTGCGCCTAACTCAAAAAGTATACAATTTATGGTATATTACAACCGATTGTTAAATAGATTATTAAATACAAAGATGAAGCCTATTGCATTTAGTAAACATGTTTTTTTGTCTTAATTTTGTATGTACTCGAATGAAGTTTTAAATTAATTTTCTTTTCGTTGGCCAATTACACGGGCTGAAGACCTCCCCAAATGGAAAAATTATTTTTGTTCATTCGTCGATATTTATAATTGTTTATAATTAAGATAAATACTTGAAATAATCACAGTATGTTCTATGTTTTAAAATAACTTTGTCTTAGGAGAACAACATAAAAAAATTAATCCTAAAAGTATTATTGTTCGTGTAGTTGCATTTTTTAAAATCATTTTTTTATAAGGTATCAAGATTATTTAAATGAGTAGTTTGTTTGTTTCTTTTTTTTTCAAAGTAATTATCTTAAAAAAACAATTAAGGTATGTGCTTCAGACTAAACGATTTGAAGTGAAAACATAAACAAGGCGAGATTAATAATACGAAATTTTTTTTATAAATAATAGCTCATTATAAAGAGCTGTTAAACAGTTCCCTGCTTACAGTATGCAAGTCTGATTTTTAGTTTCTGAGATATTTCAATCCATATGTTTAATAAAATTCGTTCTAATTTGGTTTCCGATACTATGTTTTTTTAACACGGCGTCGCGTTAAGACAAAATTTTTAATACTAGCTCATTACAAGGAGGATGAAATGATGAATATTTACCTCGTTAACAATATACAAGTCTGATTTTTAGTTTTTGAGATATATTAATCCATATGAAAAAAAAAACAATTAACCGACTCCATCCAACTTTACCCAATGTTACACATCGGAAACCTGACGGCTCAATCTAATTCACTCTCCACAAAAAAGTGCCAAACGCGCCTAAAGAATTGTCACTTAAAAAAAACTTTCGGGTTAAAGCCTTCCTTTCAAAAATATTAAATTCTTGGTCCCCTTCTTACAAGGACTGATGAAAAGAAAATTAATTCCTCCATGTTATTATAAAATGCATAATCCCATTTCCTTATGATGTTGTCATTTGTTCATTGACCAATAGACGAAGGTTTAAGGATTAATTATGGAAAAATTCCATAAAATCTCTCAGATTCTTCTGAGTAGTAGGAGATTGGTAATGGTGTAGGAACTATATCTGGCAACTGGGCTTATTGGTCCTTTTTGCCAACCACGAAGATAATAGTAGTAGGAGTAATATAAATGAAGGACGCAGACTGACCATGGGTCGTACAGAGGTTTGTCATTTCACAGAATCATTTAATGATAATAGGTATGTTAAATGAACATGGAGGGTTGATGTAGGCACTGCTTACAAACGCTGCCAACGAATCTCTCCCGAATCGCACACCACCTAAACCTTAATTCATAATATAAATTAATTGATCAGCTTTTATTCTATAATTGAGATTCATCTTGATGCATTAATTTTTTTTTCGTAAGGAATGATGGTAATTAGGGCAGTTTCCTGAAACCGTCATTCTAAAAACCGGAATAGAACTGTCATAAACCAGTGAAAGTGATTCTTCGATAGGCCTGCAACAGGAGACGACCCCCTGGGACCGATCGAATGGTCTTTCGCTCCAATAGAAATTGTATAGCTTTCCTAGGACGGCTCTTCTGTGAGATGAAAGTTGAGGAAGAGGGGAATGCCATCCAGGAAATAATGGTCCAACTCAACGCTTTTATAGCAGTCCATCTGTTCCTCCAACTTAAATGGTTTTTTTTTTTTTTTACTCTGGCAAGGCAATGCTTCCCATCACCATTTCCAAATTGTCTGTTATAAAAAATAAAATAAAAAGTGAAATTGGAGGACTATTTAAAAACACCTTTCTCATCCAAAGCAGTATTTTGAGATATGTTCACAATTTAATAGAATATTTCTGGACATTTCTACGGTATCTATTCCATATAATCTAGCTAGCTCTATTCTATCTAAATATTCTAGCTGTTTATTAAGTAAATATGGGGAAATATAAAATGTATATTATTGTAAGCTACTTGAAATTATTCATAAAGTCAAGTTATTTCTCAACAAATAATCAGTGTTGCCCAAAATCGTCTGTTGCAAGACCAAGACCAGGACTGTTAAAAAAAAAATGATTTTTAAAATAAAAATTAAGGAAAAATAGTTATTAATACTTGACAATCTTAGTTAGTATACGTTAATATCTGGTATAAACAACATACTTTTGCATTTACTCCTCTAATTTTTCCTTAGGCCGTAGTTGGGTTTCTTCTATCTAAAAAAATGCAGTAATATCTCTATAGTAATAAGCTAATAAGTAACTGTAAGATTGTTTCGAGACTCTTGAGCAAAAGCAAGACCATGACCAAGATTTAGTTTGCAAGACCAAGGCTCGTCTCGGCCTCGCATTTGGGCCACACTACAATTAATAAAATTTTCAAAAAGCAGTTCAAAAAAACAGTGGGTCTGATGAAAATAATAATAATAATAATAATGGGTCTCAAATTAAAAATAAAGGAAGTAAAATGCGGATAAATAAAAATATTTTTAGGGAATTACGGGATTCTGTGGATTTTCATTTTACTTCAACCATTTTGAGGGCTTGATTAGCCGCAGATCAATCCTACGGTGTGAAGAATCTCATGCGGTACAACCGCAACAATAAAGTTAATTGATTAATTAAGGAGGCAAACTGTGCGGTGAGCTTGATTTCGGCCCGATCGCTGTCCTCCACTGCTCTTGGCCTAAAAACAATACTCAATACAAAGTACTCAATCCAAGACCCTTCATGGATTGTAGTCGTGCGAACATTTTTTTTTTTAGTTAATAAGATCGTCAAGCCACTGATAAATAGCATTGTCATCTTAAATGGCTCACTTATGAGCATGAGCTATAAAGCGAACGACCATTCCTGCATCAATAGGCTACGTGGACTGGATGTGGGACTGGCTCGGAGAACAATACCCAATTTCGCGGGAGCCGATTCGCCAATACACTTAGTAGCCGCGCCCACTCGAGGAGATCCGAAGGGAGATAGCGACCAATCAGATCTCGCGGAGGATATTTTATAAAGTGACGACAGAGGCCGGATTGACAGGGCGGCGGCCCCCGCCCACGGGATTGCTCGGCGCTGATGTCACCTCGCACTCGACGCATCCCCTCGTTATGGGCATCGCGGCGAGGCTGAGTGGCAACTTATCCAAGGGACCATCATCGCAGGGGTAGCAGTAGCGGGAGATGAAACGAAGTTTATCGAAATAAATTTGTACCAATCATACTAAACATCAATTGAACCCAGATAAACAATAAGAAACTAATTATATCAGTCTAAACGACCCGCATACGATAATTACAAACCTTTTAGTCAAAAACTTTCAAGACTATAACTAAAACTCCATGGTATATTACAAACATTACTTTACATAAAGATCTAAACATGCCAACAATTAACGATTATATACTGACACACTACAAAAACTTCACAATAACTCATACCAATAATAACACATACTAGCACAGGCGAATCTACGGGGGGGCCTTCGGGCTGAACCCCCCTCCCAAAAAAAACGTGTATTTTCAATGTAAACTCACAATCGCAATACTAGTTCTTACTATAGTATAGTATAGGTAAGCGAAAGTAAATATCATACGATTTCATCCTATTTTCATTTGTTTAAATTGTATTGGCTAATCACAAATTAACATAATTTAACAACTAAATGATATTTCATTCATCTATTAGTATTTCGGTAATATTATTATGATTTCTGAACGTGTGTTAACAAGAGAATTGTACCAAAAAAATGGTAAAATATAATCATGTTTTACAGAAAAAAAATATTAAAACTATCTCTTAAAGTATGCTTGTTAGTGTAATTACATTTAAAGGACTTGAAGAACCACTTAAACACCATTTCATGTAGGTATAATAATTTCTTTATTTTTTTTTCTAATTAATTATTGTTATACGTATATGAAAAAAAATCTTTGCGGCTGAAGCCCCTCCCAAAAAAAAATTAAATACTGGATCCGCTAGTGTATACTAGCCTAGTATACACTAGCGGATCCAGGATTTAATTTTTTTTTGGGGGGGGGGCTTCAGCCCCAAAGATTTTTTTTCATATACGTTTAACAATAATTAATTAGAAAAAAAAATAAAGAAATTATAGTATTACTAGCACACTGATGCAAGACATGGCCATGATTAATATGTCCGAAAACACGCTTCGGAGGCTGAAAAAAAACTGGATGAGGAATTTCCTCAAATAAAAAAAGTTACGTCAAAAAGAGATGCCGCTGGGCACTCCTTTCCTTCACGCCGATCAAGCCACTATTAGTATATTTCTCGATAGCAGACTCACTAATTGTCACTACTTCTGATAGGTATGGGTAAACATAAACTGGCGACAAGCCATACTGGTGACCCGAGTAGTTGAAAAAAATTTGAGTGGGTAATGACTGATGCATATTTAACTACGAAAAAACGTTGAATAGATTTCGTAACAAGCATCGACGCTCAGATTGCAAGCAGTAATTTGTCAAGCTCAAATGAAAACGCGCTAACAAGGTGACGGCTGAAGATCGCTTGTTGCGGAGTCACCGATTGTTGTATCTACAATGGCCCAACAAATAAATCTTCATTAACCAACAAACAGGCCACGCTGTTCTCTATATGCTGCCGATTATTGCTCTAGTGGAAGGCTAGTACAGTTTTGTTTAAAATAATAAGCTGATAAGATGGGTGGAATTTTATTTTTGTTGATTCACTGCAGAGATTGCCAGTCGCATGATATCGGGGCCTAGTAAAATATAGGATTTTATAATTAAAGTTTTAGAGGTTAAAAAAATTGAAATAACATATCATCACCCATTTTCCTATTTGGACTTTTTTTTTAATTGTCTTTGCTTTTAGGTATATTGCAATAAATAATCATATTTTTTTTATAATTTAATGTTTTATAACAATTTATTAATTGAAAGTTCCCCTCTTGTAAAATAATACAATCAACATTTAATAGGCTCTTTCATGAACCAGTCAACCAAGCTAATTGTGACTATTTATTAAAATATATATTAATACAAATAAGTTTGAGAACATATCATTATATATATCGTATAATATATATTTTATTAAGACATAAACACTAGAGAAGCTTCAGACTAGAAGGAAAGCACAACCTATGAATTTGGGAGGGTCATGCCATTACCTTTGCTTGGTAAAAATTCTATCTTGTCATCATTTATTGATTGACCCAGAACGTGTTTGTATTCGATGACCAACAGGGACGTCCTTAAATACTTATTTTCAAATATACAAAAGTTTTGGATTTTTAAATTATTGGGGAGCGGAGAAGAGGAACCACGGTCCCCTAACTTAACAACGTCCCATGTGACCATTTCCAAACAGCAAAACACCCTAAGCATATCTGTTGCCCTGTGACCTTCGTCGGCAACGAAATCAGAGCGTTCCGAATCCTGGCCATTAATCTGCTCGGATTTCGCCAACTTAAGACCGTTAACCTCCAAAATGGCTTTGACATCGGAAACCAGAGCTCGAGGACCGGGATCTTTGCCTAGTCCCTTTGACCAGTGACAAATTGGCTGAAGAGAAACATTAATCGTTACCCGCTTTTGTCCTTGAGCGACCATCAATCTGGAGACCCGGAGGAACGGGATGGCGAGTGGCTGTCCTGTTAATGGCCGAGTTGAAGCCTGTCCTGGCAGAGTATTAATGATCCCATCACTTCGTTAGTTCCCTGCCTTCTTCTGTTCCATCCTGTTTAGCATACTACCAGCAATCACGGGTGGCGAGCCCTTGTCTTGTGAAATACAAAAATGTATTGGTATTCCTTTTATTTGAATATAGATTGGATTCTTCAAGAATCATCATCATCTTTGTCATAAGTCATAGATATCACAGGTAAAACAATGATATAATAATGATATCTCAATTTTTCTCAATAATCTTCAAGGGTTAGTTAGGAAATAGACGGTAACTTTGTGCCAGGGTTTATATTGAATTTTAAATCACCTGGCGGACTAGAACATTGTCATTTTAAATCTAATTTCATATTCAAAACAAACTCTAGTACAAAGTCACCCTTTAGTCCTAAAAGAAACTCCAGTTTACGGTTTGTAATGTTTATAACAAATGGAACTTTTATTTAAAGACATGACCCGATCACAGTTTAAGGACCTATGAGTTAGGGTATTATAAATGGTTCTCAATTTATTCAATAGTATATTTTTTGTCTTCTAGTTGTACTTTCAGGCTTTTTAAGTTATCTGTTCAGGAGCTGGACGAATTCAACTATTCGTTACTATTTGTTGGTACTAATAAGCAGAGGTTCCCATCCCCTTCATGGTCGATAGCGCCAGAACCTACTCCCCCTTCCTGTCCCAAGATATTTTATTCCTCCCCTTTTATAAAAAACAGAGCCAAAGGAAAGTAGAATTAGAAAAATCTTAATCATATACAATTATACTGGGGTCTGTTGCATGATTTCCCCTTGTTCCTAAGTATGAAATTTTTCATTCCAAAATTCATAACCCCGTTGAAATGAGCCCCCTCAAAAATGCAAAAATCCGTAATAATAAGCTCCCTCAAACTTGCCATAAAACCCCCTTTTGGACACCCCTCCTTCTTTTTAAGGGATATAATAAATAGTCTTAAATATATCAGTAAAAATCTTTAATGTGATAGTATTTTGATGAATAAAAATCTTTAACCAATTTCTTGATCAGGCAAGCCGTTGAGGGGGTGGGGAGAGTACACAATAGTAATGACCCCCCGCAAACACCTAGCTAGCCATGCCTGGGGAAAAACCAGGTGTCAATTAAAGAGGTTTCCCGAGAAACGTGCTAGGGTCGCCGTTCCGATGGCTACCACCGCCCGGGGTACGCACTCTCACGATCCAACAATACCTCACAACCTTTAACGAAAACTGCTAATGGGTTTAAGCTTGTTTTCCTTTCCCTTAATTAGGACATAAAGCAAACAGTCAAAGAATCTTTATGGCTATAGTAAAAATTTGTCACGTTTTCTATTTATGAGTAAAATAAAAGTTATTTCTAGCTTTTTTTTTTTTTTTTAAATATTTTATTGAATGGTAATACAATCTGCCTCAATCCTTACATACAACCAGCCTATCATTACAAGAGTTCATTCATACAATTTATAAATAAAAAAAAAAAAAAAAAAAAAACAGAAAGCAAATATAAATAATAATAAAAAATATATACATAAATAAAAGTAATGATGTAGAGATGGTTGACCGTGATATAATATGAGAAGGAGTTGATCGAGGGGTGCGGTCAAATAAATACTAAATTATAGAAATAGTATTATTTAATTCTTATTCCGACGTTCCGACACACTTTGCAGGTCTTCATCAGGGCTAAAAAAGATACAAAACAAGTGAAAATAAAATAAATGAATATAAGTTGATATAAAATCAGAAGAAGTTGTCAGATGTAGAAATGAAAAGATGATATCAGAGATATAGTGGGTGACAATGTAGTCATTATAGTCATTATTATAGTCATTTACTTTATTTTCACTTGTTTTGTATCTTTTATAGCCCCGATGAAGACCAGCAAAGTGAATCGAAACGTCGTCAAAAAAATTAAATAATACTATTTGTATAATTTAGTATTTATTTGACCGCACCCCCCGATCAACTCCTTCTCATAAATAAAAGTAATCTTATACACAATTATCCCTAGTAAAATTTTGAATAGATACAAATGATGACAATAACGTTATTTAGGCATTGAAAGTATGCCTGCGAAAAATTATAAATGCTACTAGAGATGGGTAAGTAGTCAACTGATCAATTATAAGGATTATAATGAACACAATTTTTCAGAGATTTCAGTCAAAATATTTTTATTTGCTTTACCGATGTTTGAACCCAAACTCGAGCCATCCTCAAGGCTATCGTTTGGAAGTCGAGATAAGAACTTGAGAAGTGCTTCTTAACTACAATTAAAGTTTAGAAAAAAAAAATTATAGCTTGATAACTCGAAATCCTTTTCGCAGCACGAGGGGGAGAGAACTTTCGATAATTCGAACTATAGCACTTCCCTTCTTAATAATTCGAAATTTCCCTAGAAATATTGTTTACATGAGGCTATATATAAATAATCCATGTAAGCTCAGCCAGATTTTCAAAAATATATTATAAACTCTTAATAATTCGATTTTTTTTTCTTTCCTCTGGATATCCAAACTTCTTGATAATTCGAAGACTCGATAATTCGAAGGTTTCTTGTGGTCTCTAGGATTTCGAATTATCGAGAATCGACTGTAATTTATTATAAGTCATGGAAAAGAGATAATTGTGATAATTGAACCACTACATAGGATCAGGATTACCATCCAAAACTTATGACGATTTATATGTATATGTAAACTTGGTTTTTATGTGGCTACACTTTTAGAATCACAACACCGAATATCTAGAATATTGTCTTTTACTATAAATTGACGCATATTTACGGGTTTTAAATCAGAGAAGTTGCTTACTTCCCATATGAGGTTGAAAAAAAGTTTGATAATTATTTAGAATTTTATTTCTTAAAAGAAAAATTCACTTGTAAAAGAAAAAAAACATTTAAAACAGGCGTCACTCCCACCAAACATTTCACCTTTTAAGATACCATCGAAGAAAATTAATCTCTGTAATAATTCTTTCATGATATTGTGAAACTAAGCCTAAAATAATTATGTTAAATAATTAAGCGCATCAAACTTTACCTATTAAATATAAGATATAAAGAAAAGGCATCTTACATTTACAATAATATATTTATTTTATTGTAGTTTATAAATTGTTTTTTGACTAAATAACATACATATATAGACAGTTTCTGAAAAGGAGTTCATTAGTGTTATAAGAAGACCTTAAAATTGTTTTTTTATTTCATATAAAATGAAGTTAATACATTAAAGAATATGTAGTAACATTAAACGAAATATGTAGTAGGTATAGTACGTAGATACGTAATAAACTAAGATTGTCTCATTACAACAATTAACAATAAACTAAACTTTCAATTCATCAATTATTATAATAGCGAAGTAAAAACGAAACGTATATTGTATTTAAAATATATTCCGCAATAATCGATATTTTATACACAAATCGGTATTAAGACAGCACTGGTGTGATTTTTTTTTTTTTTTTTTTTTTTTTATTTGATGTTATTTAACGTCGCATCGACTGCCAAGGTCATTAGCGACGATCGTTCTTCTTAAATATAACTTATCAATTTTATTTTTCGGATGTACTTCAGCGTTTTTTCAATACCAGTGTTTTCCTTGTACGGTGCCTTGTCTTCAATTTGGAGTTCGATTTGCTGTTTCCGGAACTTTTTGCACTGGAATATATGTTCAACTGTCAGATTAGCATATTCACATGCCTCACATGTTGGTCGATGTAAGCCAAGAAGTAGGTGGAGATGGGTCAGTTTGGTATGTCCAATCCTGAGCCTGCTTATTATAGAGCACTCTTTTGATGTCAGGTGTTTTGGAGGATACCAAGCTCGATTGTCGTCTTTGGTCAGATGAAGGTGATTGCGCGGCAGTAATCTCCACTGTGCATTCCAACTGTCGTTCACTTTCTTTGAAATTTCTCTTCTCCATTCGTTGAGAAACATCGATCCTAAAACAGGTGAATCTGTGCTTCTGGCGGCTTCCTTTGCTCCTTCATCGGCTCGTTCATTGCCGATTATGCCAATGTGTGAGGGTACCCAAAACAATATTATTTTTTGACTATTTTTATTTAGTTTCAAGTTCATTAGCTGAATTTTTTTGTGCAATGTGTTACATGTCCATGCATTTTGCAGTCCCTTGATTACAGATAAGAAATCGGTCACAATTACTGATTTCTCAATATTGGTGTCGATTACGTATTCAAATGCCTTGAGAATCGCCCACGTTTCACTTGTAAAAATTGAATTATTGTTATTTAATTTCCATTTTTTTATATTGTTTTGGGTTACTATACAGCATCCTACACCTTTCTCTGATTTTGAACCGTCCGTAAAAATTATGTCATGATTATGGAATAATTTATGGACAATTTCATGATAACTATGTCTAATTTCTTCTGGGGTAGTGTTGTTTGGAAGATTGTTCAGTCCTAGTTCATTTTTGATTGGTGGAATTGTCCACGGAGGGGTATCTCCTATTTTCTGAGGTATAATATTTATATGTGTTGTAATTTCATACTCAGTGGAGTATTTCTCAATTCGACTTTGAAGTATTTCTGAACCATTAGGAACATTTAAATCACCTTTATACAGAATATCAAAATTATTGTGCTCTGGTATACTCTGAATATTTGCTGCATAACGAAGAACGAGAAGTTTTCTTCTATGGTCCAAGGGCAATTCTCCTGTTTCACTCAGTAAGGCAGTTGCTGGGCTTGTTCTGAATGCTCCAATTGAAAGTCTCAGTGCATTGTTCTGAATTGAGTATAGCTTATTTAGGAGGCTTTTGCAAGCTGAAGAATATATGATGCTTCCATAATCTAGTTTTGACCTTATAAGGGATCTGTATGTAGTTAGCATAGTGTTCCTGTCTGCTCCCCAGTTTTGATGGGAAAGGATTTTTAGGAGGTTCAGTCTTTTATTACATTCCTGTTTTAATTTTTCTATTTGATATTTCCATTTTAGTTTACGATCTAGTATAAGACCTAAACTATGGTGTGATTTTATTTAATGATATCTTATTAATTTTTTTCTTCCTTAAAAAAACAAAAAAAAAAAAAGTAATCATTTTTATTTACAAACTACGATTTGTTATGCTTTACTAATTTTGTGGTACTGATTTGTTTAATTTTTTAAACAATTTTAAAGTGTATCGATATTTATATATTTTATTAAAAATAAAATTTCAGAACTAAATAAATATTCGTTGAGATTATTTAATTCATACACTATTTTTAACCAGTACTCAAGAAATGAATTTCGATACCCTCTGAACTTACGGAAAATTATCACACCTAAGATTTCAGAATGTATGTTAAGTTTCAAAAATAAATAAATAAACAATTAAAACGAAATAACAAATTGACAGGTGGATCCATTTTTATTGTCTATTTACATTTGTTTTGTGAATGCAAAGAACTGACACGTACGTGTGAACGCATCCATTTCGGGAGTTGTCTTCAGACAGTTCTCAACAACATCCAATACAGCATCTTCCGAAAATAAACGCCTTATGGTAGTACACAGGCAGGTTGTTACTGTTTTAGAAAAGAAAAAAAAACAGAAACAGAAAAAAAACATGAAAACAGTTGGTACAGTATTGTTTCCGGTCCGCCATATGTGTCCAGTCGACACGCAGTCTGTACCGAACATACTGGAACACTATCCACCATAATTTTCTAGCGTCTTCTTCAAAGATTTCATTAATATGAATGTTTATGATATAATAAAATTCTTAAACATTATTTACCTCAACCATTTAAGCAAATTATTCATTTTTTTTATTAGATGTATTATGTTTATTCTTTTTTAAAGCTTTATTTATTGAATTTTTATTCATTTATTTTTACAAAGTTTAGTACTGTTCCATAAATATAAACAATATAAGGATGACAAACAATGAAAGTTTGCTATTTTTTTGTACGGTTTATTAAACTTGCCAACGTTTCGACAAGCGTTTGGGCTAAAAATCAGAGCTAAAATTTACGAAAATACATCAGAAAAATAAGATGGATATAGTAGTGTATAAATAAGTCATGATAATGAGATGGAAAGAAAACATAAGATAAGTGTAATGTAAACACAATGGAACGCATAAAAACAAAATTTTTTATATTTATATTTTATTTGTTTATTGATAAATATTACAATCTGTCTCAATCAAGGACATGTATAATAGAGTTCTGAGAGCACATTCACACCATATTTACAAATAAAAAAAAAAAAAGCTAACTTCAAATAATATAAAGCTACAAAAGAACAAAATAAAATATCATAGTGAAGAAAGAAAATATAAATAATAGTAATAATAGAATGAAAATAAATGAATAAAATAGAATTAAAATTATCTTAAAAAAAAAAAAGTAATGAAAATAAACATCTTAGATGCAGGCATACCTATTTACACTATTTACAGTCGGCCATGGGAACTCCGAACCATACTTATCCCCCCACACGTGGAGGGAAAGCAAGGAGAAACAAAATTAAATAAATAAAAATAAATACGTATATAAATAGTACAAATAAATTAACTAAATTATTAATGCAAATAAATAAATAATAACTATTCATAAAACAATCAATGAGATACATTTTTTTAATTAAAAGAAATAATCAGAATACATTGTATCCATTAGTACTATCCATATCTTACTTTTCAGATGTATTTTTTTATGTTTTTAATTTTTTTTTAGCCTCGATTAAGACACAAATACTTAGGTCGAAACGTCAGCAAGCATAATAAACCATATAAAGGTGCGTGTAGTCATTTCACAAACCATGGGAAACTCAATTATCTTTCTTAACTAACAGCAAAATTAGCGTTAAGCCAAATTATTTTTTTTTTAATTTCTATTGTTGCGGACTATAGATGGAAAACATAAAAAAAAAGTTTTAATATTTGTTTTAGAGTGTGAATGTCATCTGCGAACTCTATTATAAAAGTCCTAGAGACAGATTGTAATATTTTTCAATAAATATGTTTAAAAAAATATATGTATATTTGTTTTACCCACAGTTTGTGAAATGTCTAAAGAACGAAAATTCTAATTTTTCATGCTCAATTTTAAAACAACAATCATTAGATATCTCGGTCTAAATTATATTTAGGAGTCTTTTGTTTGAGAATAAACCTCTCCGAAATCAGCTATTATTTGTTGTTAAAATACCCCTGTATGGGTGACTAAGCCGATCTGGAAATAAAATATGTATAATTAATGTAGATGATTTCATTAGTTGTGACTAAGGATATGTAAGACTATTCCTGATATTAGTATTTTATATATTATATTTAATTTTTAGATTTATATGGCTGAAAAAAATGCTGTTTTAAAATACTGTAGTGATCGTTTATAGCTTAATTAGGGAGGGCATAATAAATCTGTTCTCTCATTTTTTTTTATGTCAAAGGGCCTAAAGGTATGAGGAGGCAGCCTCTGGGGCAGTAAAAGAAATATTTTTCAGGAGCAATACTTCCAACATCTGTTGACGGCGTTCCTCATAGATTAGTGTCATCGGCTGCCAGGCGTGGCACCAGGCTGTCTGGAACTTCCTGCGAGGAAAAGAGAGAGAGAAGGTTTTTGCCTGGACGTTATTGCCATTCCTATGTTCCCAAGAGACAAAGAAAATAGAAATATTCTCTAAGAACTCATAAAGAAATGCACATCACCATTTTAGACTTCGAAAAGGCCTGAGTCTCAATAAACTCATTAGGAAGATCATTAAATTAACATTTAGATCAGATAATGTATTTGAACACTTTTTCCTTCGATTTAAACAATACATGAAGATTCACTCAACGTTTGGAGTAGATAAATTACAAAGAAATGTATCCACACATTATTTCATGAAGAAAAAAGTCATAAAGCGATCGTGTTTTTTTTTTTATGAAGGTGTTTCTTTTGTTAACTTATAATTTTTAAATGTTTTCGGATTCCTGACCCATCTTCATATAATTTTCTTCTGGGTAATATTTTTTTCCATTTTTCATAAACGAAAAAATTTGCAGCATTCATCTCTTAGCCAATTTAATCGGTCGTTAAGTTGCTCAATTTTCATAACCACATACATGTAGGTACACATACATTAGTTAGTATTACTTTAAGATTAGATTAAGGAATTAATTAAAAATACCGTTAATTTTAAAAAGGGTACTAAAAATTAAATATCATATAATGCGTACGTACATATAAGTTATAATTACTAATAATTAATTTAATTTAAACAGTCCTGATGACGTGGAAACCACCGGAAACGTCGAAAACATTTATATAATATAATATACTATATATCATCTTTTGGTATAAAATGCCGAATGTATAAAATAGCCAATGTATATAATATAAGATTTTCCAATAAGATTAAAATATTTGATCGGGCTAGAAAGGAGGGAGAATATTTGTTGGCATGTTTAAGTATCTGGGTTTTATAACATTTAGAACTAACAAAATTGAAGAAGGAATAAAAATTGAGTTAATTGTGGCTAAAAAAAAACTTAATAGTTACTTACGAATAATATAATATTATATTAAATACTATATAATATACTTACGAATAATAATAAAGAGGATACGAATGTACAAAAGAGAAGGCAGTAAAATAAACTTTGGGCACTGGACCAACGAGGAAACGTATGCAGTACCTGAGAATAAGAATAACAACTTGAAGGGAGTATTTCGCTATTCCTAAAAGTTTGAGTTTTGAAGGTTTTCAGTGGAAATATTTGTCAAGGCCTGGATTTAAATCGTCATTGCACATTCGGATTTATTGAAATCCTGTTATTGTTTTATTATCAATTGTTATCCAATATTGAAAACATGGTGTTATAAAGTGTAGACTGCTTGAGAATATGAGACACAATATTCCGAGATAAAGACAAACCATAAGTAATCGCTCAATAGCTGAGCGATAACAAAGCTAATGCACAATATCTCGTAAATGGCCATCGAGCAAAGAACGCAAGGTCGGCCTCCATTTAGAGAATATTATTCAACAGAAAATATGCTGAGCTTGCATGAAAGCGTTTCCTGGAAAATCCTTCGAGAGGACATTTTCCTTGCCCATCTTCCAGCCATCTGGTCCTGGCAGACAGCCTGGAGCCATGCATTACGCCTAATCTCTTCAGCATGGTCTGCTCCGGCTCTCGAGGGTTCCTCTGCAACTACCTGGATAATAATCCAGAAACTGGATTTACAACCAACAACTCAACTTATTAGCAACTGATCCCTCCTCCCCTCCCCCAAAAAATGTTGTTGATAACACTAGTTGGAACTAATGATTAATTAGAAAAATTATTATATAAATAACATAATTTTTAAAATTTATTGTACTAGACTAAAAATTTTATATAAACACTGCTCTCTCTGGCAATTCAATATTTTACACTGTATCAAAATAGAAATATCAATTATATAATTAGTCCAATTCAGCAATAATTGGACCTAACATAAAGAAGACATCACTAAAATAACACCTTTTCTTTTCCAAATATAAGTACTTCGTAAAATGCACTTTGGTTTATTTCAAATCATGTCATACAGAACATATCACATGTCAATAGTGTTGCCCAAATACGAGACCAAGACGAGTCTTGGTCTTGCGCAAGTGTCTCACAATAACACTGCAAGACTATTGTGAGACTCTTGCCAATTATCCTATTGCTATAGAGATATTACTGTAATTTTTCAGATAGGTGAAACCTAACAACGCCCGCATAAAAAATTGGAAGAGTTAAATGCAAAAGCATATTGGTTATAAGAATTCATAACATATAGTAACTAAAATTGTCAAGCATTAGTAATTATTTTGCATTAATTTTTATACACATAAACGATTTTTTTTACCAGTCTTGGACTTGGTCTTGCAACAGTCAGGCGGTCTTGGTCTTGTTCTTGTAAAGTGCAAAACCGACTTTGGGCAATACCACATATCAACACCAGACATGAACATACCAAAAATAAAATCCTACATACATTACATTCCACTCTCCAGTCTCTTGTTTCCTCCCTGTTACCTGGTGAGCCTCAAAACGACTAAAAAGGCAGGTACCAAGAGATTTTCTGCTTACAGTGTAAACCAAATCAAGAAAAAAAAAAGAGAATATGTGGCAAGAATAATTTAAAAAATAAATAAAATATAAATATTCCTATTTTATTCTGACGATTAAAACAGAAAGAATTAACTGATGAAATTTTAAGTAAATTCAGTTCTTAAGTCTCCAACCCAGTTAAAAATTTTTCAGATTCAGTGCAACTTGGGTGTAAGGAAGTATAAATGATAAAAATTAAAGATAAAAACGTATTTTATCCATTATCTTACAACTTTTAGCGTCTATCGGAATCGCAACTTATTTTTGATAAATCTCAGTTATTTTGTATATACGTGATGAAATTTCTAAATCGAGTTATCAAATAATAAAAAAAAATGAAGGCAGCATAATGCATGCAAATTTTATTTTTAAAACCTTGGATTGCATTTAAAAACCTATTTATATATTTATTGCAGTTTAGCAAAGTTTTATCTAATCGTGGATTGATGGTTGACTGTCGTGAATAATGAAGAGAAGGATGGTTGGGGAGATCAGTCAGAAATAAAAAGACAAAAATAAATAATAATATTTATTAAAACATTTGTCGATGTTTCAACCCGAAATTCAGGCCTTCATCAGGGCTAATAAAAGAACCATATAACAAGGCATGAGAATCATAAACAATGTAGGTAAAAAATATTAAAGTAAAATGAAGTGGGTAGAATAATGACAATAACAAGAGCTAAGGAATAAATAATAATGACCGTTACGAAGTGTGGAATAATGAAGTAAACATAATCAAAATAAGGTGACGTAAGTACTAAATTGCTAATCTTAGAATAAAATGTAAAGTAGAGAAAAGGAAAGTTATATAAGAAATAAAAATAAATAGTAAAATTAAGATATTGTAGATATTTATCGTTTGATAAAAAATTGAGATATTGTGAAGTATATCAAAATGTACAGACAACGTATAATAGAACAAACAGTTAAAGGAAGGAGGAAAAAAAAGGAGAAAACTAATCGAGTTTTGTTTTTTCCTCTGCGAAATCCTTTGAATTGAGGACCGCAAAAACGATTCTCTCTGTTAGTTAAAACTTCCTTCACAAGAGTTGATAATTACTAAACATCCTTTTATTGCACTTAAGTGCAGAAGCAGGTTTACTCCCGCCAAGGAACATCTCAGGACTTGGCCAATTAAATTCTAACGGCCATTACGAAACCTCCATAGGTTGAATTTCTTTCGATGTAGAAAACGGCTGTCCGAGCACTAAGCTGATTGCGAAAATTCATTCGGAACTCTCCGAGAGGCAAATTGGTACATAGAAGGCAATGCCGTTTCCCCATTGTATGACCATGTTTGACGGACAGTGAACGTACAAATGAGACTTAACGATCCGCCGAGTTGATGATAATCTCATGTAAATGTGTTTGTAAATGAACCTGATCTCAATGGCGTTCTTATCCTTCTTTGGAGTGAGTCTGAATTGAAATCGTAGCTAAAAATCTGATAAAGGTTTATTCAAATACAACTTTGCTTAAAAAATCACGTTTATAATAGGAGTGCATAATATAGAGTTAGGGTAGTATATGTCCAATAATTTTGAAGCAACGAAAGAATAATATTTTGAGACAATATCTGAGAAAGAGAGGAGTTAAAATACATGAATGGTAGAAGGAGGAGGGGTTTTCGATAAATAATAAAATAAAATAATGATCGATAGAATATTTCACATCAATTTATAACTTTTACATATTGGATTTGACTGTTAAAAATATTATGTAATAAGTGCATTTATGGATTAAAATAATAAATAGAAAATAAATGAAAATAGAAATAGCAATAAAAAAAATAATTTTTATTTCTAATTATTCAACTACTAAACAGTATGTGATTGGTATCCATGGAGTAATGGATTTTTTTTTTATGTTTTTCTTTCCCCTCCGTTCTTCTGAATTGGCGACATACTTGGCGATCTAAATTTCAGAGATACTAGGCTGTGTGATTGGATTTTTGCAATTATAATCCAACATAAATAGAAAACATTAAAAATATTCATTAAAAACGCCAAAGTTAATTTTTATCATAAATCCATTAAATTAAAACAATTAAATTAAAATAAAATAAAGAAACAATAATGTTTCATGGCATATGAAATCAAAAATTCGATTGGAAATATGTAGTTTTAAAGCTAATAATATATTTTTATTTATTTATAAATATACTTGAGTCTCTTATTTCCACAGAGAACCTTAATCGTTTTTTAATGGTAAAAGAGTATCGATTCTAATGAATCTGATAGAGCATTTTTTTTTTTTATAAGTAAGAAAAATGGTGCGAAAATCAGTTTCTTTTCCAGTTTTATTATTATTTTTTTTAAGGAATGCAATAGAACTTGCATTTTTTATGTATGATTAAAAATATTGAATATTTTCAGACTTTCAATAAAATAGTTTTGCCACTATTTAGCCTATTTATGGCTTTCAATAAAATAGTATACCACTATTTAGCATATTTATGGCTTTCAATAAAATAGTTCTACCACTATTTAGCCTATTTATGACCGCAACCCCGGACCATCTCCTTCCTTGATTAAAAATATTATTCATCAAAAGCGTTTTTTACAATTTATTCAAATGGAGATTAAAAATAAATTTACTGTGAACAAACAGCCAATTTTCATAGAATTATAACTTTTTTCCCCGAACCATACACGCCATTTTTTCTTACCACAACAAATCCCAATAAACCTTCTTTTTTGTTCAAATATGGGCCTTGAAGTTTAATTCTTTCCAAAAGGGAGACCCTATTTAGGTTTTAATATTATTTTAATTATTAGCAATAATCAATGATTTTCGGAAAATTGTGCTGCTTAAAGATTGTCAATGATGGTTATAGGATTCACTTTGGAAATAAGCAACTCACATATTCATACTCATGGAAGTAGTGGAAGAAAAAATAAGTTGGAAACACGGGTGGATCCACGGGAGGAGAGGGGAGGAGGGCTTTCGTTCTGAAGCCCCCTTCCCCTCCTCCTCCCAAAATGGTAAAATATAACAATGCTTTATGGAAAAATATATTAACAAATTATCTCTTAAAGTATTATTATTATTGTTATTACATTTAAAAGGACTTAAGGGATCACTTTAACACCATTTCATATCGATAGTCAGTTCATTTTTATGAAAAAAAAAAGCTTTCGGGATGAAGCCCCCCTCCCCAACAAAATTAAATTCTGGATCCGCCAGTGGTTGGAAACATAAGATTTAATTAATAAGAATTATGCCTCGAGTAAGATGGAAGGAAGGAACGACGTTTACAGAGAGCCATCAAACCCTAAGCCCGTTTTATCGCTGAATAAAATAAGAAATGAAGTGGTCAATGGAGAGAACTTTTTGCAAGACTGGTTAGCATACTCCACCACTCCACCTTGGAATTGCATCCTAATGCAGATATGCTAAAGCGAGCGTTGACATCGAGGAGTCGCAATTAATTGGGAGACTCGCCTACCCACCGCTAGCAGCGTTTTAATAGCCACCTTCTCTCCCTCCCCTCCCCCCCAAACCGACACCCCCCAATTAATTCTCTCCGGTAATGAGTGCCCCATTCCTCTATCTAATTCCATTTCTCGAGGAAGCCTCTGGCACGCGAGGTAACCCCGCTACCCTCGGCGCTTAGAGTCACAAACAAGGACCGGATTTTGATTCAGTGAAAACAGAAAAAAAGAAAATTAACTTAAAATATGTAATTTAAAAACAGTACAAGTAATGGAAAAAAGGGTGGTAATTCATATCTTAAGTGACGTTTTAAAAATTAGAAAAAAATATTTACTTTTTTTTTCTTTTTTCAATGATTTATTACCTTAGCTATTACTTCTTACCTCTTAATAAATCATATCATATTCACTTTTATCTAGAAAACCTACTAAACGAAATAAAAGATAGAGGTAATTTAATTATGAAAAATTTCGATGATACTGAGCTAGGTATAATATTAATGAGTCATTAGAACAGACGTAGAATGTCATGTTGTATAATTGATAACCTACCCTCCCTCCCTCCACCCAAAAAAAAAGCTAGAAAAATAAAATTTAAAATGATTTGAAACGTCTAGGAAGGTTCATATGATCCAACTCGAGACTGCCGTAGAATTCATTTTATTTATTTATTTCACGTTTATGGTACAATATATACTTCCAGCAATAATTTTTAAAAAAATGTATTTTCGAGAAAAGAGTAACTTCATTTTCTTCTTCTTCGCTCTTGATGGCTATTTCGGGATGTAAAAATATAAAATTAGTGGTCTTCTTTAGATCTCCCAGACTTCCGAAAAGCTTGGTCCCATGGTCTGTGGGTTGGGGTCATATCTGCCACCGCAAGTCCTCCACCAGTTCTGTGGTTTGTTCATCCTGGCCACTTGCAAGTAGTAAGTCAGAGTAACTTACGTTTTTTTATCTGCGTACAAAATTGTTAATTGATCATCTACTAGTTGGTTACTCATCGGTCAGCACACAATTATGGTTTGTGCAGCTAAACCGAAAATTTGTATAATATTCAATTTAAGATCAGAAGTAAAGAATGCTCATTGATATGTGTTCAATCTGACACCCATAGAAGCGTACAATAGATTTTTTAAGAGTCTTGTTCACTATCAATAACAATACAAAGTTAGATTTATAACTCTTGTTTCAAATAGAATTAATTTTTGTATAAAAAATATTTTTTTCCACCAGTTTTGATTTCCCATGTCGTGCCGAATCCAGGAAAATATTGGGAGAGAGACTAGTATAACATCATTGTTCGTATAATATTATAATATATTAGAGAGGGGATAGAAGGCCATACATAAAGGAGTAGCTGAGTAATCAATTACCTGTAATGTTATTTAATAATTAACTGTATTGTTAACTTTGTGTGAGTTATTTTTCAATAAATTACTAGGAAATATTGAAGGGCCTGAGAAGTTAGGAGAGAGGGCATAAAGTACTCGCCCCCAAAAGTTATAAATATCAATGCAGTAAAATTCAGCTTATCCGGATAATTTTAATTTAGTTGATTTCTAATAACATGAAATTTCGGATAAGATATGGTATAATTTTTGAGTAAAAATTTTTCTACTGTCGATGTTTTTTTAATGCAATTCGTATAAATATGAATATTTACATGATAATTATATATATGTAATTTGAACAAGTTTCGAAAATTGAACAAGCTAAAAAATTAAATGTTTAGCACTTGTTTTTCCCTCTTTAGAGATAAACAGCCAGGAATTTTATAAGTATAATTATTTGCTTTAATCTAATATCAACGCTGAATTCCATGCAGAATCAATGCTTGAAGTTCATTCAATAAATATAAAACTATATTTTGGCGCCGTTTTGATTTTCTTGTTATCACATCCATGCCCTTGAATGAAAAAAAAAAAAAATTACTTCTATAAACCAATTTTTTTGTGTATGGTATGGATATGAGAACAATGTCGTCTCAAAATTCTTAGCCATGTTTTTTGCGGTTATATGTAGGCAGAGGTAGACTCCTTACACTTTGATATGGCATTTAAAGTAATATATCTACTAAATCACATGTTACTCACAAGAAATCAACAATCGCTAATTAAAAAAATGTTTCGGATAATCGGGGTTTTCTTTTCTCCCCCTAAATTTCTTCTAATCTAAGAATTAGAATCGAAAATGGAATTACTTTATCTTTAATATTAAAAGGATGTGAATTCGGCCATATTTTAATAAAGAGGACAGACATCATTTATGATAGGGAGTATTAATAATAAACTTTAAAGAAATGTAAAAAAAAAAAAAAAAATACCAACAAGCAAGCTCTTGAGAACCGTAAAAACAATAGCTCGTAAAATAAGAATTAGCCGAGGATGTAAGATATACGCAGCAGAAGCAGGACTGGCCAAGAGGATGGCTTCTTGCGCAAGACCCGGCAGCCGCTCCTTGCTACACCTGTTTTATGAATGGACCGGCCTCTGCTGACACCCCAGGAATCCCAAGGACCTGAGTATCTTCGCTTCCAGAGGTTCCACCGATCTACGTGGAAACCTTGAACGCTTTCCTGGAGAAGTTGCGTACTACCTACGCACATGTCAGACTTCAATATCTTGAAGTATTGAGTGGAAGCTATTATGTAATCCTTTTCCGAATCCTTGCAAAATCATTTAACTATTTTGGATATCAAAGCATTATCTTTTCTATATTTAAACCATTTATAGTCCATGAACCGATTTGAAGAAAGAATTTACTTATACACCGTTATAGTGTTCATCCTCTGCATTTAATATGCAGAAGTCGAGCCTTACTCGTTCTTTCCTCTCTGTTTATTCACAATATATTCTATTTGTAAGAACCAACAGGAAAATAATATATTCACATTATTAGGATGAAACAAAATTGTCAGGAATCTCAGTCGATATTTTTATTGGCTGAGCTTCGACCCAAAGATTTGAGTCATCCTCAGGGTTATTGTTTGGAAGTCGAGACAAGAACTCAAGAACTCAGGTTTTTCTCACTTTAGCCTGAGGATGACCTATATGGATGGGTCGAAACGTCGGCTAACCCAATAAAAGTTTCGACTGAAATTCCTGACAATTTTGTTTCATCCTTATAATTGATTAGTTGACTACTTACCTATCTCTAAATATTCACATTATATTTCAGAAATACATTCAACAGTTACTACCAACATGAAGAATATATACAATTTATGAAAATGCATAATAAGTTTTTTTTAAAGATAAATTCATGAAGGTTCGACTTCAGTTACATCATTCACGACTTCTGGCTTTAGGGATCGAGTTGAAGCTCGAAGCTTGTTTTCACATCGCTACCTCGGGCTGTAGAGCTCACCAATAAGTAAGTAAGGTTTAATTTATATTTTATTTATTTGTTTATACTTCAAATAACATATTTATAACAATATAATTCCTAAAAATCGGCCATTACAGTATCCCTCCATCCACGCGTACCCGTTTGTTTTGCTCTGCTTATCGTTTCATCATACCGATTATATTTCATTCATTTGTTATCCGTTCAGATTTCAAACAGCCATTTCACTAGCCGTTCACTTTATTAGTCAGCTTAATTATATTTACTTAAATCAGCCCATTTAATTGAGCATAGTATAAACCGTCTGAAATCTTTCGACTCTTCCTTCTCAAATAAACAACACAACATATTTTAAAAAGAAGCATTACGGTGTTTTTATTTTTAAAACGTAAGTAATCATTTTCAGCACTAATAAATAATATGAGGTAAGATAACAGTTTTGTTAATTATAAATTTAATTTTGAAGCAAATAATGCACCTGTAGCATATAATATATTCTAATTTTTAATAACTAAGAGCATTTTTTTTAAATAAAAAAAATAATTATTTCCATCATCGATGATCCCACAACAAATAATCTGACCGCAAGTCCATCATATTGCTCCACCATCGATTCCCGAGTAGTCTGAAAAAGAGTTGACCTTCATTGAGACAAGGATTCCAATAATGGCTGGTTTTTCAACGAGTCATTTTCATGTCATAGATATCATTTTCATCATATTTATTTATTTAGTCTTATTATTATATATTTTTTGCTTTACAGACCTTGTAGATCATACTTGTGCCTCCTTAACGAGGTTGGTTACGGTTTAAAAAAAAAATTTAAGCAGAATATTGATGCGCTGTACACCTTACGCTATTGTTTTCTAATTTGTTGCACGTATCTCTGTGGTATCTTCGGGCGTTCTATACATCAGATAATTGTCTTTCCACGCTGTTTCTTGCCAATTACTTTTATAACGTAGCGTCACCTTAAGAAAACTTAAAGCGGCCACGGACGATCTCTACAAATCAAAAAAAATCTGGCAATCTAAAAGTTATCATTTCTGCTTAAGGCGTCGAATTGAACACCAAAGAATTCATCCAACTAAAAGGAGCCATCTCTTCGGAGATGTTTTAGAATTGCCGTTATGAAGTGTATTGGCAAACCTTAAACATTCGGTACATCACCTGAGAACTGAGATTAGATTCTTTCACACCTGGCAAAATTGTCTTAAATTGGCAAAGGCAATAGGTATAAACAAATATGGTTGGGATGTTATGCTAAACATGCTCCCACTTACAATCCTAATTTTAAACTTATTGACAGATTTTGTGCAATAGCTGCGCATTATCCATAATTTTTAGACCAAACATGGTCAATCACGCTTGCGACTCTAACTCACCCTGCATTAGCATAGGTTTACGAACTGAAAAACGGTCTGTATCCGTCCTTCGTAGTCTAATAACCATTTAATGCGGAAATAGCAGACTTTTTTTACGGTTTGGTGTCTCAATAAATTTTATTTTAGAGAAAATCAGTTTTATAATCACATATAAAATAGTGATATATAAAATCAACTTTTTAAAACTGAGATAAGATAATAAATAATTAACTAATTATTTATGAGAGTGTTAGGATTTTATTTATTTGTTTATACTTCAAATAACATATTTATAACAATATAATTCCTAAAAATCGGCCCTTGCAATATCCTTCCATCCACGCGTACCCGTTTGTTTTGCGCTGCTTATCCTTTCATCATACCGATTATATTTCTTTCATTTGTTATCCGTTCCGAAAACTTAAAACAGCCATTTCACTTTAAACTTTAAAATAGTCGCGATGCCTCAATAACCTCAATTATATTTACTTAAATCAGCGCATATAATTCAGCATTGTATAGCCGTCCAAAATATTTTGATTTGACCTTCTCAAATGTACAACACAACTTATTTAAAAAAATATATTACGGTGTTTTTATTTTTAAAACGTAAGTAACCATTTTCAGCACTAATAAATAATATGAGGAAAGATGACAGTTTTGTTAATTATAAATTTAATTTTTAAGCAAATAATGCACCTATAGTAGTATATTTAAATACTTAGGATGTCCATGTAAGTTATCGTGAAATCTTTTGTAGCGCGTGCGTGCATATGTTGTCTTTAACTGTTGGTATGTCCTTATGTAATGTTTGTGACGTGGTATGGAGCTTTAGTAATAGTTTTAACAGTTATTGATTAAAAAGTTTGTAGTTTTCTTAAGCAGATTGTTTCGGGCGTCCCGTATACCTGTGAAACGTTAGTCCAAATCGGTTCAAGTAGATAAATTTATGTGTTAAGTTTCTGTTTTATATTTTATTTTGAGCGTCATGAGGGAAGTGAGTATAATAGCCGTAGTGTGAGATTTAACTTTCTTCCTTTTTTGTTGAAATATGAGGCCTATATCATTCTTCTGTGAATTGTAAGTCCAAGATATTGAATAAAACTTTTCAAAGTTTGCACCACTAATTTAGTTTTGTTAGATTAGAGTGCTACCAGTGGGTAGTTTCTCAACAAGCGTGTTTCATGTAATAATATTTCTCTGTACAAATTTACTTGATGTATTCATACTAATACAGTTGTAAATATCATAATAAAAGTTAAAAAAAAAAAGTTTTGTTAGATAATGTTGTAAATCCTGCGAAGCGTGTGCAGGATTTGTATGACATGACTTATTAGGATTGTTGCATCATCTGCGTAGGTCGCTGTAATGTAATTTTTTTAAACTTGTAAGCATGTCTTTTGTTAATTTTGATTTTATTTAACATAACGAAAACATAGTAAGTGCAACAAAATTATAAAAGATATTATTCCACTAAATACACAAAGTTCTCATTTCAGGGAGGAAAAATTCATCAAAGATTATTAAAGAACAAGTATCTACATCATTAAACAAACAAAAAATCTGAAGTGAAAATTGAACGTTTTGTAAATTTAATGACCTTTAATAATTGCCCACATCGGAACCGAGGATCAGATATATCATTTGATTACAATTTATTAGGCTACAACAAGCCTTGACAACAAATTAGCAATTACAACGATTCGATGCGAGAATCGATCCTTTATCGAGAAGCCTCTTGGCACGGCTCAGATCGGATGCGGGTAGCATCTCTAACCCTTTCATTCCTTTTGTAACAGAAGGTAATAGCTGAGGTGGCTGGAACTTGATATAAGGTTACATAACAATTTACACCTTGCGCAATTCCTCATCTTCTGCTAATTGTCGGTCTCGTAAAGTTGGGTTAACATCAACGATTATTCCTTAGTGACTGGATACAGGAGCTAATAAATACTACAAGTTGAAATATATAAGTTCAACACCCTTGGAATATTAATAAAATATTTTTAATATAATACCTAAAAAAAAAAAAAGTATTAATCCATGGTACAAACCCCTCTCCCCTTTTTTAAAAATTATTGTATTCGTCTTAAACTTCGTAAATAGCTAGATCTTATTGTTTTATCTAACATTTGATACAAGAAAAGTCTTGAAAATCAGGCGTTATCAATCTATAGATAGGTGAACTTTGTTTATTTAACGTTGTACTAAAAGCTCATAAATACCTACTTTATTTCCACATCATAAGATAATATAAACACAATATCGAGAAAAAAAAGTAGTAAATTAAAATATAAGGCCATTTCTTGTTAAAATAAAATATAAGGAACCACAATAAGTCAAAATAACGAGGTTATATAGGGCGAACGGCCCACTATGTTTATAGAACACCCTTTTTTTTGTTCCATTACTAAACGGTTTAAGTGAAAATAAAATTTTAACTTCTAAAACCTAAAAACGTGATAAGTCTCCTATAGTAGTCAAAAGTACGCAATAGAAGCTGACACAGTTTTAAACGGAATATACACAATGCAATTCTTACTTTAAAACGGTTTCAGTTTACGAATACCGAAGCAGGTCACTGCAACGGACAAACTCCGTCGCAAACTTCTGAAGAGTTTTATCACATTCTATATGACTACCCTAATTTCGACAGTAAACGGTATAAATTAATATTAAATATGATTCTACATGGAACTAGCCGCTAAAGGAATAGAATATTTTCAAGAAATGTGAAGAACTTTACGCCTGAAGTTAATCTTTCTACATGAAGATAAAGCAAATAATAATATTATTAATGCCATAATTTCTTTCATACTTCCTAAGATAAGTGTTTATTTATATAAGGTAAATGAAGTAAAATTAAATAGCAGTTTACTCTCCCAAGAAAGTTTTTTATTTTTCTCACGTTTCGAGATCCACTTTATTATCCCCTCTTCAGACTAGACACGAGAAACATGTTTGTTATTTGTATTTATATTTTTAAATGCATACATTTGTATATATACTTACATAATTAACAAATGAAATAACAAAACCTCTTGGAATTTGACCCCTAATTCATAAATTAGTTCAATGTCTGACCAGACTCTCCTTAGAGAAGTGTCCACAACATAACTAAGGCGAATAAATTGATAACAGAACCTATGAAACTACACACAAATAATAATAATAAAATAGCACATGAAAAAGTTATTGTATTTTTAAGGATATTTTATAATATTAAAAAATATAACTAGTCTTTAAAAAAAAAAATAAATAAATGATGGAAAGATGAGAAATGGGTAAGATATTCAAATAGAACTAGAGCACCCTCAGTGCTCAAACCACGCCCTGAAGATGACCCACATGTTTGGGCTGAAACGTTGGTAAAAATAAAAAAAAATTAAAAAAAGACTGCGTCCTGAATATTTATCACAAATGATATGTAGAACAATCGACTAACTTCCTTCAAGTTATTTAACTTAATTTCATATAGCTTCTTAATTTTATAACCTTCATCACGTTAGTTTTATAAGGGCAATGTAATATTTTATTAATAATTTACCTTCGCATAGCGTTACTGTCCATGGTAACCTTAGGCATTCAGAAACAATTAAGATTTGTCTCGAAAGTGTCACAATTTAGGACTTTTAAAAGCAGTTTTTAGATATTTCTCTTTCCTATAGGTTTCTTTATAAACATGTAATAGTTTTTCATGAATAATAAACTAATTGACTGTAAAGAAAAAACGAAATTGGTATAAGACTAAATTTACTGTCAATTAAACCGGTTTGCAATGAACTAAATTTGTGATTCACTTTAATATTGAAAATTCCTCTTAAAGTATTACCGGTACATCACATAATACTTTTTTTTTTTTTTAAGACATAGTTCGTAATATATTATTATTCAAAATTTCCATTCGTCACTTATCCCTGAAATATCCTTCCATTTGAAACCATATTCATCAAAATCCATTGCTCCCGAGAGTCGGAACAGAAACCTATATTAGTGTAGATAAACTCAAAACCAAGGGAATGAAGTCAATAACTCCTGGATCTAGGGTCTCAAGCTAACTGTACAAGAATGAATTATTAGGTAATAAGGCATAATAACGCATTAATACTAACCAGCCTGCTCCCACAATGGTATTTTTATTGTTTAGGTAATAATAAAACCCAGCCTTCATAAATTTTTTAAATTGCGTCTTATTCATCTCATAAATTATCCATTTCAATTGAGAGCATTTCACGAATTAGTAATAAAATAACATTAATAGATAGCTAATAACTAATAATTAATAATTAATAATTAATTTTTCAAAATATACAATATTTTATTCAAATTATACATATAGTAATGTATTACTTAAAAATTATTTTAAAAAATAAATGCACTCTTATAAACAGTAAAAGCGGAAATTAAAACGATAATGTGGTAATTAAAAGATTGATGAAGTGAAAATACAATTAAGACACTGTTAGTTAAATCTGAGTAAATACATGTGTTTATTAAGTAAATAAAAAAAAAATGAATGGATATTAGTTCAACCGGACGCCGAAAAGAGCGCCACCAACCAAGCATCAACAGTCCCTAAGAATGCTAACAGGTAGCGCTCGTGGCAGTTTTCACCTTCTATTTTTTTTTTTTTTGTAATTTTGATAATTTACAATTTATGGCACAGAAAAATTAAATTATTTAATAATGTGAATCATATTAAGAACGTATTATAATTTGTAACAAAAGAAAATTTAATAACACGTACACATACACGTACATTTCTGCACAGAACGTAAGAAATGTAATTCTTTTTTGTTTTCTTAGTATATTCATTAACTTATAGGAATTTTCAAATATTTAAAAACTTTATATATATAAGTAATTGCCAAAATTTCAAACGAATGTTTTAAAATGGTACTTTTAAAATAATCAATTAATGTTTCTACGCCGAGTGGTCGAAATTCGACCATAATCATAGAAAATTTGAGGATAACACGAATGAATTCACATGTTACAATTTTTTTTACTCTTGCGTATTCTTTAATATAAATTTATAGGTACTTAGAATACAAAACAGTGGAGTATTTATTTGTTTATTTTTTGAGTTATTGGCAAATACAGGAAATTCTAAATCCATCGTTTCTTTTGTTAACAATATTTTTAAACCCACTTTGCTCCTTTGGTCGAAACACACGGTTTCATTTCAATATTGTATGCTACAATAATATGTCAATTTTAAATTTTTGATAATAGAGCTCTCCTAAAAAAATATGAACCGAAAAAATGTAATAAAAATATCTTATCGGACATGATTCTTTTCGATTTCCCTGATTTTTTTTTTCAATTTTTAGACAATTCAGGAAGCTTTCAATATTCAAAAGTTTAATGAACCAAACATATCCGAATTTTTTTAATTATTTGCAAATAAAATTATGAATCTATGGTTACTTTTTCATACCCTTTTCAGGGAAGCATGTTATATAAATAAATTAAAAGGGTTTTAAGGAGAAGATTTCAGCCTAGTTTTATTAAAAATCATCACATCCGTTTTGGCGCTATATTCCGTAGCTACACACGGTTTTTGATCGCCATTTCGAAGCTAAGGACCGAACTGTACTAAAATGTATAAAAAAATAATTCTGAATTTGCAACGCTGTGTCAAAATTTCAAAGCAATCGGTGAAGAACTTTCAGAGATTAGCAGTTAAGAACAAACTACCATTTATATTTATATTTATATATACTGTTTCCTAATTTTTTCTATTTATAACACTAAAGTTCATCAATAGCTACTGAACAATAAAAAAAGAATATCGGTTGAGGAAAAGGTACTGAACTGTTTTGTGTGTGCCTGTTTTTAAAATTGATTTGGACATTAACTTAACCAATCCTACCAACTTTTCGGCTTTATAAAAAATCTACACCATTAAGACTTTTTTTTGTCTTTACTTAACTTATTTTCACAAGTATTTATTAACAGTAAAAAAAAAAAAAAGATTACAGCTATGTGACCGTATTTTTTTGATGAAAATTAGGAATAGTTTTGCACATTCCTCTCTGTCCGTTATTTTTATTTTCAAGATTAAACACGATTACCGCTTTTAAAAAAATAATTTATGTGTTTTAGAATAATATACTACGTTTACTCAATACATTTTACATTAAAAATAAATTCAACTGCCCAATGAGCAGAAGAAATCCAGAGGACTGAAAATTCAAGTTGACCCTGAACGATTCCTGACTATTGGTAATATTAGAATAGAAGATAGGTTAAAAAAAATGTTTTGGTATCACTGATTGGTCTTAAGCGATTCCGAGGTTTTTAATATAGATTTATTAATATATTTAATATATTACAGAAGTTTTTGATTGATCCTGTGAACTTTGATTAATTAATGTGTACCCATAGAAAAAAATATATATGAACATCTGTATATATGTGTATATATATATATATATATAATTTATAGTAGAGGTGGCAGATAATGGTCTGCGGTGAGTTACTCCAGATATTGCCCTGTGAGATGAGGCGGGCACGATCTCTACAGGATATTACAGCGGTTTGCCTGGCGAAGGGTAACATTTTCCCAGGCCACCATCGGCTGCAGCACCCGGGTCTTTCATATCAACAGCTGGAACTGAGATGGAACAAGGAAATACGGGAAAAATAATGTAGGTTAAAAAAAACGCAAAGAAAGTTACGAGGGAACAGTAAAAGGAGTTAAACATATAATGCATAAAAGCACTTGAATTAAGAAAAAAAATCTACATCACTACAAACCATGAAGGGTCTTGGGTTCATTTAGTAAGGTAGTGCAACCTGTTTCAAGGTTGTGCAGCGAGGTGATTGGAACGAGATCACCCTTAACCGTCAGGTTTTTAATCCTTAATTAATTAATAAAAGTGAGTTTTGTCCCAGGTTAGTGTACCTATCCCAAGATCGACCAAAGGCTAATGTGAGATACAATTTAATCACTTACCATAGTGAAAGTCAAACCTGGAAACTTTAGCTTCAAAGCATGGTGCCTTACTCACTGAACTACTCCTCTCCCCCTTGAAGGAGTAATGGTAAAAATAGGAATCAGTAAGAAATTTGAAAAGAGAAGTTATTTACAGTTAAAACACTGCTTATGCTGAATGAATAAGGTGATTTGAAACATGTGTGAATTTAAAAAGTTATTTTGATTAATTTAGTTTATTTTTGTTCAGTTTAGTTTCTTTTAGTTTATAATCATTTACTTTTAGTATAAACATTTTGCTATTTATTTATTTTTATTTGTCGTACATAGATTAGATGTGACAGATTGTAATATTTCCCAATAAAGAATTGAAAAAAAAAACAGATGGTAAAAAAATTAGTTGACATTAAGTAGTATTAAATGCTTGAATCGATATGTATTTAATACTTTTATTAATAAAAGAGAAAACATAAAAAAAAAAAAATTAAACTTACTCTCATGGTCATGGTGTGTTATTGTAATCAATAAGAAATGATTTGGGAAATATATTTACCAATTGTAATTGTAAGTAAAATGTTTTGTCTAGTTGTTAGCAAAAATTTTATTTTTCTTAACTGATCTGAAACCTTAACTTGTACGTCTTGTATGAAGAAGCTAAGAAAAGAAATATTGGTGGCGTTGAGAAACAAAATTACAAATTTGTTTCCAAAAAACAATTGGGTAGATTTTAAAGCAGCTACCATGAAAAGTTGAAATTTCAGGTATAAACAATTTAACCACCACACATACAAAGACATGAATACATTGGTAATCCACTATTCTATCCACCCATTAAAATCTTTAAACCTAAAAAAATGTAATTCAACCCGATTAATAATTATAATATAAATTATAAAATAAATGCTCTGATGAGGTGTTGAGATGATATAAATCTTCATTGTGTACACCATCATAATTTTAAAAATTAAGTAACTTAAAGTTCACTTCAATTCGGTGTTTGATTCATAATACTATGAACTCTGAGGTATGGCGTTTAAATATAATTTTAATCATAAATTATAAACACTAAAATAAAAAATTTTAAATACCACTTCTTCCATAAAATTTCCGTTATTTTTCACAGGTGACTGCTGAGAAACTGAGCAAGAAATACCGGTTAGCGCCTGTTTAATTGAAATAACTGTTTCACAATAAAGTTCTCTTTCATATAACAACTAGGAATTCTTATATAGTAATTAAAATACTTGGCTTAACAGTGAAATCCTACCGGTACCAACTCCTAATGATGTTAATTGTACTTGATTGAGAAAGCGGTAACCGATGAAAAAAAAAACTGTGATATTTCACAGTAGGTATAAGATTAAAAAAGGTACAAGGTATAATATTATTTATTTATTGCCATTAAGAAGATTAGACAACGAATAAATTTGAAACATTGAATACACTATACATATTAAATATATATATATTATTAAACAAATATATTTTATGAAATACGACATGTGCAATATGCAGAGAAACTGGCCATTGGTAGCACTCCGATTATAGTTCTTTATTAGAAGGTCTGGAGGCCATATTTGCTGACCCCTGAAGCATCTTTTCTGACAAGGATTATCAGAAATCGAAGAGGATGCAAGGTTTGAAACAAATAGTTTTGGATTGGCCAGAAGTATATTATGGAAGGATAAATATCTGGATTGACCTGAGTCAGTAACTGGTTGAACATTATGGTCATTGTGGAAAATGTAGTAGCAAAGGGAGCACTGAGGATTTAGGAAGGATTTTGGATTGTAAGGATTGGATACGAGAGGAATCTGATGGTTTAGTAAATCCCCAAACCTCAACCCCAAATAGGCCTTATTATTTGTAAGTAAGTTGTTCATAGTTTATTGGAAGTTTAGAGCGTTTGTATGGTAAGTATTGAATTAGCCTGAAACGTCTACCAGTTTCTTGTCGCTTTAGTCTTGTATATGAATTCCAAGTACGACGTTTGTCCAGATAGATTCTTAGGTAGCGGACCTGTCCAACAGGGATAAGTGGAGTATTATTGAAGGAGACAGCAAATCATAGGTTTACAACGAAAGATAAAGGTAATTTGACGGGATTTCTTGGAATTTATTTTAATCCTCTAATTTCGACACTATTCTTTAACTCTAAAAAATATATTATTAACAATTATTTTCAGTAATATATATATATATATATATATATATATATATATATATATATATATATATATATATATATATATAAATTTATTTATTCTATCTTTTTTATATTTTTTTTTGGACATTTATTATTACTGAATAATATGCCATCTGAAATATATATATATATATATGCTATTACACTTTACAAAAATTCTTTTTTTCAATAGATGGTATGAGATAAAATCTTAAATTGATAGTGTGTGAACTTTGATTAATTAATAAATACCCGTAGAGAAACAACGCATATAAAAATGGTAATTACTATTTTCCTAAGAGTAAATAAGTAAATATTTATAACAGTCGTGCTTTATTGTTAATTAAAGTATATTAAAAAAGTTTTTTTATTTTTTAGAAACAAATCATAAAAAAAAAAAAAAAATGAACGAAACAAATAAAAAAAAATGCGTTTGCAAAATTATATGCTAATTCATAACATGTAAGCAATCAGGATTAATAATTAATTATTCTTTTGATTTACTCACAATTTATTTCCAAACTGAATTCATTTCTGCCACTTACCTAGAAAAGATAAAAACAAAATGTTAAAAATATAAATTATAAAATTAAAAACTTAAGCATCAAAGGATAAGCACTGCAGAAAGATTTCAAGACGTATTTATTTCAAAACGTAGATGTTATGTAGAAAGTTCTTTACGAGAGGCAGGTTGATGGTTTATAAGCTAATAAAATGAAATATTGTGTTAATAATATATAAAGCGTTATAGAAGTGAATATAAAGTGTTATGAGGTTACTCATCAGCGAACTGGGTTTATGGCTTAACGCTTTCTCAGAGAGTCAACAAAAGTAAAAGATGAAAGCACAACCAATTTAAAATTCAGTACGGGGCGATGGGTGAGAGAAATGGTAAGGCAGTAAAAAGTGAAATAATTAAACGTTAATTATAAGGGAAATAATTATTATGATTATTACAAAAAAGATTCCATTATTCCTTCTATGATTGCAGCGTTCAAAATAATTGATTTCAATAATTATTCACGAACCGTTAGGCTTCATTATTAGTATTATTAGTATTCTCATTTTGATATTTTAACGGTGATGAAAGAAAAAAAAAAAAATTCAAATAGTAATCCTGGCTTAACTATTAACAATCAATAATTTGATATCAATATCATCTTAAAATTTACAGTGTATATGAATTATTTTATTATTATTAATTTTTTTATTTTAATAATTATATATACTATGATTTTTTTTTTTTTAAGTAAAATGAAATTCAATATCTCAGTTTTCATAAAAAAAAATTATATCGAGTCACCAATGTTTTATTTTTTTTTTGTTTTTAAAAATTATTATTAGTTTAGTTCTTACAATATTTTAATTTAAATTATAAAAATAAACTAATGTATATTAGTTTATAGCCTAGACCTTTCTTCATTTTCAATTTCAGTTATTTTCCCCTCACTTCTTGCCCATCGTTCTTATGTAACAAAATAAACATTTGTAATTTATGGTGTTTTCTTTACCATTTTTATTCGGACGTTTTGGGATATACTTTGCACTCCCTCCCCTCCCCCCTCCCTCCTCATTTAGCGTTTAATTTGCTCAAAGTAAACGATCAGTCTTAAAATAAGCTTGGTTAATAATGATTAAATATTTTTTCAACTGAAAATACAAAAATACTTATATTCAATAAACTAAAAAAAAAATCATATAAAAATTGTTAAATATTATCAAATTCACTAACACATTCATATCAAGTCAGTCCGATTTTCTTCCTCGCTCTCTTATTTATACAAAGTCTAGGCAACTTACTAATTGAGTTGAAAACTTGAAGTATGGCAAATACAATATATTAGTTTAAGCATGTAATCCACGCGAAAATTTCAAACAGCAAAATGTTTAACCCCGTAAAGGGTGCAATAAATAAATTTACATCATTGAATATCGGCTTGGTCCACTCCTTACTTGATCCCTCTAAGCTCAAGTCTCAGTGTATGTGCCATTTAAGTATATTATGACAACGAATTTTTTTAATACAATGTTAGAAATATTAGCCAAATGAATAATTAAATTTGAAAATTCACGCAATAGTTGAAAAAAAAAAGAGAGTAAATTAAAATAGTAATTTTTTTTTTTCAAAAGGGCATTTTGTTAACTTTCAAATATGTTTTCGTGAATTTCGACTTTATTTATCTATACAAAACAACGTAAGTGCATGAAAATGACACAAAATATTTTATATATCAAATATAATTAAAACAAGTGCACAATTTTCTGACTACACAAAGAGAAAATACTTAAAATACTTCCTAATTATGTAAGGTTATGAAATGTCAGTTAATGACTTTTTGCAATAAACCTGACGATACATCATTTTATACATATAACATTTTATGTTTTGTACTTTTTTGTTATTCTGAAGGAACTTCGTCCCAGAATAAAATTATTTTCTATTCTATTCTATTTTAAGCTTAATATACTCACACCTATTTACCTTGTACCTGTTTGGTTAAATCGATGAAAAAACGAACAGATAACAAAAAACAGTTATGGTTGGATTTTTTTTTTTTTTTATTATAAATGCAACAATTTATTTTTAATTATAAAAATAAAAAAAATGGTTAATAAATAGTATCTCTTAAAGAAGCTCTTTGTTTATCACATAAAGCAACAATAAACCGTTGATTGGGAATCAATAAGAGGAAAATACTGTGAAGTTAATGGACACATGATCAGATATCAGAAGATAGATCAGATAGATGGATAAGACATGAGAACGTGACGATTAGTTAAGTTGAGGACGATATTATCGCTTATGCTTTTAAGTACTCCGTTGCGATTTTTTCCCTCTTGGTTTAGCTAACCACACCCCTAAGAAGCGATGATATGGCGCAAGGTGGCCGCGATAGCGGACATTTCGACATCTCCTCCATTAACATACCAAAAGCTGGAGGATAGGCCTCCGCCACGGCCTTCCAGGCCCCCTCCAGGCAGGCCTTCCAGATCGCATTCTACAGGTGGTTCTGATGTAACCTTTTCGGTCAGCCCTCAGGGAAAGTGTCTGCTGTTTACCTTCCGCAGCTGAGATTTCGGAGGGGTATGGATTGCATAGATATTTTCAAAATACCATTAGGACAATAAAACAAAAACAATCTGATGTCTTCCAACATTCTCTGAAAAACACTTTTTTATGTAAATGGTTGTTTAAGAAACAAAAATATCGGCTATAGCAAAGTTGATCTAATTCTCTTTAGCGTTAGCTCAGTTGCCAAACTAAGAGATAGATTTTTTTAAATTTATTCGATCACTAGCACGTCGGAACACACACTTGCATATACGGATACACCACTTTTTAAAGGGAATAGAGAATATATTTTTTATTTAATTTAATTCTATATATATGTCAACATCAATGGCCCGTTATTTTGTTTTTAATATTAAGACAGACAATATTATTTGGGGATGGAGTGGCCGAGCGAGCAAACGCGTATGGAAAACACGCATTGCCACACAACCCCTAATAAATCAAAAATAACATGATAAAATAATAAGTTACCGTCCTTGTTCCGGGGAGGCTTTTTAATTCTAGAATTAAATCCCCACACCCTCTCTCTTGCCCTGAGAAAAAACACCGTATAGCCGATAAGACAAAAAAGGAGAAAAAAAATGTATCTTAACCCATTTTTGGTGCAATATATACAAATGAAATTGTACACAGATATAACATTTTTTTAATTTTTTTATTTTAATGAAATTTACAACTGCATTACATAGAAAATACAATAAGTAAATGTGACATTGGTAACATGACATGTACAACATGAAGAGAAACTACCCATTGGTAGAACTCAAATTAAAGTTCTATATTAGAAGGTCCCGAGGCCATCTTCTTTTCAGACGCCTCGGAGGGTTATCAGGGATCGAGGAGGAAGCAAGATTTGAAACGAGATGATTGGGATGGTTCTGCAGTTTGTTATGGAAGGATAGGTATCACGATTGGGCCAAATCGGAAACAGATATAACCTTAAATTTAATTTATGTTGATTTAACAAGTATTAATTTGTGGATTTGTATAACGTATATTGACCAAATTGACAGTTTTCACGTTAAATCTGAAATTAAATATTGGCACGATACTTTGGCACACGCTTGCGGCGCACCGTTTGAGAATCATGGTTTGAACTTTGCTTTGATGGAGAACGTCAATTGGAATTTGGCAAAGACAAATACTAATTAACAGACAACAAATGTCAATTAAATACCCTGTTAGAGGCTACATGTTAATTACTTTTCCATTGACGAGACCTCGTGAAGCGAAACGATGATAGACTAAATGACACAGAGAGTCGTATTGATGGCTTCGCCTGCACGCGACGGTCTTCAAGGTCTTTTTCTTCCACACCTCCTTTCCTGCGACTTTTGCCATATTATTTCAGAACGCTCCTCAGCTATTTGTTGTGTTTTTAGAATGCAATTCCATAATTGTATTTTTGTTATGTAGATAAATCAACGAATGAATGAAAATTAAATTTTTGTTCTAGGACACCCAGTCGCCTTAGAATAACACCAACGTACAATAAGTGAATTAAAATTAAATTTTAATAAGCGTATTCACATCGTTTATAATTTTTTTTTTAAATATTATGTAACGTCCACAATTCTCTATATTTTTTGTATCTTGTCTGTTCTAGCCCTGAAGAAGACCTGCAAAGTCGGATCGAAACGTTGGCTTTTGATAAAATAGTTTTGCAACTATTTAGCCTATATATGACAGCCACTCCTTCCTTTATAATGCAACGGCCAACTATTAAATATTCAATAAATTAAAATATTGAAACAAACATACATATATATACATTTTTACATATCTTATTTGTATATTTAAAGCTATAAACTGCTAAAATAATAATTATTAACTTTCTGCCAAGATACTACAAATAAGGCTTTTAATTAAATATTTAACTTTTTAAAAATTAGTCATTCATTTATAGTGGAAGGAAGAATGGTAGATGCATGTTTGCACCGAAGGCTCTCTGCGTTGCTGTTCAAGTCCACTGATGCAGGCATGGAGGCAGATGACCCTACCCTAGCTAATGGTAGAGGGACAGACGCTCAGCCCCGAAGACGGAGGATCTACTGGAGGTTGACAGGACGATATGAGGACAGGGTTCAGTGACTCTTGTGCATCCAGAGTCCGGAAAAGGTCACTCACTCTCGGCTGGATATGCATAAGCAATCAGGAGCCAGGGGCTAATGCTTCCCTTTATTAATGTCCTCTTCCACCTTCTCCATAACTAATATCCACCTAGTGCTAACAATATCATCCATCTTTGCGAAGGAAATTGAAATATTAACATAGAATAGATGGAACTTATGAGGCTATGTATATTTTAAAATTTCATTTCATTTTACTTCGTTCAGATTGTTGTATAGCAGTCAGTCAACAGATTTTAATAAGTAAGAATTTTCATTGAATTCAGTTCAATAGTTCAGAAAAAAAAAAAACACTTTGAATTGAAGTATTGATCCTAAGCTCTGCAAATTGATTCCAACACTACACAGAAGTTTGTAAAGGTTATTGGTCCAGGAGTTCCCAACCCCCTAGAGGTCGATGGCGTATAAACCGTCTCTCGTCCTTCCCAATAAATTTTATTGCTCTCACCTTCTTAAAAAAATGATCAAGTGAAAGTATAGTTGAGTGAAGTACTGAAGGGCCATGTTGTTTGTATTTTTATTGTTATACTTATATATGTAAATTAATTAAATACATTTTTTTGGGGATTAGGAAAAAAAGTATTGTTGAAAAATCGAAGATCACAAACTATTACACTTGTGGTGCCTGTTTCATGTTTTTTTTCTTTTCCCTGCTTTGTTATATTTGTTTAAATTAATTAAAAAGAAAAATCTTTTTTACGAAACTTCATAATCCCATTACAAACCCTAAGATTAGAACAGTCTTGCATATATAACATGAGCTTAATATAGTAGGTACTCTGACAATATAAATATAAATATGCGGTTTTCCTAAATATTTTCGTTGGTATGATAAACTATTTAATTGTATAGATTACAGCTATTAAATAAATAAATATTAAAATTTGTATATATATATATATATATATATATATATATATATATATATAAGAGTTCTTAAACAAATAAAAATATTCACAATGAAATATAAATCAATTTAGCGTTTATAATTTTTACTTCCACTTATCCTTTGTCTGAAAATACTTATTTCTGTTAAGAAGAGGGTGGTACAGATCCCCCCCTATTCAAAATCTGTTCCTTCGAAAAAACAACAAAAAAAACCCACAAAAACGTGCCCCGCTTAAAATTATTAATAGAACAATTTGCCTGGACACCTCTCTATTGCCCTGTTTTAACGGAGAATGGGACGTTGCATTATAGGCCTCTAAGAGGTCGCGATGGATTCGAACCGGTAATCGAAATAAAAACTGCAAAGAGCCATAAGTATAATTAAAAAAAAAAAAGTAAAATAAAACAAGATAATATCGCCGATGTATTGCGAAAATTTACAAACTACCTTTTTTATGAAACTTTTGAGTATAGATTTTTGACAAATTCATGAAGTCCTTTAAAATAACACTAACCGTATTGTATGTTGAAAGTAGTCTCACTGACCAATATATTTTTGGTCAGTGAGACCAATTACTGAAGAAAATTCTTCAAATTACTTAATGGTCAATTTTCTAAAGTGACATTTAATGGTTGTATATTTATTTCATTTGTTGTACATAGAGTGTGAATGTGATCTCTGAACACTATTATAAATGTCCTTAATACTGATTGTAGCATTTTTCAATAAATAAGTTTTAAAAAAAATGGTTGTATAAAAATAATTAATAATCAGAACTCATTAATTTTTGCAATCAAAGTCTAACGGTAATAATAATCTTATTTTACTTCAAAAATCAAATACATTCAACTAAGATGTGAGTCAAATGAGATATGAGTTTTGACCCCAAATTTTCGAAAATATTCTTTGTTTTTTTTTTAATGATTTTATTAATTTATTTATTAAGACATATAATAGTCTGTCTCATTGACAATAATTATAGTGATATATGAACACATTCCCACCATATTATAATGGCCATGTATTTTAAATTATATGTGAATTAATTATATGATTAAGCTTCATATAAAATAATCTTTAAACATTGAAATAACAGGTTCATAACACAGTCATTTGTTTTTGTATTTTATTTACATTACTGATTATAAATAACAATAGTTAAATAATAATAAAAATAACTATGTGCAATAAAAAATAAAATAATCTAAAGATAAGTTAATTAAAAACATAAAAACATAGTCATACCTATATATATTATATACAATCAGGCAGAGAATCCGAAGCCAGGCTTCTCTCCAACTATAGAAGGAAAAGCAGGACTCCAAGAGATCCCTGCGCTAATATCTCAACCACGTCACTGGTGCCAAAGCCGAAAATAAATTAAAAATAATTTTTACAATATTTCTATTTCGTTCAATAACTTTAATTATATGGATTTTGATGTTTATCGGGTGCAATTATTTTGTTGTAAACCATATTCCTTAAGTGAAATATAAAACTAACCAATAACCATGAGCTTTCAGATTTTATCTTCCATTTACGAATTTGGAGTCCTTTGTATCGGTTGAGGATGTTGAGTATCGAAACAGTTACTGACTAGGAGCAATGGTCTTGTGGTCGTAGCGTCAAATCGAATTGTTTTACAGTTATTCTATCTAATAAAAACAGTGTTATTTATTACAGAAATTAGTTTAAGAAACTTTATTTTATTTTATGCGACTACAGTGCAAAGTCAACAGTTGTTTTACAGATATAATATATGAAAAAAAAATTTAAATATTATGTTATATCAATATACACACACACTCACACATATAATAAGGAACCATAGTGCAGAAGGTTAATTTAAAATAAATTAAATGATTTTTATAGTCATGTAAAATAATTGGTATTGAAGATGTTAGGTGTTATATTTTATATATTTTCTTCTGTGCTTTCTAAAAAAAATAATAATAGAATAATGAATATTTCAATGGAACAGAACGAATGAAGTAATATTACGTCTTCATTATATGGTGTTAGATTTCCTTACTCATTGAGAAACTTTGGAATCCGGATCGGAAGGTTGAAGTTTCAAATAATTGACAGGGACATTGTAATTAGTGCATCAAGCTTGTCACAAGTGTCAATCCACCTTCAAACAAGCGTCAATTAACACGGTTAGTTAAATGACCGCTCCTCTTTAAAATACTATGGAGGACCTTCTAAAAAACGAAAGAAAGAAAAAAAATGATGTCGGTTAATTGGGGAGGCTGATTAACGTTAATTATTTTAATGGAGCCTGAATCAGCCTAAGGATGAATGGAATTTACGACGAATGAGAAAAAATAATTAATAATTTCGGCTGTTAATTTGACTTGCATTGTACAACAAAACTAGAATTAGTTATTTCGGTTCGGTTTAATTTGGAAGTCTACACAAACAAAATTTAATTCCGCTGAAAGGAACAGAATGTAATTTCACTAAAAGGGAATCGGATAAGAGCAGTAAGCAACAAGCTATTTGTGAAGTGGCTTTAATGGATTATTTCAGTGGTATATGGTTCTCTATTCTGATCAGAGTGGCATTGTCAGAAATTAGTTTCATTATTTAATTAAATAATTTATTTTAAATGTTAGTTTATTTGAGAAAATGAAAGCTTTGGGTTTGAAATTTACAAAATATATTCGAAGGTTTAATTTACGTTTCTTTCTGAGTTTTTACTCTTTTATAGTGTGTGAATGAGCTATTCTATCACTCTTTCTACTTTGAATGTGACAGCATGTAATATTTCTCAATAAAGAAGCTACTCTATCATATTGGGAAATACTTATTAAAAAGTAATTTAAATACATTTTTCTGTATTTATTTATTTTTATCACTTACCATACTTTATCTCTCTTTTACTTTATCATTGTAATAATTTTATTTCTGCTGCCATTATTAATCTAATGACTCTATAATTTGGTGATAAGGAATAATTACCAACTCTTTATTTTTTTGCACACTTAAGGCATTGTATTTTAAATGTACCTCTTATTTTATTTATGTAGTACCCATGTTTTTTTTTTTATTAACTTTATTTTTTCACTCACACCAAGTTTCGACAACCAGCGAGTGTGATGTCGAGATATAGAAGATTTGAATAGGAGTGAGGAAAAGGAGTGTCTAGCGGCCTCCTTCATGTATTGATTTTAATATTTGCAGTTAGTGAAGGAGGTCCCTCATCCAGCTTCTTTTGGGCAACCTACGGGTGCTATCGGGTATAATAGTTGTGGCCATGCCTCGAATTAGTGAGTTGGTATGTCCGTGTTAGTTATTACGTGATCTTTTGTAGTATGTTCGTATGTAGTCGTTAAATGTTAGAATCTTCGCATTTATGTAAAGTAATGTTACCGACGTACGAGGGAGCCTTGGTAAATATCCTGAAAGATTTTGATTGAAAAGCCTATTGTTTACGTATGTGAGTCTTTTTGGCCGTCTGTGTTATATGTGTTCAACTTCTGTTTGAATTTTAATTTAGAATATCTTGAAAGTGAGTATAATAGTCCTAGTTAGGTTTAGAGTTTTTGTTTTGTTCTTGATATGTGGACCCCATGTCATTCTTCTATCAAATGTCAGTCCAAGATATTGAACTTTGTCTGTATGAGGAATTTGAACATTGTCAAGGTAAACAGTAGGGCACATTCCATGTCGAAAGGTAAAAGTGATTTGTCCTGATTAAGTCGAATTTTTCAGAGTTTTCACCAGTCGTGCAATCTGTTTTGATGATATTTTAAAGTCTGTGAGACGTAAATTGAATTTTCATGTCTTGTCAAAATTACACGGTGCTTAAGTCGCGGTCAGAGTATCGAGACTCTGGAATATTGTATTTGTAAAAGATATATAACAAAGGAGCGAATACTAACCCCTGAGGCACTCCTGCTAAGACTGGTACCCATAATTATTCGCAAATTATAAATCATATATTATAATGAATTATTAAAGGAATTTAGTCGACTGTTCATTTATCATGGGTGATAAATAGTCAGGACGCAGTCATTTTAAAGATTTTATTGGTGCCGACGTTCCAACCCAAACATGTAGATCATCATCAGGGCGTGTTTCGAACACTGAAGTAGAGTATTTGAACACCTTCAGTGTTCGGAACACGTCCTGATGATGACCCATATGCTTGGGTTGAAACGTCGGCACCAATAAAAACCTTAAAAATGACTGCGCACGGGCTATTTATCACCCATCATATATAATAATAAGCAATATAAATAAAATACAAAAACAAATGACTGTGTTATGAACCTGTTATTTCAATGTTTACAGATTATTTTATCTGAAGCTTAATCATATAATTAATTCATACTTAATTTAATATATATGACAATTATAATTTCCTTATTTTGCTTTTCGAAAGAATTCTTTTGATCCTTTTTTTTTTTTAATGTTTATAAATATTACTGAATTATTTTGTCATATTTTGTATATCATTAACCATCTAGTAAATGTAATAAAGAAAATAAATAAAAAGTGAAAAAAATGATAATTATAATCTATTTTTTGCTTCTTTTAATAACTATAATGAAATTATAATTTATTTATTCAATATTTTTATTTCTTACATATTTTAATTATCTTCTTCATTTTATTCAGTTTCCTTACGGCCATGATTACTTTTGATACATTTTTTATACAATAGAATTGTAAACCACCCTTCTATGTAAATATTTAATAAATAAAATTAATAATTAATATTAGAATTTTTCACATACCGAAATTTTCAGGACTTTTCGTTTTATTAGTATTTTTTGTTAAGGACAAAAATAACCACTATACAATGTTGATAATGATCTACATTTATACTATGTGTGCTTTATCAGGCTATTGATTGGCGTTTGGAAGGTTTCCGTTACAGATATTTTAAAATTTGTAATAACTATTTTTGCACTGACTGTTTGTAATGTGATGTATTGTAAACTACATCTGTCTATAATCTAAATATATGTGTTTATGTGATAAATGGATTTATATATTGCGTATCATTATCAAATGTTAATTAATATAGTCATTTGAGACATGTAATTTTAAACAAATTTCATATATTCGTTAAATAATTTTTAATTTATTTAGTTTGTTAGTAATCAGATATTTTATCAAATAATGCATCTGTGCAGTGGATTCGATTTTGAAAAAAGAAAGAGATTCTCATTGTATAGCGCTATCTATGCCCAGTTGGGAGAACTACTTTCAGCTTTCTTTCTCCGAGTGACCACTAGACTGCGCCAGGTCCTACCCGCCTTCCACCTGTTTTTCGACCTATTTCCAGGTGTAACAAATTATTCATGACCGTACAGTAGGTATCTGGTCCAAGCTGCTACTCCAAGGAGTCCTCCACGTCGGGGACTCCAGTCTTAGACATGTCTCAGCTAATGAAGAACCTTGGTCACGGAAGGCAGCCTGTCGTTAAATTACGGGTCATTATACCGTATACAGTTAGTGCAGATCACAGGGCTGTTATGACTAGAAGGCAACAAGGAAATTGGAAGGAGTACTTTATTTGTTATAATTATGAAATATCTCATGTGGCACGATAGGCTGTATAGAACTGTTATATTTTTTTAAGTAGAACGTGACTAAAACTAGAATTTCTGTTCAGCTGAATTCTGGGATATTAAATATATATATATATTTATATATAACATATATAAATATCTAGAAGGATGGAAAGGACATGGCGCAAGTTAGTAGATTTAAATTTTTGAAACGGTTACAATTTTTGCGGAATTATATTTTTCTATAGACTGCCGGTTCATTCTATGGTTTTAAATTGGTAAAATATTCGAACCAGCGAACAAGGAAAAAACTCAGAGTAGACCACACCTACTTCTAGTTTACTCCTGGATTAAGCGATAAGCCGCCGCCTTGGACTCTGGATGGTGAAGGATTATCTTATGTATGTTTAGAGCTTTTTATATCGGACTTAAGTGAACTTCACAAACCATTGTTTTAAAACTTCATCGAATATCAATGATTCAATTCAAGATATTCACAATCGTATTACAATAAAAATACATCTAGTAACTGTGACAGAGATATTTAGTGACGTGAAATGACCTGTAGAGAAAGTAACTATTGGTACCTGCATTCTAATATGATGTACACATTAGATTATGACGAAGTCATCTTCTTTTCAGACATATTAGAGGAAGATCAGGGATTGGGTTGGATGAGGTTGGAAACAAGACGGTTCGGATGGTTCAGAAGTTTATAAAGGAAGGATAGGTATCTGGGTTGGGCCAAATCGGAAACTTATTCAACCTTGAGATCCTTATGGATGATTTGATTTGTGACAAAAAAAGGCGTTTTGAGGATTTTATGAAGGATTTTGGATTGTAAGGGTTGGATACTGGAGAAATTCGATGGTTTATTGAAGCCTCAAAGCTCAACCTCCTAAGTCCTTATCAGATAGTCTTCATTATAGTCATGTATATGAGTCCCGTAATTGATTGATGAGTATATGTAATTGATTGTAGTATATACTGAAGTGACGGTAAATTTTTGTCCAGATGGAGTTATCGAATTATTTTTATTATTATTTATGAAATTTACAACTGTACTTTTAATATACATTTAGCAAATGTGATACAGATAAATACATGACATGAACAGGCTTGTAGAAAATCTACCCATATGTAGCACTCTAATAAAGTTTCTAAATTAGGAGATCTCCTTGATAGGAGATCTAAACGAGGCCATCTCCTTTTCAGACGCCTAGGAGGGTTTTCAGAGATCGAGAAGGAAGCAACATTAGAAACGAGAGGATTAGGATGGTTCTGAAGTTTATTATGGGAGGATATCAATCTGGATTGGGCCAAATCGGAAATATATGGAACATTCAGGTCATTATGGATTATTTTATTTGTTACAAAGTAAGGAGCATTAAGGATTTTGGATTGTTAAGATTGGATACGAGAGGAATTCGATGGTATAGTAGAGCCCCAAAGCTCAACTCCGTAAGTCCAAATAGGTCTTATTATGGTCTATTGAAATTTAAAAGTGTAAATGAGATATATACATACAACTGCTGTGCAGATATTGTAATTAATTGGGCAGATTATTAGTTTGTAAAGTCAAATTATGCAAGAAATTATGCAATGTCAAATCAATTAATACGGTGTCATGAACATGTTATTTTTAAAGCTCACCTCGGAGAGCAACGAACTATTGGGTAAATAATTACCTTTAAATTTCTGATTACCTAATCAGATGGAAAAGTAGCATGGACATGCGCAGGTGGAATTGGATAATGTGGGTTACATCGATCCAGGACTAGAACGAGGAGTGGAAGTGGAAATCGAAAGCGATCCGCTCAATAAGGACTTAGGGGAACAGCGAGCTTGGCTTTGTCCTTAACCGAGCGCATTCTTCGCCCTTTCTTCTACTTTCCAAGACCTCGAGGCCATTTCTAAGGAGGCTTCTTCCACCTTCCATGGCTTAGTCGATTCTAGGAAAGATTTTCAAGAGCAAGCCGGATCCGCAGAAAAACGCAGTTTCACTTTTATCCTAAATAAACATCTCAAGAGCCATCTTCCCATCTTCTTTGTATCCGCTAATAGCAACAGTATGGTAACAAGTTTCAAGAACTAAAAATAAGACTTTACGAGGATGAAGTATACAGATTTCACAAAGACGAAGTCTTAGTATTTTTATAAACTATAATAAATCGCCTAAGTGGCTATTGAAAGTGTCGAACACTAGTCTACATTTATCAGATTATTAGTTGAGTATAATAAAAAAATGTAACAAGTGAGTAAGTAAACCATTTCATCAAAATAAAGTCAAATAGAGACTCAGGAATCAAATTATCTAACAATTCAAGTGGAAAGAAAATGAGTTTTTTTATTTTTTATTTTTCAGTGCCCCATTAAATAGACAATGTCAAACAATTGAAAAAGAAACATTTCCGAGAATTATCGTAAAATAAAAAAGTTTGAGATTATCATAAAATGAAGCTATTGACGAAATATTAGAGGTATGTTAATAATTTGATGAAAAGGGGTTAAACAAAAAGTTATAGAGAAAACAGGCCAACATGTCAGAAATTTGTCATATTGTTTAATGACTATCATTTCATAGTTTTTTTTCCTCAAAATTTTACAATTTCAAGTTATCTTTTTTTTTATATATAATGTTAAATTTTCAGTCACAAATGAATTGTGGTTCGTTGGGCCGTATGGTCTATTTCATCTGGTTATTTGGCAAACGACCCAATATTTTTGTTGGCAATTTTTTTCTCGATTTTGTGATCGAATTATCTTACAATTTGAGTTTTTAGTATCCCATTAAAGAGACAAAGTTTGCCGTTTTCCAGATTGAAAACGACCCATTTTCGAGAATTTTCTGAATCTACAGAGACAGTCTGTAACTATACAGGATAAAGGAATGATGTTAAGAAAAAAGAAAAATCGTTTAGCTAAGGTAAAATTTTAATGGTTGAAGAAAACTTGAGGAATATTTACATGTAAAAAATTGTGATAATTACAATTTTTTACATGTAAAAGTTTCTGATTAATTATAAATAATTAAGTTCCCGTTATTGTAGACATATCTCAATGTAATATTTCTCAATTAAACTAAGATGAATAATAAACTCTAAGCATGAGACATTCCTCTTTCAATAGACCTGATATCGTTTCAATCCTAACTGAAGTGCGGCGGAACTGGTTTCTGTGGCCTTATAGAAAGTCGCAGTTGCGAAATTACAAACAGCGTTCGTAATGAGTTTACATTTCCTGTAACAGTTGTGCCTGTTATGATTGGGTTGTGGTCGGGATCGTGTATACACAGCTAAGACGTCGAAGGGCAATCGGGTTTGGAAGTGTTCGTCAAAGCATGTCCTGAATTAGCAACGAGTGGTTTGCGTTTCGGAAGAAAACCTTTCGCTTTCAAGAAGGAGAGGTGTGGTGTTTCTTGGAATCAAAGGGCATGGGAATTCATCAAACGGAATATCCTCAGTAAATGTATATGATAATGAACATGTATTACAATAGAAATGTCAAAAAGTAATATAAAAATAAAATTTCGGTAGATAAATGAAAAAGGAATCCTTGAAACAGATATTTCGTTGAAAATAACTCAAGGAATAAAAATTATTAGGATCCTTAATTAGGTCAAACTGGATAAGAATATTTTCTCAGAAAAAAAATCTAACATTCATTTATATTAGGGATAGTTTTATATAGTACTGAAATTCGATTAGTAAAACAGCCATACCTCTAACATCTATAGGTGGATTTGCTAAGAAGAAACTTCGGCATCTTAAGGCTACAGCATATATCTAATATTGCTATTGGATCTTGCTCAATCTCCACTGGCTTTAGCCAGTGATGTGGTCGAGAGAATAGCGAATGATCTCGTGGAGTCCTACTTTATAATTGGACGGACACGTCCTGGCTTGGTGTTCCCTCGCCAGATTGTAAATAATATACGTAGGTATGTCTGTCTTTTTAAATGTACTTATTTTTAAATGTTTTTATCTCTATTTATTGTATATACTTCTTGATTATTACTATCATTATTTTTTTATTATTGAAATTTACAACTATATTAAATGATAAATACAACAAGTAAATATGAAACAAGTTACATGACAGGTACAACATGAAGAGAAACTACCCATTGGTAGCACTCCAATACAAACATTTTTTTTTAATTAGTATCGAGGCCATCTTCATTGGAAACAAGAGGGTTCGGAATGTTCAGAAGTTTATTATGGAAGGATAGGTATCTGGATTGAGCTAAATCGGAAACATATGGTACATTAAGGTCGTTAAGGATGATTTTATTTGTGACAAAGCAGGGAGCACTTAGGATTTTGGATTGTAGGGATTGGATTCGAGAGGAATTTGATGGTTTAACAGAGCCCCAAAGCTCGATCCCGTAAGTCCAAATAGACCTTATTATATTAATAATAAGCTATAATATTAAGCGCAGGGGTTACTATTATTATTGAGTTTTTATTTTTATATTTTATATATTCTTTGTACATATAGTGTGAATGTAGTCTGACATAATTATTGTCCATGTGACAGAATATTATATTAAACAATACATAAATAAAAAAATAGTTCTGTTAGAAAGAATATAGGGCAGAAAAAAAATTCCATAATTTTGAAAGCAGGAGGCCTTAATAGTATAATATAATGAGGATGGGAGCCGACAGGTGGCCGAAAAACGTTTTCCTATTCAGTCCAGAGTATGTAAACATACTATGTTATATATAAATATAACAGATTTATATATTTACATATGTTATATATAAATAAAACAAATCATATTTTGGTTAAGAGATGACATGGAATCCAGAATATAATAATTATAAAAAAACAGAAATATTTATTTATTTTATCTTGCCTTATCCTAAATTCTCATAGGTGTTTTAATGTTTGTGTTTCCTTATATATTTTTTTGTATAGACTGATTATTTTTTCAAAAATCACATTTTTTTTTACGTTGTTCTAGCTGTGAGATTTCCTTATAGCTTTGTGTGGTTTTATATTTAAACCAGTCTAATAGTAAGCGTTTCACACTTATAAAATAGAAATAATAATAAGCTAAAAATAAATTAAATCTCCAGTATCCTTTGATTTAATCTTGAAAACACAACGAAATAAATTAAACTTGGAAAAATGATAAAGAAAAGAAATGATAGCAATTGATGGAGTCACGCAACCTACTTCCAGAAGTCGACATAGACCATTTGCTCCATTGTTGAGCACAAATGGCTCCACATACATCGCATTAAATGGCTAATACACCCTCACAAAAGGCCTACACCGATCTAGCATAACAGATATTATATCAGGCTTCGCGCAGCCGCAGTAGACTTCCACCCACGGCACTCGGCTATTTGTTCCGATGCAACAAATTGTAAACAAACGGAATTTATGAAAAGTACCGCGGGAGAGACTGGGTTACAAGTTAGCAACAGGGATCTGTGTCGCCGGTAATGTATGTATCCGTGACTTGGATAATGCAACACGAAGAGATAGGATATTGCGGTCCTTCAGGGCCGGCAGGAATCCCAGGAGTGCTCGCCGGGTCTTGCGCAGCCACCGCATATCTCTTGCGCAGGATTTGTTCGCCCGAGGATGCGGCCTCACTTGTATAGTTTATATCTAAATGTTTATCGTATAAAAGTGAGTTGTGTTTATCACTTCCATGTGATGGCCATTGGGAGGCTCTTTATGCGGCCTCTCAGGGAAGGAATGTTACCTGATACGGCTCTGTCTTAAACACACAAGTTTCAAACGGTTATATTACTCTTTTGCTGAGCTATAAGAATACCCAGCAAAATTAAAAATACAGCAAGATAGGAGTGAAAACATCAAAAAGCGAAATTAATAATATGAAATATAAATTATAGTAGCTCATAATACTGAGGATGAAATGCTGATTATTTCTCTCGCTTACAGTATGGAGAGTGGCAGTGGATCAGCTGATGCGAAAGGACGTGTTTCTACATCGTCTCTCAGAATTTACTTATTTTGCAGTGAAATCTTTGATATTATTTATTCAAAACAAGTCAAGAATACATAATAACAATTGATATTTATTTTTTGTTATAAATTATAGGGTTATTTTTATTTTATTTTATTTTTTTTTTTTTTTCATTTTTTTTTTTTCCCTTATATGCGATTTCACAATCAGGCCATGTCTAGTAGAGCTTCTATCAAGAGAATTCGGCCGTTAGGCTCAACACCTTGTTCTTCGCCTGTCAAACAAAAGCCTCGTCAATGTCGTCAAACACCTGCAGTAACGCCTATTAGCTCCAGAGAAAATGAAACCCAGCCAGGAACATCATCAAAACCAACAATTGAAGAACTTCAGCATCAACCAGGTACATCTTCACAAGAGATAACCGAACAATCTCCGTTTTTCACCCCTAACCCCTATCAGGTGCTTCAGAATGATAAAGAAGTGATGGAATCCGCTTCAATACCAAGAGATCCCCGACCTCCACCCATATTCGTTAAAAACATAAGCAATTTTCAGTTACTATGCTCACAACTGAACAAAATAACAGGCTCTGGAAGCTATTCATGTCTAAGCAGAACAAAGGACACGAAGATATCACCAGATACAGCTGAAACCTACAGAAAAATTGTGAAGTATCTAACGGAAACCAACGCGGATTTTCATACGTACCAATTACGGCAAGATCGAGCTTTGAGGGTAGTCATAAGAAATCTACACCCCTCAACACCAACCGAAGCAATAGAAGAAGAATTGAAAACTTCAGGTTTCATAGTGCGCCAGATTACAAATGTACAGAAGGAGAGTAAAGAACAGCCAGGAGTAAAAGTTCCTCTACCCTTATTTTTCGTAGATTTGGAGCCAAATCAAGGGATCGAAAAAATATACGAAATAAGAAGAATATACTACACAAGTGTTATAGTAGAGAAGCCATATCCTAAGAGGGAAATCGTACAGTGTCACAATTGCCAGGCATATGGCCATACCAGGACTTACTGCCATCATCTGCCGCGCTGTGTGAAATGTGGAGAGCAGCACAAATCCGGGGAGTGCACAAAACCGAAACGGGATCCTGCAGTTTGTGCATTGTGCCTTGAAGGACATCCAGCGAACTACAAAGGCTGTCAGATCTACAAGAATATTAAATCAAGATATCAAAAATCCCGGACCCAAGAAGAAGCAGAGGCATCAAGAAGAGAACCTAACGCATCAAGAAGAGGACCTTCAAAAAAAATTGACCCAACGGTGTCTTTTGCACACTTATTAGGAGGTAAGAATGATGTTACTTATTGTGAGACCCTGCCGCAACAACAACACATACCTCAAAATTCTCAACCCCACCCTCAACATCCTAATCAAACTTCACCTAATCAACAGTTTTATCAACACCAAATTCCCCGCATTCCTCCTCCCTCAAATACCACAGATCTCACCAGTTTACTTACATCTTTCCTCTCCGAATTCAGATCCCTTGTTACTCCTTTGATATCTCTTCTCACCAATCTTGTATCACATTTTATCCCTCCCGCGAAAAATCCTTAAATGACTTCCAATAAACCTTTATCCATTCTCCTTTGGAATGCGAATGGTGTTAGAAATCACACAAACGAACTAACTACATTATTACTTGACAAAAATATTGACGTGGCACTAATTACTGAAACTCGACTAACCACTAAACAGCACTTCAAAATACCACAATACCTGACATATCGTACTGACCACCCTGACGGAAAAGCACATGCCGGTACTGCTGTCATTGTACACCAATCCCTCTCCCATCACCTACTCCCGTTACCTACACATGATTTCCTACAGTCCACCGCTATCGTGATAAAAACCTTTTCCTTTCCGGTTACCCTTGCATCAGCGTATTGCCCTCCTAACCGATCCATATCCAATGCCCAATTCCGTTCTCTCCTCGACTCCTTAGGACATCACTTCATCTTGGGTGCAGACCTAAATGCCAAACATCAACAATGGGGTTCCAGAACCACGAATACTCGTGGCCGAACCCTGCTGTCTGCACTCAATTCCCAACATTTTCATCTCCTTTCCCCCAACTCTCCTACCTACTGGCCTACAGATCCCAACCGTAATCCTGATCTTCTTGATTTCTTTATCCACAGCGGCTTAAGTCCCCTCAATTGTTCCATTACACGTCTAAATGAACTTTCCTCTGACCATAGTCCTCTAATCCTTAATGTTTCACTTGAACCCGTTCCCAAACCTTCTCCACCGTCATTTATTAGGGGCCCAGTTAACTGGGACCTTTTCCGCCAAATCATCTCCGATAAAATTGATCTTAACATATCCCTCAAAACTCCCGATGACCTTGATAGTGCCGTAAATTCCTTTACTACCACAATCCAACAAGCCGCCTGGACTGCTTCCTTCCCAAAAGACTCCTCCAGAATTCCTAAAAAGACCATTCTACCCCAACACCTCCTTGACCTAATCCAAACCAAACGCCGTGCCAGATTATTGTGGCAACGTACCCGACATCCTACCGACCGCTGCTCCTATAATTATTACTGCAAAAAATTAAAACTGGAATTAGCCACCTTCAGATCACATTCCTTCAACTCCTACCTATCCTCCCTTTCTTCTCGCGACAATTCCCTTTGGAAAACCACTACCAAAATCTTAAATCCTCACCGCATTTCCCATCCCCTCCGACGAGATGATGGCTCCTGGGCAGCATCTGACGAAGATAAGGCTGAGGAGTTCGCCATTCACCTATCCAATACATTTATTTCACATCCGGAATCCCATCCTGCCCACACCGTAACAGTAGAAGAATTCCTTACATCACCAATCCCACTTTCCTTGCCCCCAAAAGCTATTCATCCTTCCGAAGTGAAATTTCAATTAAAAAAATTAATCCCCCGTAAAGCTCCTGGACATGATCTCCTTACCCCTCAAATCCTTCGACAACTTCCATCCAAAGCAGTCATATTCCTTACATATATCTACAACTGTATCCTACGCACCACCCACTTTCCTCTGCTATGGAAACACTCCACTATTATCCTTTTCCAAAAACCAGGCAAACCTCCCAATATCTCAACATCCTATAGACCAATTAGCCTACTCCCAATCCTTTCAAAAATTTTTGAAAAGATCCTTTTGAAACGAATCCTACCCATTATAGAATCCCAAAATATTCCTTCCCATCAGTTTGGTTTTCGCTCCCAACATTCCACTGTTCAACAAGGACTCCGAGTTGTTGATCATATTTCCTCAGCCCTAGAAAACAAGGAATACTGTTCGGGTGCATTTCTGGACATTGCACAGGCATTTGACCGGGTATGGCACTCCGGACTGCTCTTCAAGCTTAAAATCCATTTACCTCAGTCCTTGTACCTAGTCCTCCGATCCTACCTCTCTGACCGCTCCTTCCGAGTTCGCTGTGGAACAGAATTTTCCAATATCTACTCCGTTAAAGCCGGTGTTCCCCAAGGCAGCGTCTTGGGTCCCGTGCTTTACATCCTCTTTACTGCTGACATCCCTGTTCATCCCGATACTTTTCTTGCAACATTCGCTGACGACACCGCAATCTTATCATCCAACTCTGATCCCAACATAGCATCCTTAAATCTCCAAAACCACCTCACCTTGATTGAGCACTGGTGTAATAACTGGCGCATTAAAGTTAATGAATCTAAATGCCAACATATTACCTTTACACTCCGACGCAGTTCCTGTCCACCAGTACACTTTAATTCCATCCAGCTTCCTTACTCAGACACAGTCCGGTATCTTGGCTTTCATTTAGACCGAAGACTAACGTGGAACCCACATACTAGACTCAAAAGACAAGAACTCAACCGACGATACGGCCAGCTATACAGACTACTAAACAGAAAATCCAAACTTTCTATTGAAAACAAATTACTTATCTACAAGACAATACTGAAACCTATATGGACATACGGACTTGAACTGTGGGGGACAGCAAAAGCTTCTAACATCAAACGTATTCAATCCTTTCAATCTAAAGTCCTTCGAACAATAGTTGATGCTCCGTTCTATGTAAATAACAAAATCCTACACCATGACCTTAATATCCCATTTGTCCTAGACCTTATTCCAGAAAAATTCTCCAAATTTCACCAAAACCTTACCTATCATCCAAATCCCCTTGCACAATCTCTATCCAGCACCACCCATCCTTACAATCCTCCTCGAAGGTTGAAGCGGCAGTGGCCCAGAGACCTTTTGTAAATAAGCATCTATTGGAGTTTTGGCAATGGCCAGATCCTCCACTCAAGCCCGAGTGTGTATGATTAGGTTAGTTCTTTTGTTTATATACATTTATTTTATTTTATTGTATTTATTTTTATTTTATTTTATTGTATTTATTATTATTAAGTTTCTGTATTATTTATTTATTTATTTTTTTTTTTTATTGTAAATAGAGTGTGAGTGTGCTTTCTCTGATCACTATTATAAATGTCCTTGATGTGACAGAATGTAATAATTCTAAATAAACAAATAATAATTCCTGAAACAGTATGGAGGTTCGATTTTTAGTTTCTGGGATACTTTAATCCATATCTTCTTTAAAACTCCTTATCATTTGGCGTTCTACAGTATTTTTCTTTTTCGCCACTTTAAGACGTATTAAAGCTGTATGCTCGATGGGAGCGTACATTTTTAAACTTAATGTGAGTAATCGAAGGTTTTTTTTATTTAAATATTCTATTCATTTTCAAATAAAATTATAAGCCAAGTGAAGTGTAAACGTATCCATATATTTATTTATTTTTTTATTTCAGGAGTTTATACTAGACGAAATAAGGGATTATGTAGAAATGTATTCCATATAGCTTAAGCTAAACAGCATGAACGCTAAAGATGCTTAAGAGTGTAATGAATTTTCATAATAATAATGAAACATGGTCAATTTAAACAATTAATTTTTTTTTTATTCAATAATTAGAGATTATGAGGAAGATCTCATCAACTGAAAAACGTTTTTTAGACATGTTAGACTTCCAACAGTAAGGCTTCCAATCCCACATAAGAACTGCTTTATTTTGTAAAGTTTTTTCACTACTTCATTTTTTATGTTTCTTTATGCATCAAGAAATATTAATAACTCTATAATATTGCTTAACTAAAAAATAGTTAATAAAAAAATGATGAAGGAGGAGATCTCCGAAATCTTGGTTTGAGAATGTTTTATTAATACAAAGAAATTATAATGGAAGTATTTTTTAACTAGATGTACATACAGATACATGAGCTACTTAAACATTTTTCCGAATAGGTTGGAAAATATATAACTGGATTATTTAATGTACAGCAATCGATTATATCGCAAAGAGAGATAGGCAAATACTATTATCCTGAAGATTCCATGACCTTGTCAGTACGACAGACAGAACGAACTTCAGTAGCAAGGTCTTCCAGATGCCCTCAGCTCACTGGAGGCTCCCGAGACAGAGAGAGAGAGAGAGATTAGATCTGTAGCTGGAGGAGATAGGGCATGTATTGCGGTCGCGTAGGCACATCTGCAGTCCGAGGGGTCTTCGGCAGCCTTCCAGCGGGCACGCAGCCAACTCCTCTTCGTATGTCTTCTGCGCGGTCTTCCTAGTAGCGCTCAGTCCACGGCGAACCTAGTCCATCATCGATACGTGTCTTGCTATACTCAATGGATAGGGCCTATTACGCAGTGTAAGGAATGACGTGAGTTTATCGATAGATTTAAAACTAAATTAAAATGATGACGTTTAGTTTCTTAACGTTTTCTATAATTTAAGGTTATAATTGAAAAAAATCTTGTGTCTCTAAAATGCACTTTTATTTATTTACTAACCAAACATAAAAGTTGAAAATCAAATTAAATTTCCAATCTGCAAATTCGTTTGCAACGAACAAATTTTTTGGCAGCTTCACAGCGTCCTATCGCATATTCAGGATATAAATCAGATCAGCAGGTCTCTTGGCCACCAAGTGCGTAATCGTTGTGGTGGACTGAAGGGAGGAGTTTCTTTTGCGTTTAAGGATTTCTGTCAGAGAATTCATATTGCACGTCGGTCTTTGGTGAACGTTATTGTAATTTTATTTGCAGTGTCTAAAATTGTTGGGATGATTAAGTATTTATGTAATATATCATTTACGACATAAAACGAAATGATCGAATTTTTTTAAAAGTTGGAGTTTTTAGCAGAACCACATAGTTTGATGTCGTAATTGGTTTAAGTTAAAATTTACAAAGGTTTAGTTTGTTAGTTAAAGATAATTTTGAACGTGTATCAAGGTTCCTAGATAAAATACCGTATCGTCTGTTTAATGCTTTTTTGTATAACGTTAGTCCTTCAAGTTAATATCTTGCCTAGTTAAAAACCAAAATGCAATTAGAGAAAAAAGAAACTCAACGTTTCGCCAATTCAGGCATCACCAGGACAGAAAAGAAAACAAACATCACATTACTCCATGAAATCCAATCCCATACTACAAGAAAGGTGAAGTAACGCAGCTAAGGAAGGTTATAATCACAGGTTATAATAACAGCTGATCAAAAAAAAAATAAAAAAAAAAGACGTGTAGATCACTACCAAAATACACAAATATGCCACGAAAAATTCATATAATAATGAGTAAAAACCAAAAAAACTAAAATGCACATCAAATGAACGTTGCCATACAAAACCGGCTGATCAAGCAGTACTAGTATTTTTTTAAGTGAAAACTTCATTAGTTTCGCACTGTTTTGTGGAGAGTGAATTAGAAGGAGCCATCAGATTTTCGGTATGTAACGCTCGGGTAAAGTCGACGAATTGAAGGGTTTTCGAATATGGATTAAAGTATCTCAAAAACTGAAAATCAGACCTGCATATTTAAGCGAGATAAATTTTCGTAATTTCATCCTCTTTATAATGAGCTATTATTAAAAATTTTATCATAACGCGACGCCATGCTAGGGAGGCTAAAAGGAAAAAATAGTGCCGAAAACCAAATGATAACGAGTTTTATTGAAGATCCTAGAAACTAAAAATCGGACCGGCATACTGTAAGCGAGGGAAATGTTCAGCATTCCATCCTATTTATAGTGAGTTATTAATATATATTTCAACTTATTAATCTCGCGTTGTTTATGTTTTCACTTCTACGTACGGTCTAAAACACACACCTTAGTTGTTTTTTTTAATACATAATTTCAGGCGGTTTAAAATAGATACCTTCGGTGCCAGTGAGCTGTATATTGAATGCTCAAGTACTAAAAAATAAATCGATTGTTATATAATAACCTAGAAACCTGGGTTAAGCAAAGGAAAAAAATACATAAAATTATATTGTATACTAGATTCCTAAGGCCCATTTGAACAAATTTATATATTGATATATTGATATGCATCTAATATATTTTATATAAAATCACCAATAAAAAAAATTGGTTGAAGTCAGTGGGTTCATAGTTCTGAACTCCTCCCGAAAGTTGAAACTAACAATACTTATTTTCCCCGACCATTTTATAATTCTAACGAAATATTCACATATAAATAAAAGAACTAGGAATTTAAAACTGCCGTATTTTCTTCTTTAATTCTTAACGTATGCAATCAGAATTCAGGTTTCGATGCAAAAACCTCGTCTTCAGAACAAGAGTATTCTTGATACTAAATTGGAAAATATAATTTTAATTGTATTTTGTCATTCATTAATTGTATTGTATTTGATAACACCTCTTATGTAATTTTATCTGTTGATTGTACTTAATCCCGTAGTTATTTATACTACTAACGTAGTCACTGAGATAGTTTAAATTCTTGAACAGGTGAATTTCAACTTGAAGAAAGTTTTTTTTTTCTGATTCTTGAAACTTATCATAATTAAATATGGTATGAACATGTTGACTATCAAATGTGAAACAATAATTACCTCGGGATAAAACTATGCTCGTAATTGTGTAGATGGATTAGGTGAATAAAATAAAGTATAGATCATTCTTCGTCAATCACATCGACGTCCATCAATCAAATGCTTCTCGTTTTTATTGCCTTTTATATAACTTGATCTCATCATCATCAATATCATAATTTATCATCACCGAGAACTATTGATGTAATGGAGGCAATATCTTGACGTACTCTATAACGTTGAGTAACGCGATGTTGCTGTAGTGTAATCATCAGGAAAAAAAATGCTTTAGAACAGGTTGGTAAGACTGAATATCATGTTTGAAAATTTTAGGGAAAGGCCATCGTATTCTCCTTCGAGGTTCTGTTTTTCCGTAATAACTATTTGAATACACACTATCTATCTAGGCATCGCACAGCCATGTTTGTTGGAGCGTTGTGAGGACCTTGGTCGCCGACAAACACAAATAAATTTCATAATCCCCTCGGGGGAACATTAGCCATGTCAAATACGATATTGGCTCAAAGGCCATTCCTTGGAATGTGCTGCCTTGAAGTCAGGCACCTTCTAATTGCTTGCTTAAACTCATGCGCCGGGATATTTTTTGCAACGGCTTAAGAATTCCTCGGGGATATCACTGTCCGAATGGAATACCGTCAAATCCTTCCGCGTAGATTAAACACAACGTGACTCCGAGATAACGATGGATGTTGCAAGAACCGGTGCCAGAGCAAGCAAGTGGATTGACAATACATCACTTATTGTTACTTAATAATCGTTTTATCGTATCTACCATGGATTAGGGAACACGATCTAGATAACAACTGAATTCGCAGCCAAGCTCCGTCCGTCAAAGCCATGACTCCCCTAACCAACCTTATAACATTACTCTCTCTACTGCTTAGATTTTCCTTTCGTTTAACGTTAAACAGTATATTATAATGCAAGCGTTGATGACCTCGACGTTTTACGCCTAAAAACACCAACAGACAACAACAACACGTTATATAAGAAGGAGATGGTCCGGGGTTTCGGTCAAAAATAGGCTAAATAGTGGTAAAACTATTTTATTAAAAGCCGACGTTTCGACCCGACTTTGCAGGTCTTCTTCGGGGCTTGAACGGACAAGATACAAAAAGATAGAGAATTGTGTCAGTTACATAATGCAACGGTCAACTATTAAATATTCAATTCAACACGTTATATATTTGTTGATTATAAAAAGTATTCAACCAACTTTACATTCCATGTTTCAAACTTCTCACTGCTATAACTTATAGTAAATATACGATGGAGTACATATTTATATGTATTCTTTATCATTTAATTTTAGTATTCTTTATTATACATATTTATTTTATTATTATTATTATTTATCACTATATATATATGTATTTGTTGTTATAAAACCTTTTGACAACCACTTTCAGGCTGTTGGATATCCTTGTATGTTGAATAATTCAGCCAGTGAAATATTTTCTGCATAATTCAATTTTGGTAAAAGTTATTATAATTTTCATTTGCAGTGTCTCAAATCGTTGTGATATCTAAGTTCTTATGTATCATATAGAGATTAAATTGTGCATTAATTACTTCTTGTAATAATTTCGACTGTAAGGACTGAATTTTTCGATTGTTAGATCTTACATTATGACATAAATAAGCTTAATAGATTTTTCAGCTTATTTAATACAAATAATTCTTGGGTTTACGTATAGTTTAGTAAACAATGAAATAGAAATATCATGATTTAGAAATTTTTTTTTATACTATCTCAATTTTTCATAAATTGGTGTTTGTTGCGTTTAACGTAATCATGTAAATATAAACATAAAGGATTAATTCTTAGTATTTACTTTTTATTTTATTAATTTATGTTGTAGAGTTGATTTTATTCTGTTGCTTTATATGTGTTAGCTTTTATTTATTTATTCCTTTGTATGCCTCTACCCGCTAGGGTCATTGGCAATTGTCAATTCACTCACACTTTTCATATTCTATTATAAAATCCAATAGTTTTCAAGAAGAACTTTATATCTAATGAATAATATATGCATTGATTGAAATTTTGCTATATAGTCTTTGGTCAGTATTGTATTCTACTTATTTTCACAAATACTTATATTCTTAGAGCGGTTCATCCAACATTTTATCATCCTAATTTTCTATAGAGATTACATGTGTCTACCCAATAAATACATCTTTCTGCCCAGGCAGGATTCGAATCTGCATCGAGAATGTTGAGGTGCTCTTGCAACAAGTTCGGCCACCAAGCTCTTAAATCGAAAAACGCAGGATCTGAGTAAATTAGATTAATATGTTACAAAAATAAATACTTTAAAAATAAAATTCTCAAAAGCCATTATTTATTTCTTGAGATTCAGGTGTTGTTCCAAATTTGTATAAAGTCAACGAGAGAAGATCCTTCATGATATCAAGGTATGAGTAAAAAAATAATAAAAAGGCTACATATGTTCAAAACTCGCTCCTACTTGACATAAATTAGCAGTTTCAATAGAAACTTATATTAAGTTTTCTTGAAATTGACCTTCCAAACTTTTGCGTATTTGATTGATATAGGACTTAACTAGCAATTGACTTGGATTTCACAGTATTGTCATGGTCAGTAATTTATTTAATAAAGAGCAAGACACCTAATCTGTAATAATAAAAACTAATTCTAAAGCGCTCTCGCTCAAACTTCACTGGTTTTAGCACCAGTGACGCGGTTGGTAGAGTAGCGCAGGGATCTGTTGGAGTCCGGTTTTTTCTTCTACAGTTGGAGGGACAAGCCTGGCTTGGGGTTCTCTGTCTGATTTTATATATTGTATATAGGTATGGCTGTTTTTTTTTAAATGTTTTTAATTTACTCATCTTTAGGTTATTTTATTTGTGATTGTACATAGTTTTTGATTATTAATTAATTATTATTTTAATTTCGAAAATTTTATATTTTCTGTATACATGGTGTGAATGGGTTCGTATATCATTATAATTACTGTCCGCGCGGCAGATTATTATTTTTCTAAATAAAAAAAAATAATAAAACGTTATCAAGTAATAGAATTCATATTGTGTCCTTTCTCTACCAATTTATTTACAAGTAAGAGGAAAATCAGAAAGAGCTGCCAATAGAGTAAAAAAGATAGACACGTTCACAGGTGATCGATTAATTCAATCAATGAATTTAATGATGGGAACGTTTTTTATTATTTTAATTGGTTAGTGAATTTTCGGCTTCTGGTAGAAAGTGTACAATCATTCTTACCTCAGAGTCCCTCATTATCATCAGAGTCCCTTCCTGGAATAACCATTGACAACAAGACACTCGACATCTGTCTAAGGAGGGTTTACTGCATCGTATAAAATGCTCTTATTGAAGAAAAAAATGAGCTGGCAGGTTCGGAGAATAAATAAAAAAGCAACAACAAAAAGAAAAAAAACCTGCAAATCAAGTTCTATAAACGTGTCCACCTGCTCAAGGGGATTTGCGTACGAGCTGAAAGTGGTCTTGAGTTCAAAACTGCAGCATAAACAGGAACTGTGGCGGAGTTGGATGCAAATAGAAGCTAGGGTTCAATGTTATTAATAACGGTTGTTCGGCTCTTGAGCTTATCAAATCGTTTTATCTTGGGTGACTTTTGTGGAGATTGCTGAATGGAACTGCTATAGGAAATTTTGTATTAATACGCAGGATAAATACGAGGTAATGATTAAAGAAAAAAAAATTAGTCCTTATAAAAAAAAAAAAAAAAATACTTCTTAGCATTAAATAATCAGACTACATAAAAGAAATACCTAGTGCATTATTTCTTTGAATCTTTGTCGACAAAAAAAAAAAAAAACGCTGCAAATTATTTCACAATGGTTTATTATTTTCCAACAATTATACGTCTAAAGTAACATTACCATCCTAGTGAAAAATAAATAAAAAGTGATTCCAATTATTGGACTAAACATTGTTTTTTATAATCATCAGTAATAGGCTTAAAAAAAATAACATTACTTCAGTAACATATTCAAAAACCAAAATCCAGAACAAAGGATATAACCTTTGCAGTGTAACAAATAAAAAACATCTAGAGACCATATATTTGCTTCTAATTGTCCGATTTTAACGAATTATTTTTTTGTTTTTTAGGAAATTTCGTAAACTTTTAAATAACCATATAATACCGACAAAAAAGGGTATACTTTTTGAATTATTCGGAATCTAATTTTACCACCCCTCTTAACTTTTTATACAGCTCCTTTTCGTTGAAGTATGTTATATAGATAAATTTAAAGAGCACCGACTTCAGTCAAATTTCATTGAAATCGGTACATTCGTTTAGGCCCCACAGTCTAAAGCAATGCAGGTTTTTCGGTCGCCATCTTGAAAGGAAAAGGCGGATAGAAATATCGATGAAGTATGGTCATCCTCGGGCGACTTCTAATTTTAAAGCCAAATTTGAAAAAAAAATAAGTCCAGTAGTTTCGGAGCAAAAAAAAATTTTCGGATTCTACGTATCCTGAAACGTAAAACCTCAAATTTTGAGTGGGGATTAAGTTTTTGAATTTTTGTTCGATCACAATGGTTCATTATTGAAAATAATAAACCAAAAGAGAAAATATTTAAAGGGTTGATAGCAGATCTCAAGAGCTTCAAAAAAGTTATAAACAATGGTCCGATTTTCCGCAGAAAAGTAGGAACTTTGTCTTTTTGAAATGTCATGTTTTAAGTTGAATAGGAAACGATAAATAATAAAATACTTAATTTAAGTAATTACCAATTACTTTATCGTAAGCTAGACAAAATTAACGCAAAATGGATAAGTAAATTTTGTCTTTGTTAAAATAACTTAAATTAGACTTTTGAGAGGCTAAATTGTGTAACTTAACTAAGTTCTGTTTTTCTTCAAATCGTTGATTGTTCTCGCTTTTTTTTTTATCAACCTCCAACTCGTGAATAGTAAACCTACTTTTAGAAAAAAAATAAGCACAATTATAAAATTAAATTAAAATATATTAATAAACTGATAATACAAAAAAAAAATGTATAAATAAAAACAATACATACAAAAACAACTAAACCTACCACGAGTTGTCCTTCGAACCTGAAACCTCACAAACTACTGACAACCACTGGATATCGAAGGAGGTCAACTATTTGTTGATATTCAAACGCTCCCGCGGAATTCTTAAACTTTTCTCTTCCTGATTTATTTCGATCAACTTTTTGCGTATTTTTGTACGTCTACCAAAAACTTATGCGTATGCATTTATTACGAAAGAATGTATACTTTTAAATACAGAAAATAAATAAATAATAATAACAATGTCACCAATGAGGAAAATCAAGTCAGAGTAGAGTGTCATGTTTTAGACAATTCTGACTTAAGTTCAAGAGTACAGATTGGAAGGAAAAAAAATGCAGGCTAAAGTATATTTTAGAACTAATATTTTCAGCGTTGCTTCAATTATTACAATCGTATTTTGAAACTTAATTGTGTAGGGGCAGCAGAAGTTTCTTATAGTTTTTTTAGTTTAAATTTCCTTACATTGGTTTAAAGATAAATTAATTGACAAAACATGACGAGAAAAAACATTTATGACGTTTTATAAGGATGGGTAAATATATGTTGGACAAGAGATCACAGAATAAAACTGTCGGTTTAAAGTTAAGAAAATGTACGACTGACAATGAATGTTATTTCCCATGTCTATCCATACCATGCTCATTTTATGTTTAGCTGATCTGCTGATTATAACTTTTTCTTCACAAGTGCGAACAAAATAGTTATAACAATTGTTTTGTTTTTTTTGTTTTTGTTTATATTTTTCAAGAATTCATAGCTAAATATTAATCTATCCATCTCTGTGGTCGAAATAGTAAAGATAGTGTAAAACCTCAATACCCTTTAAAAGAGATCAGTAAGTGGCACATAAACCAGAAATGATATCAAACAGCAATGCGGAATAAATAGTTTTATTAATAAAGTATCGATCTTAGCCAATAGTCGACAATGGCCGGAAACCTCAACCTCCGAACGGAATGATGATAACTCCACCTCTTTCTGTAATCTTCTACTCCTTTGTTACTATCTTTTCCGGATACCGGTCCCTTTAGAAGCTAACCTAGAATACCTGCAGTATCTATCAACGCAAATATTTTAAAAAATATATATATTTCGAAATAATTCAATACACTCTAGATAATTCATAGACTCTAGATAATTCAAAATCCAAGGTATTACAAGAAAAATTCTAATAATCGACACTTTGGGTAATCTAGAAGTATGAATTATCGAGAGGAAAGAAAATAAATTCGAATTATTATACTATAGAGTTTTATTATATTTTTGTAGTGAAAACTTCTTTAGGGTCTTTTGCACTTTTTTTTGTGAAGAATGAATGAGACTGAACCGTCAGATTTCTTAAGCGTTAACGCTCGAATAAAGTCGGATGGAGTCGACTAATTGAAGTGTTTTTGCATATGAATTAAAATATCTCTAAAACTAAAAATCTTACCTGCATATTGTAAGCAAGGGAGATGTTCACCATTTTATCCTCTTTGTAATGCGCTATTATTAACAATTGTATCTTAACGCGACGCCGTGTTAAAGAGGAAAGAAAGGAAAAAATAGTGTCGAAAACCAAGTGATAACGAGTTTTACAGAAGATATGGATTAAAATATCTCAGAAACTAAAAATCGGACCTGCATACTGCAAACGAGGGAAACGTTCAACATTTCATCCTCTTTATAATTTATATTTCATATTATTAATCTCGCCTTGATGTGTTCACTTTAATCGTGTGGTCTAAAGCACACACCTTAGTTGTTTTGTTTTTTAATACGAATAAGCTCACATATACCTTTTATAAGTTTTATATATAAATAGCCTCATGTGAAAAATATAACCAAAGAAAATTTCAAATTATAAAGAGAAGAAGTGGTCTAGTTGAAATTATAGAGCGTTCGCTCTCTTTCTAGTTACGAAAAGGATTTCGAATTATCCAGTGTATCAAAATACAGAATTTTTTTGATTTAACGATGTTAAAAGCTGAGGTGTTCAACTTTCGTATATTAAAAATAGATTTTACAAAATTTAAATTACGTTTAAGAAGAGGATAAAGACCTGAATTTAATTTCAGGCGGATGAAATAAAATATATTTAATGTTAATTAAATTGAACCTGAAGATAACTTTAAAATCATCTAATAAATCTTTTGCAAAAAGATTGAAACGATTCTTAAATAAACATTTTTTATTTTTATTAATGTAATTAATATCATCAGAATACTGAATGAACGGAGTTGTTCAAGATAATTATAAATCACATGCATTTGTGAGTTGTCTGTATTTTTTTTTCTCACGTTTAAAAAGTCGTAAGCTCTTATTTCCGCAAACAGGAAAGAAAAAACTTTCTAATAGAAGCGATAAAGCTTTTAAATTTTACTTTCTCAAATTTCGTCACTTTCTCTTTCTAATTTCGATTATGCATACACCCATGGGTTATCTATATACTTCAAGAGTTGTTATATTTCTATACAGAAAACCAAGATACTTATGTAATTTTACTATGTCATTTTTTGATTCATTTTATTGCCAAAAAATAAATTATTTGGTTCCGAGCATGAATCAAATGAAGTATCCTTAATAGAAACGACATGAACCATCCAGATAATTATTAATTTAATTATATTTTTTTATTGCAATTGCTTTTGTTTTGTATCAAATATATAATTCACCACTCTTAATTTATTATTCTTTGTTAACATAAGTCATATCTAATATGAAATACACATTTTTGTACAACTATTGATAAATAAAATGGATTACTAAAAAATAATAATATTTGAATTTTTTGATCTACCATATATTTAATGTTTATCAGATACTTTATTCTCATTTCAATAAAAAAAATTATCGCGAATTATTTTCTCATAAAAAGAAACAATACAAAAAAAGTTCTGTAAATATTTTAACTATGAACAATAACTTGTTTAAGAAACATATATTGTGGAGTATATATAAAACAGTAGAAGTTAAAATTACATTTTTTCAGTACACCTAAAATTCTGTTATTTTCGTTGATTCAAAATAATACGAGGAACATTTTGCTCACCGAAATGTACGTCCAATGGATACACTTCGAAATGCAAATGTATTTTTTCACAATTGGAAACGAATGTCTGATCTTTTGATGTTTATTATTTGTATTCAAAATCATTAGTTTGATTTCGGTAATTTAACGAGGGTTAAATATTAACCATATATCTATAATGGAATAATTTACATAATATTGCTAAGTGTAGTGAGTGGATCCTCTACTTCGTCGAACAATTCATATTTCGGCATCGGCTTTAATTTTATCAAGAGGAAATTCATGGTTGAGAGTTGGTTTCTTGAACATTATTCTTTCAATTTTGGATGCAGTTGAATTAATGTGTCTTTAAAGTCATTCATCTAATTCAAAGACTTTTTATCGTAATACATTTAAATTACATATTTTACTTTTTTTAAAAAAACAACGGTGATTAGTAACTTTTTCGCAATTACTGTCAAAGTCTTTGGAACAAATTTAACTACTTCATAAATTGCAGGACAATTAAATCTCTTGAATGCAGTTGGAAAATCTCGTGCAGGCCGACGTCTCTAAATCCTTACCAGAGCGAATCGTTCCGTGCAGCAGGATTTCAAAAAGACGTTTATTTATAATAAGAGGAGCAATTATTCACTCAGGTATTTCCAGCCTTAGGGGAAAACATTAATAATAACCCAACACGAAAAAAAAATCTATATATTTTTAAATCTACTTCGGTACGTGAGAAAATCCAAAGTAGAAATTAATTCTTTATGAGGGATTTTTTAAATCCTTAGATAATTAACTAATTAAAAAAAGCAATATTACATTACTTTATTTCAGTGTGAAATAAATATTTCTAACGAAATATTAATCAGGCGTAGCATAAATCCAAATATATAAGAGTGTATTTTTTAAAAGTTTTAAATGCTTTAAAACGTATATCATTAGATATGCTTACATTGAACGAATAAATCATCGAATATTTTACCTATTTTTTGAATAAAAATAAAAATAAAAATTGAATGTAGTCATAATTATACAGAGTTTTTTAATTTTACATGAAATTGCTTCCATGTAAGTGAAATTAGAAAAAAAAAGTTATACAACCAAGACATGGATCATAATAAGATTCTATTAACATAGATGCATCAGTTTCGTTAACTTCCTCACTGGAACCATGATTCCGGAAAATGAAAGAAAATTCCACCGATTTTCATATCAAAAAATTATTATTTACTTATAACAAATTAAAAATTAACAATAAAATAAACTTTTACGTTTTATAAAAACATCTTTTTCACATTCGATATTAACCGTTAATTTGAAATCAAAACCAGAAATAAACACCTATTTGCCTTTTATTATCGAACCTATAGCATTAATCGTTTAACGCGTTTTTTTTAATGTAATGAAATTCCCTACAACACAAAAAAAAAAATCGTTCAGTTCGGTCGACTATTAACGAAGTTACAGCTATTCAATTTCGTATGTGAGCTTACGAGTTCAAATGCCAGAAAGGGGTGAAAGAGAGAGAAAAAAGAAAGGTAAATGAAATTAAAAAAATATCTAGTGCCCGCATCACACAAGTCTCCCTTCTCCCTCTACTTTTAACAGAAATTATTTTTTGACGAAATCGGGCTATGGTAAAGTTAAGTTTTTTATTAGCAATATTAGAGTTTGTTGGATTTATTATGCTGATCTTCCACAAACCGGTTTGCATTGCTTTAGTTTATCGAAACAATCTTAATAAAATCTTTTCTTTGTTAAATTTTCAATAATAAATCTAATTATATTTTCTTTTCATTGGACATATTTAAAGATATAAAAAACGTTATGAATTCGGTAGGAAACTCGTATGTTTGGACACACCAGATTTTTTTGTTTATTAAATATAACAAAAGTACCGAAGCGATCATCTTATTCTTCTGCAGCTACCTTTAAATAGATTTTTAATTCGTCAAAGACTAATATAGAAAGTAATATATTAATTTTTAAAACCTAAACACGTAATACGTTTTCCATGAAGACCATATTACCTTAGAGACTTTTGGTAAGAATTACGATTTATCTTAATTATTAGTTATAAAATAGGACATTTGTTGGTGGACATGAGTATCATTGAAGTTGGTAACCCCACGTCTTTAACCTCCTCTTGTCAATAGTTTTTAAATAATGTAACTATTGGCTATTTAATATACTAAAGGTATAGCGTGGAGCAGAATCTTTGACCAGACATAGCCCCTGAACCTAAGCAGACAGTAGTGCATGGGACCAAAGATCAATGGTCACCCATTTATCTCTTGACAGTGATTGATCAAGCAGCATTCCTCTTCGTACTTAAACAGGAGTCAAGGTGAAGTTGAGAGCTACACTGCGGTCGGAGGGTACGCTCTGGGAGCTTATGTAGAGCTTGACAAAACACCAACTTGGATAAAGCAGCTCTATTGGAATACATTAGAAAGGCTCCGGAGATCGGAACAATGCTGTGTAAGAGTATGAGTATAAGAGTATGACTCACACACACACACAAAAAGTGTATTTTCTTTTCATGAAAATAAATAAAAAACTGTATTTAAATACAGGAAATAAATGACCGAATTGAGTAAGATTTATAGAAAGAGAATTTTTTGAGGTTCTATGTGTTAATTTTTTAATTGAATACATAATAGTTGACAGTTGTATTATTAAGGAAGGATATGGTCCGGGGTGGTGGTCATAAATAGACTAAATAGTGGCAAAACTAATTTATTAAAAGCCAACGTTTCGACCCGACTTTGCAGGTCTTCTTCAGGACTAGAACGGACAAGATGCAGAAAGATATCGAGAATTGTGGAAGTGACATAATATTTAGATAAAAATTGTAAACAATGTGAATAAACTTATTGAAATTATAAAAAAAAATGTGCATTGAAATATTAAGAACAATAAACTATATAACGGAGTATGCTAAGTAACAAGATCCTAAACTTCAGTTTGATCTGATTAGGAAACTGAAGTTTAGGATCTTGTTACTTAGCTTACTCTGTTTATATAGCTTATTGCTCTTAATATTTTAATGCACTTACTGTTTATAATTTCAATAACTTTATTCACATTGTTTATAATTTTTATCTAAATATTGTGTAACTTCCAAAATTCTCTATATCTTTTTGTATCTTGTCCGTTCTAGCAATGAAGAAGACCTGCGAATTCGGGGTCGAAACGTTGGCTTTTAATAAAACAGTTTTGCCACTACTTAGTCTATTTATGACCACCACCCCGGGCCATCTCCTCCTTTGTTAAATTTTTAAATAGACAGTAGATAAAATCGATTATATTTAAGCCTTAAAACAAAATGTCGGAATTTCAACCTTAAGAAAGGATTTTAGAGCATATTTTGTTAAAAAAGATGACTGTTTTTCTTTAGCAATCTATTCAAATAATTTCCAGCTAAGGAAAAAGAAAGGATTAAATTTATGTAATATCTTAAAGAATATTAAGAAATGAACAACTTAACAAACCGTCACTTTTTTAGTAAATTGTCCTGAAATAACAAATTGAATATTCTCACTAATTTCTTTAAAAAGTATATACAATCTCACAACTCCTTTCCTAGTAAAAATAAACCTATTTCTATAAAAACATTTAAATACTCCCTAATTGAGAGAAACTATATTTAAAAACAAAACAAAATAATTGAAATTTTAAATACTGTATTTTATAATAATAATTAAAATATTTGTTTGCTTTTGGCTGCTTTGTAAATAATAAAATTTCAGCTAAAACAGATTTACAAAGATCAAAATCTCCATGAATAACACTTGTAGTGTTGTTTTATTGGGATACTGCAGAATGAACCAAATAGACGAAAAAAGTTCTTAATCAAAAGAACTTTTAGAAGCTGGAGTTTCAAATGAGAGCTTGTTTTACTTTTGTTGAATAGATCAATTGATTGATCTCGAACTTTAATTATATTTAAAAAAAATGTATTTAGTTGTCTTGCTTTTTCAAGAATCAAGCCTTTATTAGATAGGTAGTGCTTGAAAAGAATCACAATATTAATACTTAAATATATCTAAGTAATGTCCTCGAAGATACTTTAAAATGGTCTTTTTTGTTCCCCAAATTTATTCTCCAATATTAGTATTGGCACTTGATATAATAACGAGAACAATTTGAAATATAAAGTAATAATTATTCTTTTGTCCAAGTAAGTCCGCTCTTTGAAGACTTAGCCCGACTATTGAACTTAGACCAAGACAGAGCCGAAGCCGAGAATAAAGCCCCAAAGAAAGAAACGCTTTTCTTCTACCCGGTCTACCGGAATCCCAAGGTCCACTACTTTAACTGGAGCCTTTGACATAATTCCAGTTTAATCGTTGGCCATTTTCACAAAGTCCCATTTAGTCGAGGCTTTTTTTACTCCATTTTGTTTCGGTATTACACAATTCAAGACCCGCCTTTCGATAGAGTATGCGCAGTTGGTTTTTACTTTTTGATTCCATTTTTTTTGTTTTTGTTGTTTATCATGATAGGTTCGGCGTGCCTGAAAGCTATTATGAGCGAAACCTTATGCGTTTAAATATGCAATATGCACTTTGTTCAATTTTATGCCTCCGGTCACGACTTTGTAATGTAGGAATATAATCGGCTATAAACTTCTAAAGAAGTAATTACAATCTTAAGCAAAAGGTTAATGCATTGATGAAACGTTAGTCATAAAGAAAACTGCTTTTATTGGAGTAAAATGAGCATACTCTGGATTCTTTTGATGTTATTTCATTAAAAAAAAAATATAATGGAAGTAATTTAAATGATCCCATGAACAGAATTGTTATGTTGATTTCTATTTAGACAAGTATCCATATTTAGAACTTGAAGAATTTAGGGGTGATAGAATTCGTACATAGGACAATGCAAATGGAATGTTCAAGAGGTGTGGCAGTGGCAAAATCTTCTTTTGTATTGATTTCATACCTTCATAAAGCTTCAAGCCAATATCCCATTGCCTGAAAAAGTGCTGGAAGTCTTCATCTGTCAGATCATTCAGAACCTTAATAAAGGAATCTCAATGAGTACAATCCCACCAATTTCGAAAAAAATACTATCACTGCTTTGAATTTTGATTTGTTAATTCCAGCTTTTTTCGATTTTTGGTGAAGTTAGGATCTTCTAGTGCATGAATTGGCGGTTCGTTTCAGAATCATAAGTTAAAATAACGCGATTTGTCAATGTGCATTAAAAGGAACAATATTTGAATCTCTTGAAACTGGAGAAGTGAAAACGGCACTGGACCTGAAAGAACTGACGGAAGAAGACTGATTGTTCAGACAGTGGAAAATTCACATGAAGGATTCACAGTAAGGATAAAGGAGGGTTCAATGTTGAAGGTAATAATTAAAATAAAATGTTTTACAGCATTAGTCTATTTATTTAGTAGCCACAGATTGAAATTAAGAATGTGGAGAATTGCACATATACGACCATTATATCGCCGCCAACACGTTGGTAATTGAAAAACCTATAAGCAATAAAACTTCTTTTGACGCGATGCGTAATCATGCATTCGAACAGCATATCCGACTGAAGAACAGACCATCCTCTAGGATCGAATTAATGGCCGAAGCAGCCTAGGATAATATCCTCTGCCGCACGATATCCATCACTCCGACCGGACAAAAAGGTCCTGAAGAAGGATCGCAGAATACATTGGTCCTTTGGTGATTGTGGACTGAGGGCCACTTTCCAACAGTCGATGGCCATAAGTCATCTCGCAAACGGCTCTTATATACAAATCACTCTCTCCCGCTCTAACAGCCACTTTCCCTGCTAGCCTTCGCCGTTTTTGTTTGGTCCAATTTCTTTCGAGCACATCCTCATCCGTCCTGTAATGGCTAAGCGTATTCGGAGGAGGCATTATGGTAAGCGAAGACTATTGTTCGAGTACTTAATTTTCTTTATTGCTTTGATAAGGCTGTAAAGGTTTCGATTTCTATTCACAAGATACTCGAATATTACGGACTTATAATATACACGCGAGGCTTGATAAAGTCACGTGCTTAGCAGCAGGCAGCTTAGCTCGTTGGATTGTTTAATCAATGTCGTGACATGATCACTTTCTCCTCCTCGAGAGTATGTCATCCCTCGGTCAAGTCATAACTGATTGGACACAGCCATTGTGCAGCTCCTAATGAGAACACCTACCACGGAAATATCACAGGAACGTAACTCTAGGAGAGAGGTATGATTAATCCGAAATAAACAATCAGATGAGTCACTTATTTCCAAAGTGGACCCTAATCATTTTTTTTTTTACATACAGATCAGTATCATTCCTTAAGTAACTATTGAATTCAATGGTGTTATTACTTTATTTAAAAAAAGGAACCCAAATATTTAAAAAATTGATCTGAAAATAAGGTAATTTTCTAAATAGTCAGTGATTTTGGGAAATATATGATTATGTAATATTTTTATAATCTGAATTATAACGATAGATTTATCATTTTCGCCTTTCAAATCTTTATGATTGTTTTACTTTTCCATGACGCTCTGACGTTGAGTTCCTTATCAATGAATTATAAATTCTGTCCAATCAATAAAAAGATTCAAAATCAAATTTCATTTCAATTTTTTTTCTATGAGTGATCTGGATTGTATTAAAAAAATCCAATCAGAATATAAAACAATTGCTTCTAAACGCATTATTGTTTCTATAAAAAGCAATAAAGTATCATTTTTTATATACAGGGTGTCTCAGTTCTTAATGATCAAACTATGGGAGATGATTGCAGACAAAATATATAAAAAAAAAAATTCATTTGATTTGATTCATCTGATGACCAATTTTGTGTGGTCTCGTTTTTTATTAAATAAGAAGAAATTGCTCAAAAACTTTTCAAGATAATAAAATTCTAAGAACACCATCGTAGAGTAGGCGACATATTTTATTGGAAAACATTTATTAAATTTACTAAATTCAATGATAAAAGGGACTTTCAGGAAGTCTAATACGGCCACTGTACTTCTGCAGCCACAGTACCCATACATGAGCAGTGTATCTCTGTACAGCGGCTGTAATAGACCACCTTGAAAGTCCCATAGTAAATTTAATCACTGTTTAAATTTAAATTAAAAAAAAAACAAATTTGGCTCTTTACAATGGTGTATTTATAATTTTATTATCTACAATAGTTTTTGAGCGATTCTTTCTTATTTAATAAAAAAAAAAAATCTAACCACACAAAGTTGGTCTTAACTTCTTTTCCGTTCGGTATGACCCCATGTATCAAATTCATTTTTTTTTTTTTGGAAATTTTATCTATTATACCTCCCCTCCCACCAGTGTTTGACCATTAAGGACTTATGCATCCTGTTATATATTTTTCTTTTCCTTTCAGAGTAATACCGTAAAAAAACAAAATCATGCTCCCCTAAAAATAAAATACTAGTAGTGTTAACTATTGTATATTTGAAATATAAAAGGATTTGTGTCATTACTTTTGTTCAATGATTATAAGTTAATCTCATTATGTCAGGACATAATTCTTTTAACAATAAACTTATCATACTAGCCTAATTTATTACTGCACTTTTTTACCAAGTTTTATAGTGGACAATGCCCTTTTGTCCCAAGGATCGTGTTTAATCAAGTATTTTAGAACTATATTTCTGTTCATGTAAAACAACATTAACGGTTAATAGTTTCCATTAGGAAATATGATGGATAGTTGGTGATGTAACTAGGCCAGCTGACAGAAGAAGGAAGGCAAGAGGTTGAAGACCATGGAAAGTGTAACGGATCGGAAAACTGGGGAAAACTCGCTTTTACCTAACCGATATCGTGTACCGGCTTAAGTATTAAGATTATCTTTAACAGAGTGTTTTGCGAAACTGGGTAAAGTGGATTCTAATGAGCTGTTGGCTTCCTAATGTAGATAGATCGCTTTAAAGTATTATTTTGTTTATTATTTAAAATAATTAAAAATCTCAACAGATTGAAAGATTCGGAGTGAAGGATATCAGTTTCCCCCTCCCAGAGATAAAGGTAATTAAAATTTTTGAAATAATTTTATTTTATATGTTTTACATTTGTACCTTAAACTAAACTAGATTAGTCATATAATGAATGTCTTTGTCATATAATACCCGCATTATAATAAATATATAAATAAATAATATATACACAAATAAATAATCATCAATAATACATAATGAAATAATTTTTTATTTTATAATTTGAAAATATTAGAGTGCTTCCATTGGGTAGTTTCTCAACAAGTGTTTTCATGTTATTATATTCATATGTTCAAATTTACTAAATATATTTCTTTTATAGAGTTGTAAATATCATTAAGAAATGAAAATAAAAATCATTTGAAAATCATTTCCTTAAAGGACCTAAAATTCAAACACTAAGGAACCCTCCCCCCCTCCTCCTGTCACTTCTCCTTCCCCTTTAATAACATTAAATTTATTTCTGAAACTGTTTTAAATAATGTAGGTAATGTTTGAATTTTATTTCATCTAACATATGTTCAATACAGTTATTTTATTGATAGGCTAAAATTAATTATTTTAATACGTGTTGTATTTTTTAGATTTTTAACAAGTCATAAGTGTCCCTGAAAATCGATCGGCACAGGGGCCTCTCTAAGCCGGCGTCCGTAGCAATTGCCACGATTATTCTTCCTTAAGATCAGCACTGATGAAACCTACCAGGTCCGGTGTTTAATAAAATAAATTTATTTATGTTATAATTTTTTATTATTATTTATATAATAGTGTAAATTACTTTAAGAAATTACTGAATCCGATCTGCGTCATCTGCTAAATTATGGAATATTAAAAAAGTCATTAGATGATACTGTCCCCCATGAACAAATCATCTGATTATATGTTAATTATTTTAAACTGTTCAAATTTAACATAAATAAATTCGTTACTTATTACTAAACAAAGGCACATGAGGGAACCATGATGAAAATTAAAAAATAACTTAAATTATCCATGGATCCTTTCATATGTAAAACATTCGGTTTACAGTGTCATATTAAAATTATTAAGAATTTCACATTACATAATTAAAAATAAACTAAAAATAAATATAAATAAACTAAATAAAAATAAAATCAAACCTAAAAAAAATAATAATAAAGGTAATATGGATACTCTTACCACATAATAGTAATTTATTCTTGATATGAGAAAACTCACCTGAAAAATAAAATATATAATTAGTAAGAAAATATTATATTAAAAAATAAAATTATTTGTTTGACTAATATCAGTATTATTTTTTATTTGGATTTTTTTTTTTAGGTGACACAGTTTTTTAAAAATATTTAGATGTGTTTGCCTAAGAGAAATCTAACTGAAAAGAGACTTCAAATAGAAATTGTAGAGAAAATTGTAAACACCTATGCAATCTCCAAAATAAATTTGTATTATTTCGTGAATTTAAATTATTCTAATTAATTTTGAAGAAAATGATGTTTTGGATGATCAGTCAGAAATAATATGGCAAAAGAGTTCATGCAATCTCTTCGAACACCCCTAATGAAGGCCAGAACTTCAGGTCGAAACATCGGCAAATGTTAAAATAAATATTATTATTTATTTTTGCCATTTTATTTCTGACTGATCACCCCAACTATCCTTCTCTTCATTGTTAATGACAGTCAACCATCAACCCACAATTTATTTTATTTGTATTTTCAAAAGAGAAATTGATAACCTGATAGCGAAAAATGGAATACCAAGATCAAGAAAGTCATGATGAGAATAATTATGTTAAGCCGAATTCTTCCAATTTTATATACATGGTACTTTATACACGGCTACCTACTAGGTAATATAGAAGGGCTTACGTGTGAAAAGTATACAAAATTTTATACCTCAAAAAGTTAAAAAAAATACTAATACTACAAGAGTTCTCTATGCAAACAAACCATTAAGACTAGAAGTGCGAAAACGTTAAAAGAAATATTGAAATACGATGGAGTGTTTCTCTATTCAAATTTGTTAAGATGAAAAACCTTTTTTCTTTGCTCTCCTTCCTCCCCTTTTCGTCAATACGCTTTTTTTTTTCTGGGCCAGAGGACAGGATTGCCAGAGTTAAAAGCGAACTCTTAATTAGTCTTTCATATTATCTTCTGTTTATCAGGTTTGCGGGCAACGTGTGTTTTGCTCTCTAACCACCCCTCGGGGATAGAGGGAAAAATAAATTTAAAATGTTTTTGTTTCCAACTTATGTTATCTAAATATATATAAATGTACTAAATTAATACACATAAATTACTTAGTTAATCGAATATTCCTATATTTATAATTGTGGGCAGTGGTTGACTGTCGTGAATAATGAAGGGAAGAATAGTTGGGGTGATCAGTCAAATAAAAAGGCAAAAATAAATGATAATATTTATTCTTGCCTTCTTATTTGACTGATCACCCTAACTATTCTTCTCTTCATTCTTCATTCCTATATTTCATTCGTTGATATACCTATGGATCCAAAACTAAGAGGATATAAATCTTATACGAGTGTTACTGTTATCACCCTTTCTCAGTTTCCAGTCACAAAAATCAGTTATGTTATGTGTTCCGTTTTACTGAAGTTATATGGATTGTAGAATCACAGGTGCCTATTTTACCCAAGAGCGATGGCCTTGACACCTTGTCTCTGTCATTTTCTCTCCAAAACAAATTGCTTTTCTTTTCTTAAAACGGTACAAATGAAACCGACACTTTACTAATTATATTTTATTTACAATAAAACATGCTGTCTATAATATCATTTTCCTACTGTTCTCTGGTTTGAATGTTCCAAATGGAAATTATAAAAAAATATGGTTCCAACCGAAATTTTTTAACTCCTTTCCATTGTTGCGGGCGCCACGTCATTTCCTTCGGGACACTCCTTCCTTAAATCAACCTATTTAATTACACACCACTAAGTTTAAATATCATGTTTACATGTTTATGTTATCAGTAAAGTATTATCAAATTTTCCTTTGAGCACTGGCTTTGATATTGGAGGAGAGAGAGTATGGAGTCCCTACATCAGTGTATGGCTAATTCGGCAGATCTCGTCTATTAAGCAGCCACCTTACAACTTGGCAACTTACACTTACATGTCAAGCGGTTGTTCGCTCATGAGGCGCTATGATAAGATCTCTAAGCCTTTTGCGCTAAATTTCACTGACACACTTTTGGATTCAACTGGCCATGAAGGTCCGAGCTCTGAGGCCGTAAAGTTCTAACCCAGCGGTTCCTTTGCGAACTGATTTTATCGGCACGAACCTTGAAAAAGGTCAAGTGCACATTTGGCTAAGCGACTGTCGGAACCACGAACGTTGCTCAACGTGAGCTGCTCGATAAAACAAAAAAAAAGCTAGCGGTCGCCGTTCACGATCCGAATTCGTATATAATTTTATATACTTAAGCCACGTGACCTTAGGTCTCTATAAACATCATAACTGAACCCCGACTTACCAGCTTCAAAATGCACTCTTCTATTAAACTTACTTGAGGGCGAAACTATTCTGAGACTAAATATGTGTTGATGCAACATATACAGTGTGTCTCATAATGAGGATGACCGAATTCAGAGAGGTGATTCTTGACAAAATTTCCAAAAAAAAAAATGTTTGTTCGGTGTATGAGCCAATTTGGAACAGAAAAGAAGTTAAGGAGACTTTTGAGCTGTTAAACAACGTCGTTGTTTTTCATTCAATTACTGATTAAGGTTGTATTTTTTTATTATCCTACAAATGGACTACAGATATCTAACTTTTATAAAAACTTTCTTGTTTAGTAAGCATTAATTGTATATCAACTTAGTTGCAGAATAAAGTTGAGGATCATCTCTGTAAGAATTTTTGTGATTTGATATTCTGTTCATTTTTTTCTATCAAAAATCTATTTGCGCCTATCGACTTGTTGACAATCAGCAAATGTGATGGCGATTCATGAAATAATGACATGACAGGCATGGAGAAGGAAAGTATTCAGCAGTACTTCTACCCTAATTTGTTCTAATTACTTTGGTTGTTTAAGGAAGGGGATTTCTCATAGAACGCCTTTTTAGTCTCCTCCTCATGTTCTGAGATATATCAGCTTATCTCTTATTAGTCTGTTATTATGTCCGTTTAAATTAGTATAAAATCGTTGATAAAGGGTCGTTATATGTTGGTCAACTGTTGGAAGGTGGAGGTCAGTATGTAGAGTTTTGTTAGTCACGTACCAAGTTTGTTGAGTCGCAATAATTTTGAATGAAAGGTTTGAAGTTTTTGTAGGTGGGACTTTTTAGCGATACCGTGTATTTGTGATGAATACGTCCATATGGGTTTAAGTAAGTATGTATATGTATTCAGTTTCTGTTTTAGTTATAGTTTTGCAAGAAAAGAATAAAGTAGTTTAATTCGTTTGTTAAGTGTCTTACGTTTCATTTTAACATACGGGCACCATGTCATCCTTCTGTCGAAGGTGAGTCCAAGGTCTGTCCCTAACCGTGAAATTATTATAAGGCAAATTAGACGGTTAGAGGTAGAATATCAAATCATATAATGTTTCACAAAGAGGGGAATTTCCACTTTTTTCTGCAACAAACTTCAATTATGTTGATATACAATTAAATCTTACTAAACAAGAAAGTTTGTATAAAATTGAGATATGAGTAGTCCATTTGGAGGATGATAAAAAATATCACGAATAATGAATAATTTAATAAAAAACAACGACTTAGTTTAGCAGCTCAAAAGTCACCTTTGAATAGTTTTGATGAAGAAAAACTTTATTTGTACGAAATGAAATTTGTCTAGTTTACTATGAGGCAACTGTTAATTACTTAAATTAAATATGTTTTGTGTTATTGCTTTCTATGAAAGAGAAAAAGTGACCAACATACGAATCACAAAATCGGCTCATGCATCAAGTGGACTTTTTTGTTGACAATTTTATCTAGAATTCTTACATGTACTTTAATTTGTTTTTTAACTATACTAAATCTAGCTAATTTAGTATGCGTATTTGGATTGAAGAGAATCAAACGCATCTTTGGTTAAAGCAGGAGGTCAAACACCGTTGATGTCCAAGGTCAGGTGCTTTAGTGCGTAATTCTCAACCGTTCATAATTGACAGTTATAAGAGTAATTGACGAGCGGTTGAGAATTAATTAATGGTTGGATTTAGCCAGAACGACAAAGAATCTTCTTGTACTGAATTATTTTAAAAATAGCTCAAGAGATTCATGGCCATACCTTCGGTTTTTTAATAATATAATAATCAGCTACAAAAAGGTTTCAGCAGATTAGTATGAAAGGAAGGTATCGAAAAGTACACGTCAACGTCCAAAAGAATGGAGATGTGTTGATGGGAACAATGATGGTGTTGAGTAAACGATCCACCGATTGAGGCATGCAACTTGGCGAGCAACCGCGAACTTTCAATGATAAGCTTTCAATCCGCACCTGTTGGAACATCGCAATGAAGGCCAAGCACGCGAACAAACCATCAGTTTTCAACCGAACAAAGAGGTCGTCCAAGCCACGTGTTGAAGCAACACTTGAAGGTGCCTCGCATGAGCAATGGTCCCATTTCACAAGATGGCCCATAAAGGTTAACATTAATTAAGTGTTTGTAACGGTTGGATACCGTTGTCATTCATAGAATTTATTGATAGTTAATATCAGAGGCCGCTAATGAATTCCTTTAGGTTATTAACATTGAAATCAAATGTTAAATCCTTCTATTTTTCTATTTCTATTGTTTCTTGTCAATTTTTACATTAAAACGTATTGTTGTTACTTTAAAATGTAACAACCAATTTAGTATTTCTGCTGTGTTCTCAACTAAGATCCTATATATTCGGAATAAAGGATCAAGAGCAGTCTAAAAATAGGTGCAGTGGAAGATGAGGGTACTTTCCAATTGGTTCGAGCACTCAGGTCAAAACGTTTAGAAGATTATAGTTACTTTTAAAATTGTTGCTTCATGCATTATATTTATATATATATATATATATATATATAAAATGCATAAAGTTAACGTGGTTTTATGAATAAAGTTATTAGATAATATGAATATAAATATAAATATAAATGAATAATATGAATAATTATGAATCATATAATTAATTAAATTTAAAATAAATTAAATTAAATAAGTACTTTAATGAATTTTCTTTTAGATTCTCAGACTCATGCTACCTCAGGATTCAAGAGACCTGGTAAAATATTAGGTTTTCATAATTAATGTTTTTTTAGGTTTTTATTCATAGAATATGATTAGGCATATCGTATAAAATGTCCACTTTGTAAATACATATATATACACGCATGTATACATTACAATAGCTATACCAAATGGAAAGGGGCCAGGATTAGCACCGGATTCCAATATCGAGAAGTGGGGACTCTACATATTTTAAAAGCCACCATTTTTTCAATCCAAAATCACTAGGTCTTTCGTATTGGAAAATGTATATTCTACATAGATTATTACCCAAAAAACAAACTTTAGATAAAATTTATTAAAATGAATTGTCAACAACTTGATTGAAGTCCTCTAATTCTAATGACACAAAAACATAATTGACTTAAGCTGTCGTTATTTTTTCTCGGGGATTACAGTCTTCCAGTTTCAGTCCATTGGAATATCCGTATATTTTCCGAAAAAAAGTGAAGATGGAATGTCCATTGTTGGGTAAGGATAAGTTGGAATTGCCATTTACGTATCAAGGATTCGTTATACTGTTTAAGTTATTTTTTTGAAAATATTGCTTTTTATATGCTTTTTTAAGGAACTTTATTTCTTTGAGGCGAGTGTAATTTCGTTCTTAAGTGACTAAGTATTTAATTTCTTTCTAAGTATCTAATTTTCAGTAATTAAAATTATGAGTAGTTTTCTTTTAGGGTGTTCCGTAACATTTTAACATATGTAGAGCCACAAGTAATCCTTCAGTTGAAGGTGTCCTAGATAAATTGTGGAATTTCGCTGTTGTAAATTAGTGTTTCAGCGGTAGTGGAACCTACAATTTTTCTAAGAAAATAATAACCAATTATGTAATTTTTTTTTAATTTCTAAATTTAAATTTTCCTAATCCAAATTAGTAGCCGAGAGAACCGGTAAGACACAGATGACCTAGAGCGCCCTTGCCGACGGCACACTTGGATCTAACGGTCCTCCTACACCGCTCTGCCTTCTTAATTGTCTAAGACATCGAAACCTCTCAGCCTCTGGACCAATCCGGGGCACCTGGGAGGATCCATTTCACTTGGGTCTAATCTGATCACCGATAGGCTCATCGATGTTTTTATGTCTCCAAAAATTCGGGATGCTTTCTTCAAATTATATAATCAATATTTGAATAAATTTATCTTCATATTGAGGAAAGATTAATTTAAGTTTTTAAACAAAAGAATGTCTACTAATACGAGTCAGTAGTGGATCCAGAATTTATTTTTTCGGTGAGCTTTTCGTTTTTTTTATTATAATATGTGGCTAAAGCGCTCTCGGTCAATCTCCACTGGCTTTAGTACCAGTGACGCGATTGAGAGAGTAGCGCAGGGATCTCCTGGGATCTTGCTTTTTCTTATAGATTTGGAAGGACAAGCCTGCGACGGAGTTTCCTCACCTTATTGTAAATAGTGTATTTAGGTATGTCCGTGTTTTTTTCAATAGGTATATTGCATTGCTAAGACAGGTAACATTCCCTAAGACGGGAATGTCGACAGTGGTTTTGGATCCTTTTCCTTAATGAAGTTCCGCGAGAGTTTTGGACCGAGAGAGTTCCACGTGAGATGGCATTGGTTCGGAGCTCGAAGAACGATACCAAACTCAACAAGGAGCTTCATGGAGGGCCTTGGTGACGACATAAAGGACTTGGCCAAGTTGGCAGAGAATGTAATCCTCGACTCCCTGGGAATCATCCACCGCCATGTGCATGGGAGTGGCTACGGAGAGAGTTTGTTCATGTGAGGGAAGCTTGCATGTGTTACACCATTTTTATATTATTTATTGAACACTCCCACTGTATTATATGAATTAGGTTAGAAAGAGTGAGGAGGAATAAGAGAAATGTATAACTGGAAAGAAGGAAAAGAAAGGGATGTAAAATGCTAATGAATGAATGAAAGAAACTGTCAAAAAAAATTTTAAAAAATGATAAAAATAAAAATAAATAATACATTTATATATAAAAATATATTTTATAGTATGCTCATATATATTGTTCATACTGTATATTTGTATTTTAGTTTTTAAAATGTATCTATAATGATTAATAAGTATGCTGTGTTTGTAGCAACCCTATATGACTGCGTTTTTTTTTTTTTTTTTTTATTAAGTGTTTAATTAATCAATATAATTGGGGGTTGGGGGTTTAAACCCTTTTATGAAAAGTGATTCACTCTATTTATTTTAAATTTTTAATTGTATTTACTTTTTAATTATTATTTAGTCATTATTTTGCTGCTGTTCATTTTATATTTTATTTATATATAATGTGTATGTTGTCCATCAGATTGAACGGTACTTAATAAATTAAAAAAAAAAAGTATTATAACAGTAATTACTGTGAAAGAAAAAGAAAGAAGCTATGAAACATTTTATTCAAGTTGCATTAGAAGTGAATTTTAAAAAAAGGAATAGAAAAACCTGTAGTTACAGGAGTAATAATGCTTTTAGAAATAATGTTTTTATATTCGTTTCCTGACGAGTGCTTATATTTACGACTAGTGTTGCCCAAAATCGGTCTTGGTCTTGGCAAGACCAAAACCAAGGCTGGTAAAAAAAATCGATTATAACCAATATACTTTTGTATTTAACTCTTCCAGTTTTTCTTTTGGGCTTGGCTAGGTTTCTCCTATCTAAAAACATACTGTAATATCTCTATAGTAATAAGCTAATACTGTTGCGAGACTCTTGCGCAAGACCAAGACCTAGACTAAGACTGAGTTTGCAAGACCAAGACTCGTCTCAGTTTCGCATTTGAGCATTATTTACGACATAATTTTAAAAGACTGCGATCGCGATTGTTTAAATATTTAGATCAGATCACACATAAAAACAAATGAGGCGTTAACATGGGAGTCAAAAAGATAGTAATTCAAAAACTATAATATTACAGATTTTTCATAGAAAAGGCGTAGAAGAAGGATCAAGTCACAACTGGGAGTGGTTTAGTTTCCATGAACGACTTTTTTATTTATTTATTGAGTAATACAATATTCTGTTACTTGAACAATAATTATAGCGAGATAAGATTACATCCACACTATATATATATGTATATACAAAATGTGAAATAAACGGAAAAAAATAATAACTAAAAAGAATATTTATAATAACTTAAAAGATAAATATATTAAAAAAAAAAAAAGACATACTTATGTATACTATGTATAATCACATGAGAAAAGTCCGAGCCAGAATTGTCCCTCCAGATCTGGAGGAAAAAAATTACCAAAAGGATTCTGTAAAATTACCGTTTCCTTACTACATTTTCCATGCCAACGCCACAAATAGCGACTGATGAAAAAAAAAAGTTTTCTTTTAGAAGTAGAGGTCATATCCCCGTGGATCCGCCATTGATGCGAGCATATTTGTAAGTAACAATTCAACTATAGATTCGTTTATCAATAGCTCAAAACTTGACCAAAATACAATCTGTACTGTATGTAACATAATGTAAGTAACATATTCAAACATATGATAATAGAAACCCAGAGCTTTAAAAAGGTTTTTGTAGAACATGATCTGGTTCACCCGAGAAAAGTAGGATATTAAAATTTTGTGGTTTTTTTAACATATTAATTTTATTTAATTAATTAACCTTCTCTGATGTCCAAACACCAGGTAAATTTAATAAAAGGAATCCAATAGATTTTTTTTTACTAAACCAAAAATGGTCATTATATGTTACATTGTCCCAATCACACGTTTGTTTCATGAATGAATCATCAGCTAAAAAAACAAATTTTAAAATTTTTTTTTCAAAATTGGTTAGTGAGCTTCAGGCTAATAACGTAAACTTTACCTTAATTTCCTACGCTAGATTTTGTATGAACGGTCGTTTCTCTGTCTCCATGCTTCCAAAACAAAGAATACTTTGAAATGAAATGAAATGAAAAGATCTCCTTTCAGCCTATTTGATTGCGGGAAAACTTCTATAAAACCATTAATGTTATTGGAAATTCAAACAGTCTCGTTATCTCTTTTACTTACACAATGCGCAAGTGACTCTGCGATCAAATTGGCTGAAAGGAGTCCTTTTTCATTAAGTTTTATTAAAGTATTTCTTTTTTGACGGAACGTTCAAGTGGAGTTAAAGGAATGGCTATGCAAACCACCCCAAGTGTTCTTCGCTTACGGTATATTTACCAAAACCATACGGCGTACTAGCATGAGTACGAAAACAACCCATTCGGTACACACATGCGGAAGGTGACTCCCAGTGCGTAGCGATGTAGCGTGTCCACTCACACGTCGTAGAGGACAATGTCTTTGTACCCGGCCATGTTGCCTCCTTTGTCCACAAGACGAGTAGGAATTTTTTTTTGGGAGGAGCGCTAACATTTCCCCGGAATTCGACTCAACGGGCCGCTATTGAATAGGAGAGCTGTCGTGAATGTTGAGGATGTTATTGGTCGATTGACCTGTCTGTTTTACATCTTCCTCTCTAAAGGGAGGCATCCGGGGCCAAAGGATTCAGGAGGTGCTTCTGGAATAACTAGGAAGAATAAATACCAGGAAGTAAAGCGTAACACAGTGAATCGATTTGGTAAAACTAACAAACGCACAAGGTATACAAATGTGCATAAAACCCAAGCTGAGTCCCAACAACAACTTGCATAATAAAAAAAAAAAATTTACTGTCAGTTCCTTGTCATTCGACAATACGTGATTCTATTTTATTGTATACAACAATAAAATAAATAAACAAAATAAAAATTCAGTAATTTATCAACAACAAAGCTGGACAAAGATATATATGTTTTTAACATTGCATTGTCAAAGAATAAAATGGAGGATTTGAAAAAAAAAGAAGAGTAATTTAACATTATTTCATGAATATGTTAATAAATAAAAACGCTCTTCTGTCCCAGAAATATCCTTTCTTATGGAATTTTAATTTATATGTCGGCCATCTGATCTTCATCAGATCTGAAAAAAACATTTTTTTATATAGATTTTGTTCAATATATAACTTTTTACATAAATATCTATTTATCTTTTAAAAAAAATATAATTTATAACAATAACCTGATTTTCTAATTACCACAATATCTTTTTTATTACAAACAGTTTAAAATTGTTTTCGTCTATTTTCAATAATCGAATAGACTATGGTCATTTTATTTAAAAAAAACAAACTTTATTTAAGCTAAAAATGAAATTACATATAAAATTTAATAAATTATCAAACAACTTAAAACATTTATAATTTTTTTTTTTGTAGCGAAACAATTTAATTAAATGAACTTTCTTTAATAATTCGATCCATTTTTTATTTTTAGATATATTTTAACTCTAATCGATGGAGGAAGCGGGGGAGGTTTCTTTGGTATCTGCTACAATATTGACTTTTATATGTAAAAGAAGCAATTTTACATATAAAACTATTGTAAAGAATATATTTTAAACAATTTAAGAGTCATAAGTAGTGATGATAAAAAACAACAACATTATCCTGTTTGTTATTGTATTTTGTTTATTATGTCTGTGCAATGCGTTTAATTTTTTGGTATAATTTATAAATCATATTTGTTTTATTTCATAAAAATTAAAAATCCAACGATATATCAACTAGATTAATATAACAATACAGTAATTTCAAAAGCGACATGGCCTTCTATAGCGCTTACTCGACCTCCACTGGCTTTCAATACGGAATTGGGAAAGAAGCGCCGCGATCTCCTGGAGTTAGGTATTTTCTTTATGTCTGAGGAATGAGATTTGTTCACCGTTTCCTTGATTGGTTACAAATAGCGTATATGTAAGTATATTAAAGTCTGTAAGCCAATATTTAAGATGTTTATTTTGCTTTTTAACTTTAATGTTAACTTTTTATTTATTTATCACTTATAATATTTATTATATACTGTAACTTTTTATGTACAATATACTCCGAATATATACGTTTATTGGTCAAACCGAATATTATAACCATGGTTGTCAAGTCCTTCCAGATAACCCATATATAATGCTTCTAAAGAACGAAAACCTCTCAACCCGCGTGTAATGTAACCCGTGGGTTTGAACTGGGTAAGAATAAACATCATAAGCAGAATAAAAGTCACAAGTCTTATTCCTTATGCAGGATGATGTAGGCACATGTCGTTTTTATCTGTATTTACGGCTTTGTTCGTCGTAAAGGCTGGGTATTGCTGAGGAGTGTAGTCTTTGTTCATTGGCTGTCTCGAACCAATGGGAGGCTCTTACCCTCGCTCACAGCCAATCGCTTTCCGTTTTATTTCTGGCCTAAGTGAAATATGCGGCTTGCTGGCATTCTTCGAGTTCCGGACTTTCCGGTCGGAGGCGGCTTTGAGTCAACCGTCGTCGCATTCTTCTATTTCAGCTATATTATTATCCAAGTGTATATAAAATAGACGCATGAGCATATTGGAGTGAATTATTTTCGTTTTGAGAAAATATTTAGTAATATTAATTTTTGTCTCAGAATATATAAATGTCACTATTTAATAAGGGAATAGATAGAATTGATTACTAAAATTAACAAGTAGTTTAGGAAGTAGAAACCAAAGAAAGACCGACGTTTTTTATAGTTGTTTTTATGCCTACTGCAATCCATTCTGAGCACGGTAAAGGAACGAGAATTTTAATAGTCACATAAATTGAAATTGATAGAGTTTCCATGTTTGGATTGTTATCGAGTTGTGAAATTCCAAGCACTATTGCTAAACCTGCCTGAGTTCAATTCCAGCTGTTGGTATTTTCAAAATATTGGAATTATGTTATTATTAATAAATGGTAAAAGAAAGCGTCAAGTCTCTGAAAAAGTAAGAAATAAACGAACTGCCAATTCGTGTCAGAAATTTACCCATCATCAAGACAGAAAGCCAAAATATCACATTAAATCTCTCTGCATTCTTCTTAATTTCCCTTTTAAACTTGTGTGGTTTCAGAAAATGTAGTGATGTGGCCTTTTTATCTCACTTGTCTTTCGTGTATTTGTGGTAGAATAGAAACTGTTAATTGTTAACACAATAACCTCCAATTGCGATTTTATATTTTGATGAAACATTCTTTAATGAATTATTTTTGAAGTTGTATCTATTTTTGGAGTCCAAAGCCTTTGAAACATTCTCATTTTTCAAATGTACCTACTATTTCCATACTATGCCTATTATTGTCATTAAATAAAAAAAAGTTAACTTTTATATATGGAGAGGCCAAGATAATACAGAAATACCAGAGTCTGCTTATTATTAAGGTGAAATTCAGAATGCAGTGGATTTTGTTTCGTACATGCATTTCATTTTATTTACTTTGCTATATACAAGACTAAGAAATATCGTCTTCGAAAGGAGGGAAAGATCCACCTTAACTCAATGTAGTGGTGAGAGACATGGGAATATCTCGGGCCACCAATTACAAATCTTACGGAGCTTCACTGAGAGGCCATCATGATACATACAGAGATGATTATATTTTCTGTTTATGAAGGCGTAAAGGCATATTACTTTTTTCGATAAGATTTATTCATGTAAATGGTTTATAAAAACTATATTAAAGAAATTTTATTAATGAGGTTTGAACATAATGCCTTGAGTTTCATTCTGTGTAAGTGCGAATGTATTCATCTCTTACACTAAGTTAAAATATTTGTATACGTCAATATTCCAAATAATCATTCAGGGTATTTAGGATGGACACACAGTTAGGATCACAACCCATTCGCTTAGGATGGAATGGTTTATTTATCGGATTGTGCTTTTAATAAATTATATTTTTTAATTTGATATATTTGAACGTATAACGTTTAGAGAGCATATCAAGCCCAGACAAAACATCAACCGCTTTGCTTCACAGAGGGCAGAAGCCACCACAAACGCTCGACCCAGTAAGAGGTAATTAACAGAGCATAGAGGACCCTTTAGCCGCTAGGAGATGAATCGCATCAAGTGACTAATCCACAAGGCGAGACCGTTGCGGATCCGGTGCTACGGTATCCCCGCTCATTGCTATGCAAATTCGCTAACTGAGCTTCTGCTAACGCCTCTGAAAACTGTCAGGAGGAATACTGAGGCGCTGAGCTGCGTAACGGATCTGAGAACAGCCAAGCGGACACAACACCCATGTGCGATGGGTAATGCCGTCAAAATCAATTTATTTTATCGAAAGAAGCTTATTAACTAACTTCGTTCATTATTCACGTTATCGGTTACTGCATTTCCTGGCATCTTTATTATACCTACTTATACCATATAGTACGTGGTACAGACCCATTTTTATCGAATTATTAACATTCGACTGAAACAACATCGTAAATAGTTTCGTCTCATCATAACCTACAACTATTTTATTTCCGAAAACTCTTGGAAATGGAGAGTTTTCAAACTGGAAGGGGACAAACTTTGTCTATTTAATTAGCTACTAAAGAGGCGTAAATACCCATTTCCTTTCTACTTGGAACGTAAGATAATTTCATCACAAAATCGAGAGAAAGGGTGGCCTTCAAAAATATTGAGCCGTTTGGCGTGACCCTCTAATTTTCAAAATAATGAGGTGATATAGGACAAACGGTCCAATACTTTTGTAGACTGCTTTTTTTATCGATTTTGTAATCAAATTATCCAATGATCCAAGTAGAAAGCAAATGAGTATTTAAAAGGTTTTAGGACCTCATTAAATAGACAAAGTTTGCCTCCTTTCAGATTGAAAACGCCCCAATTCCAAGAGTTTTCGTACAATAAAATAGTTGTAGGTTACGATGTGATGAAACCATTTACGAAGTTTCAAATGGATGTTAATATTTACATGAAAAGGGATCTGTACCACGGAGTAATAGATGCCGATACCTATTGGAAAGGTATGGACGTGTCTTCCACCCTCAATGTTTAAATGATCCCATTCGTTTCCACTAGGGATAAGTTATCAAAATCCTGAAATAGATTTTGTCATCGAAAGAATCAATGATTTTGAAATATGAATGTGAAGATAAATATTGATTCTCAAGCACATAGGCCCAAAGAAAAAGAGGATATTTATCACTTTAAATTAAGTGATGGAAACACTAATTCATGAATCCTCCTTAGTAAAATTAATTTCCTGGTCCCTGCACATCTTCGTCATCCTCAGCTTTCTTCCATTCAATCAATTATGACTTCCATTCATCCATAGATCGGATTCAGCGAAATGCTAACTTGTATGCATCCTACATAGATTTCTTTAACGATTCGTGGCCCTGGTTTGAGAAGGTTCTAACTAACGAATTTGGGCAAAATGAGTTTACACTCAGAAATCATTCACAACAAAGTAATCAGTGTTCCAAATGAATGAATTTTAGTGCAGGTCCTATGGTTATAAGTTTGTAACCTAACGCTATTCACCTCCAATATGTGAACAGGCAAGATGAGTATATTTGTTCTTCTATCGATTAGATTTATATGCAACACCTACTTATAGATAAATGTCAGCTAACAGAAGTTTCATTGTATATTATTGATCATCTCCCACCCATAATCGAGATAGAACGACGCAGTGATATGATAAATCAAATAATGCTCTATGTTTTTTAGTTTATTTATATTTAGTTTATATTCATATTGTCTATTTATTTATAGTACAATACGCTTAGTTAACTTGTGAATGTAAATCAGTCTATATAAATATATATTATAGAGATGGAGATATAGTTGACTGCTAAAATTAATTGCTTTTCCTTATAGCACGATCATTGTTTCGCATTATATTTAGCGAACATTTATATAAAGTGAACAATTTTTTTTTATGATCTGTCGACTTTTTTTTTATGACTTAAAAGAGCTTTCAATTCTTTTTCACGCCATTTATAGCCTTTTTCATCGTTTTTATGATTTAGGTTTTTCTTTCTCGAGATAATGTTTTCTATTTTCCTTGGCGTTTATTTGTGTGATCTTTATTATTTCTGTCTGAGTGTTTAATTTTAACCTATCTGAGAATCTATGAGTTGTTTAGCCGATATCAGACACCACAAGATATATCAAATACACATATCTGTTAATTATTTCATATCTCTCATTATATGAAAAAACAAATATGTTCTAAAATTTTAAAGATGTATACGCTTTTAAAAGTATAGAATAATGTGTAGGTATCTACGATACAGCTTTTCAAAAGTTACATATTTATATTTACTAACTAAAATTAGAAAAAAACTTTAATGACTTGAAAAATTTCAAAATACTATTACAATCTTAGAGAAAAGTAAAATATAAGATGTAGATAAATAAATAGTTTTGACTAATAAGTCAGTAAAATAGCAATTAGTCAGAAACCAAAGTTTCTAATATCAAAACTTAAGGAAATTTTAAAATAATTTAATTACGTTTATTTAGAAAATTTTAAATTATAAATTATCAAAATATTCCCGAAATAAAAACAACTTGAAGAAATGGTTAAAATAATAATTAATTAATATTTTAAAATAGTTTTAATACAATTTATGATTTTCGAAAAATGAAAAAAAAGAATAGCTAACAAGATATATTTTTCCATTTTTTTCGTTGCTGATTTTTTTCTTTCCTTCGAGGAAAAGATACAGATAAAAGGCGGATAAAATACATCACCATAAACAACAAAAGGGCATTTGGCCACGAATATAAATCAGGGTTTAAACAAGAAAGCTCTTGAAGACATAAGGACTACAATCCAAACAGAGGGAAATAAAAGAAAACTAACAAGAACTTCGGGTGTGAACAAGGGCCCGTGGTTTATTGAAAGTGTTTCCCACTATCGGACAAGTCATTAGATAGCTGAGGAGATATAAAACTCGAAGGAGTAAAAGAAGAAGACTTCGAGGAAGGAATGGGCCACGAGCCCCAACGCCGAGCGAGAGATGAATATGTAACATAACCTCATGCCCTTCTTTTACCAATTAATGTGCTGATGACCTTGTTACATCGGTGAGGGGTTTTCGTCTTGGGTTTCCACGCTCTCTTGGAGTACAAGATCTTATCTCGGGAATTAAAAACTGTTATGGATATATCTTCAGGGTCCGACCACTTATTCAACATTGTTTCATTTTAAAACGGAATAACACTTGTAATATTTTTGAATAAAGAGAGAGGCTGAAGCCCGTCCACGCCTCTAAAAATAAATAGGGAAATCATTTATATTGGTCCATATTCCATATGGTATCTGATCTTAGCTAAATAGTTAAACAATTATAATTCACTCTTTTGTTAAATTATAACGAACATACAACAACTAAATGTAAATATGTGACAAAATCATAAATTTATCCCCACAAGCATTATTATTTGAGCAATACAATTTTTTACTATTTATTTATTTTTAAAATTCCTTCAAGTACCACTCACATATAATTTTATATAGATTTTACTTTTTCTTTCAGGTAATTACCACAAAAAAAAAAATTAAAACAAAAGGACAAAAATGATTCCGAATTCCACTTATTAGTCTAATATAAAATTATTAGTGTAATAAGGGAAGACTAAGAAAATAAACTAAAATACTTCCGATTGTATTTTATGAGCTTATAAGAAACTATAAAAAAATAAAAAGTGGTTTGAGGAAATTTAGCCGAAAAGTTTTTTTTTTTAACGAAAACTTCTTTTGTACTTTTTTGTGGAGAGTGAATTGGATAGAGCCGTCAGATTTCAAATCTGTAACGCTCGAGTAAAGTCGGCTGGAGTCGATTAATTAAAGTGTTTTTGCATATGCATTAAAATATCTAAAAAAATTAAAAATCGGACCTAAGGGTGCGCAGAAGGGGGTTTCATGGCTATTATTGAAACTTGTTTCTTAACGCGATGCCGTGTTAGAAAGGCGAAAAGGGGGGAGAGTGTTGAAAACCAAATGATACGGAGTTTTATTGAAGATAAGTGGATTAAAATATCTCAGAAGCTAAAAATCGGACCTGCACACTGTCAGCGAGTGAAATGTTCAGTGTTTCATCCTCATTGTACGGGTCTATTATTCAAAATTGTATCTTAGCGTGACGCTGTGTTAGACAGTCAAAAAGGTAATATAGTGTCGAAAACCAAATGAAAGATCCAGACGAGTTTTATATAAGATATGGATTAAAATGTATAAGAAACTAAAAATCGAACCTGCGTACTATAAGCGGGGGAAAAGGTGCGCTGAAGCGCAGGTACAAATGACATAAAATATAAAAAAAAAAAAAAAAAAAAAAAAAAAAGGAATCTCACTTTCTGCCGATGATACTTCATTCACAGAAAAAATCATAACTCTCAAGGGGTTCCCAGCACTATTTATTCTATCATGAACTATCTAGTTCAAACGATAAAAATAACTTACTCTCCAAAAATCTGAAAACAAGTTGTTAACAAGTTGTTGCTAAGAAAGCACCCGCTTCAGGACTGTGTGCTCCAACATTGTTCACCACGATTCCCCAATCTTCTTGTTTGCTTTACAATTTCGGTTCTGGATTCCTGTGCTTGCCTACTGGATCGATGGCAGCCGCATTGTTGGCTGAGCTTTCTCTTTCGAAAAAGAGCCCAGCAAAATAGCCCTCAAGAGAACTCATTATTGCATCAAAAGTCATTGTAGGCCATTATCGCACTGGGGTGGAATTTCGGAGTCATAGCCAACTGGATTTCCAAAAGAAATCCAAGATGACCGTCGATTTTGAAAAAAAAAAAAATCGAAAACGAAAGTGGAACATTTTTCATTAGTACAATGACATTAATGTCCTTGGTAGCTCAGCCAGCAATCAATGGAATGAATAAATCATCAAAATGATAATCATGGTCTAATTTGAGCGTGCTGGTGGGGAGAGGGGTATATAGCCAAATCATTATTTCAAATTTATCGATGAATAGCAGTAACTATCCAGGATTTAATTTCACTAAATTTGGTGGGAATTACAGCAACAATAATGCTGATATAATGGGTAAAATATTAACGTTGTAGCTGAAGTACATACCTTATAATTAGAAACAAGAACATGTGATTGTTTATGTATTTCTAACAGATCATTTATTGAATAAAAAAAAATATATTAATGAAAAAAAAAATAAATTTCAGAGGGGGCTTCTATTTCTCCGTCAGTCTTGAGTTAAAGCCTCTACTTAAATCCGTCAGTGCCATTACAAGATGTAAACATGGTATATGTTTTGAGGAGAGTATTTTAAGCTAATAAAATAAAAAAATGTGATACCCAGCCGTGATCCTGAATGTCAAAAAAAAAAAATGTATCTGAAAATTTGAAGAATATTACAAACTACTTGACTGTAACATATATATTACTGAAAAATGAATGAAATACACCCGATAACAATTTAATAATTTTTAAAAACAAATCTTCATAACTATGTTAAAATATTATAAATAAAAACTATCGTTTGACATTTCATAAAGGGGAGAAAATTTACCGAACTGATTTTAAAAAAATATAAATTGTAGTAAATTCTTTCCATTATTATATCACAAGAAGACCTAACTCTTTATTCTACTTTGAAAACTTGATATTCATATAATCAAGTGAATTTTATGTTGGGTCAGTTTCTATCCAAAATATCTTACATGTTGTAAATAAATAATAATACAATAGTTTAGAAATGATAAATATTTGCTCAATAAATTATAAAAAAATGATAATTAAAACATACCGATATTAATATCAATGGAATGTTTGTGGAATCTTTATTTATTAAATACGTTAAATTTATTAAAAAAGGTTTCAAGGTGCCTTCATCACTCTGAAACCTGAATATATAGGTATAGATTACTCTAGCATTAAGAATTTTTGCTTATTCGCCGCCAAGAAGGTTTTCAATTTTTTTTTTTCTTCAAGTACCTACCTATTTATAGATTGTTCATTAAGAGTTAAAAAACAAAGATCTTTGTTGTAAGACTAAGGTCACCCTAGGAAGTCATTGGGAGAGAAGCCACTTAAAGAATAAAGAAGTCTACACCTGTCCCTACATCTGTCGTAGGTGCCGCCTTCTGACATAACCTACCGTTAAAGTCTCCTAAAAAGAGACTTCATCACATTTTGCCTTAATTGAACCTTTTTTTTCCTAATGTGATAAGCTATTAAAGGCAATCAATGACGTAGAATTCAATAATAAATCAATTTTAACAAATAATAAAAGAATCGTATCGAATCGTTAATACAAAATCCAAAAAATAATAGAGAAACTAACTTTTTAAAATAAGAAAGTTATTTAAAAAAGTATTTACATAAAAAAAGGAAGTATGTATTTTAAAATAAAAAATAATAATTAATATACTTATATAGGATTTGGATTGACTCAATTTCTTAGCCAAATGGTAAAGTGGAATGGTTAAAAAAAAAGAAACAGATTTCTGTAGAGATCAGAATGGCAATTTGCTTATCTACTTGCTATTCAGCTGAGAACTATTGACGTAATCTTGTTTTATTGCACCTAATAGTAGACTATTACAAACACTATTTCGTCATAGGCTACAGCTTCATCAACTATTTTGTCGTTCGTCGAACTACAGATAAACAATCAGTTAAAATATTATAGCTACTGTTATAAAAGAATGAAATAGATTTTATCGAACTAAACAGGTTACTTATTAATCTTTTCAACACAAATATTTGTTGAGTCGTATCATTTAATGTTATAAAATCACCCAATATTTTTATGATCCATATTCTTCCCAATTTTTACTGAATTCCATACTGATATTTTTTCAGTAATGTTTTACCAAAACGCCAAAGAAAACGATTAAAAAAAAGTCATATCAAACAAATAAAATCAACAAATAATATTTAGGGTATGAATTACTCACGATTTCGACAGAACAATATTCAATGACTCACCTGTAAATTAAAAAGAGAATTAATAAATCATGATATTAAAATAATAACATACATGCAGTTTATTTCTCTAAATTTAAATGGTAACCAGTGATGTATCAAATGTCTTTATTCTTAACTTACATATAAAACAAATAATTTTGGGTATGGTTCTGTGGATTGAAACGTAGCTACTAAATATTCTTTTAGAATTCTTAAGCCTGACAATAAGAACTAAAAAAAAACATTTAGGAAATAATAATGTAGCTTTAATCAGTCAATTGTGAATAAAGGAAAATAGAGAAGATCGTTGACAAAAGGAAATGAACTTTTTTATCGTATTTTTTTTTTTTTATCAACCAGAGATGGAATTTGGATAGAACAAATCGACATACTATCCTGTGGCACATCCAGCCGTTATGAATTATGTACTCTCTTTTTTTTTGTTATTAAATATAAAAATATTATGTTTAGTTTTGATATTGAAATCTAAGAAACATTTCCCATGCTTCATTTTTACTAACTTTATGTAAAACATTTTTTGGCTGGCCGTTCATCCCGTTAACACATAGCACAAATTCGTCATTTCGCAAATAATTACCAACAGTCTAATGAGAAGAATTTTTTATTTGTACACTACAGAAAATAATTGGTTCTTGTTTGTTCGTTGGGGCTTTAAGGCGTAAAATTTCAAGGTCGTCAACGCCTGTAAATTATTTTTTTTTATCTCTGGCCTAAATTTAATTTATTATTGTTCTTTTAATTCTAAATAAATTTGAAAATTTATACCAAACAGAGATAAACAGAAACATTTTTTGAATGACCGGACAAAAAAAAAAATACTGGACAAATATGTGTTGACTGTCGTATCCAAAAGCTCTTCAAGGAAGGTAGATTTTTTTTTATAATACACATTTTTTATGATAACAAAATTTTACTAAATCCGGGTGAAAAAAATTGAAAATTGAAAAGTTATTTGTAATTAAACAACAATTTATTTAACAGGTTAAAACAAAACAATAGTTCAGTCTCTACAGCTCAAAATCTTAAATTTAGAACAGAATTTTTATACTGCTCAGTAAAACGCGTTTCATTATAAATTATAAAAATTCAAATATCATAAATTCCTTTGAATATTTAATAGTTGATCGTTGCATTACAAAAGGAAGGAGATGGGCCGGGATGGCGGTCACAAATAGGCTAAATAGTGGCAAAACTATTTTATAAAAAGCCAACGTTTCGACCCGACTTTGCAGGTCTTCTTCAGGGCTAGAGCGAACAAGATATAAAAAGATAGAGAATTGTGGCAGTTACATAATATTTAGACAAAATTTATAAACAATGTGAATAAGCTTATTGAAATTATAAACATTAAGTACATTACAATATGAAAAAAGTAAGCTAAATAACATGAGCATTCCTTTAATTTGGTATTTAAGTTTATTTTTATTAATTCACATAAAATTAAATATTTTATATTTAATATAAAATAATTAATTTAATTAATATAATAATATTAACAGTTGTTCTATTATGTCCACCACTTTTTTTCTAGCTTTCACCACGTTTAATTTCAAAAGATAGATAAGTGCACTGTCAATACAATGCTATCCCGACAGTGATTGTCACGTTTGTAAACAAGGCTTTAAGTATTTGTGACATAATACTTTCGCTGTCAGCAAAGTAACCCGAGACTGAAAGGCATCAACTAGAGGGACTGGTTTACATACGTCAGTCCTTGAGCAATATTCGCATAAAGAAATGAAACCAGCACTCGATGGCAAGGCTGAAATGAATATGGAAGTAGCTGGGGAATGTAACCAGAAGCGGGAGTATCATTAGCGGCCCGGGGCGAGGCGGGCGAGACTTGTCGAAACAATGGCCCTCCAACAATGGCTATCCACAACAACAACAATGGACTTCCTAGTGCCCTTGCACTGTCCGCGTTTCTGCCCGTTTCGTCTCATCACACGTGCTTCCGATTCGAATATCTCGCAACAGGAAAAACTGAAAACGCTGTCCAGCTACGTACCTTACGTCGTACTAATCACTCAATGGCCAATTTATGCCTTTGCATTTTATTCCTTGCCAATTCACGCCTCTTCACTCTTTAGACCTTTTATCTACATTGTCAAAACATGTTCAAAGTTCCGAAAAAAAATTTCACTTACGCAACACGAGTTACATGGAATAATTTTTGTTACAGCCAACCCATTTTTCTTTCCGGTTTCCCAAGTTGTGTACTTGCCGAGTTAATCCCCTGGGAATGAGGTTTACCAGGTTATGAGACTTGCGAGGGAATTCGCTTTTAGTATTTTCCCGCACTTTAATTTACTTCCTTAATTGCATTTTTATATGATTCGATTTTATCTCTACTTTATTAATAGGTAGTCGTCCAGTAACTTTAGCTAAGGAAAAGATTTTTCATCAGAATAATATTAAGTAAAGTTTTTTTTTTTTTTTCTTTAAACGCTTTGTGATTCTAAATGAAAACTAAAGTAAATGTCCCTATGTTATTCGTTCAATCATATATAGGATGATAAATAGGTGGAAACTTCAATTCGGGTAGGTCCCTATGCTGAGTATTCACAAAAGCTAGTTAATATATATATTTTTAGGCTGAATCTAATGAAAGCAAAACCATCAATGCAACCAAAATTTTACATAAAAATAGGCCGCACGTTCTCAATAAAACTTCTTACGTACACGTTTATTATGAAGAATTTAAAAATGAGTGTAAATGTTGAAAGCACCAGAGCAGACCAATATAAAATAAATCATAGATTAGAATTATTTTAAGGAAACATGGTAAATTTGTAAAATTATGATAATAAATTAGTTTTAATTATTTACCTTGACGAAGTTCGAATTTCTCAGACAGATAAAGTTCAATATCTAGGACTGACATAGAAGAATGACATGGGGCTCACATATTAAGAACAAAACAAAAACACCAAACCTGAGTGTACGGCTGCTATATTCACTCCTTTTAAGACGTTCGAAATTAAAACTTAGTCAAAAATTGAATACATACACGTATTTAAGCCCTTTTAGACTTACTCTTCACAGGTATATGGGACAGCCAAAAATATTTCTATACGTAAACTACAGACTTTCCAATCAAAAACTTTCATGCTTATAAACAATAAGGATCATGTACGTTAGTAACATTACTTTTCATAAAGACTTACAGATACCAACAGTTAACCACCACATACGAACATACTACAAAAGATTTCTCAATAGCTTACACGGACTAACTTACAGATTCAAGGGCATGGCCACAACCAACATGCCCGAAGGCACCCGTAGGAATCTCAAAAGAATTGATGAGGGATCTCCTTCACTAACTATAAACATCAAATCAAGTTAGGAAGGGACGCCGCGGGACACTCCTTTCTCTCATGCCTACCAACGTCTTAAATCATACAGTTCTTCCAGATAGCACACTCGCTGGTAGTTAGCATTTCCAACAGGCGTGAGATTAAAAAAAAATATTTTTTTAACAAAATTCTTTAATATATTTTTATTATAGTAGCCACTTTGCAGCTTTGTAACATATTGCCAAAATTATTCCTATTTTATTTTCAATGTAAAGGAATGACAAGGGACCTTTCACTTTATTTAATAACGTATAGGAACGAAGCAGGTGCACGTGTGTGGGAATGTGACTCAATTCGATCAAGTCAACAATTACATCCTTTACCTTGAGACCCGAGGTTCCAAATTCTCATTTCACAATTACTCATTACTTTTTGAACGATTCAGTTCTTTAGTTTTACGTATGAATACATTCCTTTAGCGATTGCAGGTAGAAGAGGAAAATAAAGCAATATTCAACAATAACGGTGATTCAAGGATGAATGAATAACATGAGTTGGAATGCCGCAATAGAGCAGGTCACTCCCGTAATAAGAAAGATTACCATTACGCAAATGCGAGTGGTTAGTGATAAATAGGTTAGCATATTCTATATCAAGTCGGAATCATTCTGCGAACGCCAAGTTTTTCCTTAAATACATGATTTTTATTGATTTGCATTTCAAAACGACAATGCTCATTTTTTGTTTTTGGTAAGCCTAATAAATTAAATATGTTTAATTTAACAAAGGAATGATTTTCATTAATATTGTTACAGATAACTATTTGGAAATCTTTCAAGTGTTGTTTATGGATACAATTAGATTATTTTTTTAGTCCAAACTATCAAAATGGAAAACTAAATTTTAATCATGAGTTCAGAAAAAGAATATCCAACTAAATATACTCCTTAGTACAGATCCCTTTTTATCAAATTATTAACATCCGCCTCAAACTTCGTAAATAGTTTTATCTCATTGTAACCTACAAATATTTTATTTCTATAAAATAATAATAAGAATAAAAAAAATCATTTAGGAAATAATAATGTAGCTTTTATCAGTCAATTGTGAATAAACGAAAGTAGAGAAGCTCATAAACAATAGGAAATGAATTTTTTACCCTATTTTCTGTTTAATCAACTAGAGATGGATTTTGGATAGCACATCTCGGAATATTATCCTGTGGCACATCCAGTCCCGAAGAAGGATGTACTTTATTTTATTTTTTTGTTATTAAACATAAGAAAATTATGTTTAGTTTCAATATCGAACCTCAAGAAACGTTTCTCATGGTTCATTTTTACTAACTTTATGTAAAACATTTTTTGGCTGGTCGTTCTTCCTGTCAACATATAGCACAAATTCGTCATTTCGCAAACTATTACCAACAAGCAAATGAGGAGAATATTTTATTTGTATATTACTTTAAAACAATTGGTTCTTGTTTATTTTTTGGGGGTTTAAAGCGTAAAACTTCAAAACTGCAAGGTCATAAACGCCTATACAAATATTTTATTTATGAAAATTCTCAGAATTGAGGCGTTTTCAATCTGGAGATCGGCAAACTTTGTCTATTTAACTAGACACTAAAAACTCATGAATACTCATTGTTTTCCACATGAATCGTAAGATGTTATGAACACAAAATCGAAAAAAAAGGTGGCCTACAAAAATATTGGAGCGTTTGGCCTATATTATTACCTCTTTATTTTAACTTGTTCGGAGTGAAGGCCACGCCAAACGGACCAATACTTTTGTATACCACTTTTTTTTTTTTCATTTTTGTGATCATACCGACTCAAGTGGAAAATGGGTAATAATGAGTTTTTAGCACCTAATTAAATAGACAAAGTGAGCCGATCTCCAGATTGAAAGCGCCCCAATTCCGAGAATTTTCGTAAACAAAATACCTGTAGGTAACGATGAGATGAATCTATTTACGTTGTTTCAGCTGGATGTTAATAATTTGATAAAAAGAGTACTATTAGTACCAGATACTAATACATGAAATATTTAAAAGAGCTAAAAATTGTAATGCATAAGAGGAATCAATAAAAACCACATTGAAAGACCCGTTTAACGATTCCAAACTTAAATCATCAGTAAAATTAAAATTAATATGTTACTAATAGGCGTGAATGAAAAACTAATGGTAAATATTTAATCATAATGCCTTAACGCCTAAACACTCCTCTCACATTCTTATTCTTATATCATTTATATTTCCAAACAAATGACTTTGCTTTGGTGCAGTTTTTATAAGTTAATTTTTTTTTTCCTGTTGGATTTATAAATAGAGCTTTTAGAGCTTTAGATTTGACCTAAAAAACCTTCTTCCTTCTTCACCTCTGGTTATTTTGGGCTAGTGGTTTTCACTTTTCTGGATGCAGCTCTGCAGGATGTTTGTAGATTCGATCTATAAATCTGGGGTTTTTGCATCTATAAAACATGGGTTTTTGCATAACAAGTAGTCTCTTGCCAACTATATTGACGTTTATTGAGTAGATTGTTATAGAACCTCCTTGGCTTTATATCATAAATAACTGTTAATATATGAGCAGTTTCTATAAACAGTTCGTTATTGACATTTCTCGAAATATCGTATCGATTACCATGCAAAGGACTTTCCCACAAAATTATGTTCAGGTAACTAAATATTTATTAAGATAAAATGAACCTGGAACATCCGAATTTTATTATTTTCCAAATGAGTTGTTATTTTAAATAGTTTAAATTAAATATTGCTCAAGTACAGATAATCATACTAACAGTTTAGTCAATGCTCAGTGCTTATTATTTGAACAACGAAATATTTATTATTTATACATACATTTAAGAAATTTTATTCGATATTCATAAATTAAATTTATGCTAAGTAGTTATCAGTAACTAAATTATTTTTAGATTAGTGCTTATTTTTTTTTAATAATGAATTATTTATTATGTATATATATTTTTAGGAAATTCGATTCGATATTCATAAGTTAAATTTATATCTTTTATTTATTTAGAACGATATTTTTGCCAATTGCATTCGTTTTATTTATCTTCTTGTTTTTCTTTGTTGTTGTTTTGCCTTAACCTTAAAAACGTTTTAGTTATTTCAGTCCTTGGTTTCAGTAGAAAAATTTGGTATTTCTCTCTGAAAATAATATTTTTAGTTTTAAGATTGAAGGTTGGCGCAGATTGAAAATGAAATTTCGTTGAAAACAAATATTAACACTGATGAGATTACTATACTTAAACGCTATACTTTCGAATCAGAGATAAGTAATATGTAAATATCTTCCATAATAAAAATAAATTAGTATCACTACATCTCTGACACCTGTGAAAAGTGTGTTAAGTGCAATAATGCTAATTTTTATCGGTATTACTAGAAATCTAATTTTTCTCTCCTCCTTTGGGCTAAGTTATACGGTTATTAAAGAGATGAGCATCCCTTTGTGAATCATTGGTTTGACTTGAAAATTGAACTTGCATGTATGAAAATTCCAAACTTCCAATTGTGTTTTTCCTTAAATATGAATTTTGTACTTAACACACCAAGCAAAGAAGTAACAGATTATATCACTGAAAGAATACTTTTTAATTATATAAATTATATATATGCAAATAATCCAGAATTATAATAATAACCTTTCATTTATTAAATTACATTAACAATAAGTGCATCAGATAAATATAAATTAATTTCCTAATGATTTCGCTTTTATTATGTCAACGGACTTAAACTGTGAGAATACTGTGACTTTCCCAGCGCTACGATGTCAATTGTTTAATGAAATCGGGTCATGACGATTCGGCTGGTAGAAAGAAGTTCATCAGAAGGAAATATTGTGAAGACTTTGTAGAAACCGTTCATTGCTTCTGCATAAAAGTACCGGTGTGTACTCGTTATTTTTTTTTCATTGCCGTACGTTAATTAATAATAGTTAAAATTAATTAAAATTCCAGTAATCGCTTTCTATTCGAAGGTGTAATGTTGTTAATAATGCTGCAACAGTGTGGTAGTTTTATAACTATTTTAACGGTGTTAGCTATTAATTTTAATTTTTTTTTGTAATATTTAGATAATGAAAACTGAACCTTGACATAAGTAAACCATGAGCCTTTTTTAAGACTCGTTTCCACGATTAAAAATTCTGCGGTAGATGTACAAAAAAGAGCCATTGTATACATGCCATCAGTTAAAAACAAGTAAGGGAATAAGAAACTGATTAATTTAACAAAGACAACTTATTCATTAAAATATATATATAATACAAAAACTAACAACTTTATATCAATAAATAGATGAATACAAATTAATTAATCAAACACGTATCTCAAAATCCAATTAAAGAAATTTACAGTATTATTTTTAAAAAAATTGAGAATGAAATGTTGGATATGAATAATGTTAGTGTTAAATGGTTAGAATTCATTTCAAGTTTAGAAATAATTTCAAAATGATAATACATATATTGTTCTCATATATATATTATCATTTTGAAATATATATATGTTGTCCCGCAAAATCACCGCAATAATTAACAATTAACAATTCAGTGGTAGGTGTCGACCCATGGGTGATCTGACAATATCTCTAGCTGCCACGATATAATGGCAACTATCAAGCAAAAATGTTAATGCGATATTTCTAACAATGCATCAAATGTCATATTGTTCCACAGTTTACACGATGGAAGTGCGCAGCTACTGCCATGACTGCAACTATCGTAGAAATACTCGTAGTAATCGCAATAATCGACTTAGAAATAATCGTAATAATCGTAGTAATAAATGTATGATTTAACTTTATTTCTATTTATCTGTTTATATCAAATATCTAGACATTTTTTTTTTCATTTTAAATGTTATTATTTGACTGTTGAGCGAATCTGCTACCTAGGACTCCACCTGGACAAACGCTCTAAACTGCTAATAAACTATTAACGACTTATTTATTTACATATAATAAGGCCTATTTGGACTTTTGGAGTTGAATTTTGGGAATTTGCTAAACCATCAGATTCCTCTCGTATCCAATCCTAACAATCCAAAATACTTCATAAAATCCTCAATGCTTCCTACTTTGTTACCAATAAATCCATCCATAATGACCTTAATATTTCTTATGTTTCAGATCTGGCCCAATCCAGATATCCTTCCATAATAAACTTCAGAATCTTCCCAACCCTCTAATTTCTAACCTTCCTCTTCAATTCCTGATATATCATTGGGTAGTTTCTCAACAAGTGTTTTCGATGTTCAAATTTATTAAATGTATTTCTGTAATACATTTGTGAATATCATTAAGAAATAATAGAAAAAAAAGTTATTATTACTTTGAAAAAAGTATTTTGTCATTATCCTTAAAGAGTAGTTTATAAATAATTGATATAAATATAACAATTAGTTTTACTGGTTATTTCCATCAATCAAGACATACCAGTTTTTCAATCTTCCGAATATAACTACGTCCAATTTTCTTTTGTAAGAACTCTTATTGTTTTAGATAATGACATAAACAACAAAAGCCACCATCAAATTATATTCCCTCAAAACTAGGATGCTGGATGAAATTATATCCATTAGAGCTAGGTAGGTCAGCGAGAATAGCGTGAAATTGAGTAATTGCTTCAAGTTCAGTGCACTCCAAGGAGTACGAATTATTTTATATTCCATCTCTTAGGTGTCATGCAAGGGCAATGTAATGTCCACTTCTCTTAAGGATATATTAAATTAATATCTTTAATTCAATTAAAAACATATTATTATCATAAAATTAACAATTAATAAAATTTTAACACATAAATATATTCTAATTGAGACACTGCAGCCACATCTTAGAGAAAGTAAGTTGGATGTCTGTTAACTGGTTTGGCGCAGCGAACAGCTGACAAGCTTAAATGAGTCCAGGGATCTCTAAATGAACCTGCAGGACCGGAACTTATATAAATTTGAATTTTATTTAAATTTATATATTTAGGATGAGAACGCCGTCGCTAGACGCTCGGGAGGAAAAGAGGAAATAAAAATAATTGCGTATTAGGATAAAAGAATATACATATAATAAATTAGTAGATATTTAAAACTTAAACTAACTCATCAATGCTCAGAAAAAAAAATAAATCAAGCATATATAAAAAATGTTTTAAAAAATGTAATTAAATCATACAGACTAAAGAACAGATATAATAGTACATAATATAATTATCAATATTAAAAAAAAAGAAAAAATCAATTAAAAAAAGCTTAAGTCTTAAAGTCTACAGATTAAAAATTAATAATAAGTTTTACAATTTTTTTTCTGATTGTATCAATTTTTTTTTACTTTCAAGGACTATACTAAAAAAGATTGCTAAGATAAGTCTCAAAATTATGAAAGAATGTTTTCAATTAGGTAAACGAAAAATAATAATAATAGTTTTTATAATTGAAGGCAACTCTACCATTGGTAAATATTTATTTATAATATCCTACAATGTATTTTAGTTTTAAACATAAATATAATAAAATGACAAAATAGTTAAATTTAAATACATGCATACATACAATAGATACCAACTACCAAATGCATTCAAATATTATATGAATTGTGTATATATATAAGCAGAATTATACTTAATAAAATAATTGTTATGTTGGAATAACAGTATAAATTGTCCTCGAAGATAGGTCAGGAATCCGAAAGTCGGTCTAAGGGCTTATAAATAAATATTTACCAATGGTTGAGAAACTTTAAATTATTTAAAAAAAGACTAGGAACCGATATAATTCTTTCTCATAGATAAAAACTAAGTAAAGAAAACAATAATGGTAAAATTAAAATATTTTAATCCACATAAAATATAAAAAAATTAAAATCAATATAAAATTGTAGGACTAATTGCAGACGAAATCTTGTATGTAAATAATAAAACTTTACACAACTTACACCAACCAACTATTGACCAACAGATATGGACTTTTTATTCTCGTTTAAAGTAAACGACATAACAAAAATGTCACAGACATAACAAAAGACTGATTAAATAAACGGCTGATATGTCCATTAGAAGGTGACTAAAAAGGTGCTGGAAGAGAGACTTCCTCTTTTAAATCAAGGGACTTGTTAAAACCTATTATACTATAGGATACTATCCTCCCCATGCCTAAAATACCATAATTGTTTAGCATATTTACTTATTTTCACTTACATCAGTGACAGGTATGAATAATAACATGAAGAAAAAAGCTCATACCAAATAATACATTATAAATACATTTTGTAACAATATAAAATATTTTATAAGAACATATATTTTTAAACTCAATGTATAAGAAATCAACCGCTTGTAGAAATCTTGAAACTTCGCTTTCACATAGATTTAATATTAATAATTTAAACAGACTGCGACGTACAATACATTTTTCAGAGAAGAAAAATACTTCCTCCACCCATATATGTATTAAGAAATATTCTACAAGACTTCCTCACCAAATCATACAATTCGCAATGTTAAAAACCGCAAGGGTTCCACTGATTGTAGTTTATGGAGCGACAGGTCTCATATTTTATAGCAACGCTTTAGGCATTATCAAGGCGCGGAATTCAAATTTTTTATTTATAAGAAGCTTCGTGATATCGCTCATCCGGAAGAACAATGACGTAACTGTAGACCGTACAATTTTATAAGTGAGGCAAAAGCATTAGAATTATTATTGTAAACATAGCGTTTAAACGTTTAAAATTGATTGTACCAGTGTAAAAGTCTTTTATCCATTCGAATTTCGCTTATATTACACTACGACATCGGTTCGATTAAACTAGTATTTCCCAAAATGGTTTTGTACTTTGCAAGACCACCTCACTGTTGCAAGACCAAGACCAAGACTGGTAAAAAAAAATCGATGTTTTGAATAAAAATTAAGGCACAATAGTTACTAATGCTTGACAATTTTAGATAATATATGTAGAGAATTGGTATAACCAATATATTTATACTTAACTCTTCTAACTTTTCATTCGGGCTTAGTGAGGTTTCCCCTATCTAAAAAAATACAGTAATATATCTATAGTACTAAGCTAATAGGCAACAGCAAGACCGTTGCGAGACTCTTGCGCAAGACCAAGACTGAGTTTGCAAGACCAAGACTCGTCTCGGTCTCGCATTTGGGCAACAGTAGATTAAACACGTCTTTCTGACAATTTAATGTGATAAGAATTTATTTTTTACAATCGCAACATTGTTTCACCGCATTATGAATAGTTCGATTAATTCGATCTTAATTTAATCTTATATCACAATTTAGTTTTATTCTAAAAAAAAAAAAAAACGAAAAATTCTTTCAATAAATGATTTATGTGGTTCCTACATAGCAGAAAATATGAAAAACAATTTTCGTTGTAACTTAGTAATGTAAGGGAAACATAAGACATTAAGGCCAAAATTCTTATATTCTTTTTCTCGACAAGGGCTTTATTTAATAGCTGGAGCACACTCGTTATTACTACAAAAAAAGAAAATGTGATTTTTGAAGTATTTATCACAGATAAAAATAAATCTGTGAATGAAAAAATAATAATCTATTATATAATCTGCCAGTGGCTTAGTATGTTCCACCATTAGAGTATGGAATATGTTAAACAATTTTAAGAAAAAATCTTTTATAAGATCGTGTACATGGATAGTATATCTATAAAAAAGAAGTCAATAAATATAATATTCCAATTTAGAAACTTGAAACTGTATCATCTATCAGCAGTTAATGTACCGTCTGCCCTTCAATGTGGCAGAATGTATTAATATTAAAAGGTAACCTATGTAACAATATTGCATGTTTACTCTATTTGTGCTAAAGGTGACATTTTGTAGTCTGCAAATGCAATAAGTAGTCTGCTGCTATGAAAAATAGGAGAGGAAAATAAAACATGAAATCATAAAGAAATATTCAGTTTTTATATTATTCTTTTAAAAAATACAATTTTTACTAATGAACTTTTGTAAAAACAGTAGCGGTGTTTTCTTTAAATAGGTATGTGTATTCATTACCACTAGTGCGTTCCATAAAAAAAACAAAACAATTTAAACATGATATTTAAAAGCTAACTGTTGTTTTTAAACAAAAATAAAAAAATACCATATTTTTTTCTTAAATTTTACCTGTTTAAGAGGTTTCTAGGACGACTGATTGAAGATACTTGACACAATTTATTACGAAACAGTCTTTGTTTTTAACGACCTGGGCGTGAAAAATCTAAAAATAACAGTACAGACCCGGGGTAATCAACATCTTTAATCTAGGAGCGACCGCGAAGAATCGAAATCAATAAGGCTCTAAGGCATGATGATCGGCATTGTCCCACTTTTGGGGTTTTTTTTTCTCCTCCCTCCTAGACGGGACTATCGGTGCCAGGAGGTAAGTAGGTGTGTAATAGGACTGGTAAGGCACAGGGCTGGAGATCTTGTCATTTGATATTAGTGCCGCACGGAGGAGCCGCAAGTATTAAAGAAGTTATCCATTACCCCGAACCATCCTTCGCGGATCATCTATTTCCAGAGGCAGAGGATGGATTATACTGGAGTCTAGGTCATTGTCAGGAGCAAATGACAGAGCTCCAAGAACCGAGATTAAGAAATGGTAAGGTCTACGCCATTAGGGCTGCACCGTTACCTTCAGTACCAAGCAGTAATTACAAAAGTCGTTAAATTCACTTTTATAACGGTATTGTAAAACCATTATGAGGGAGTAAAATATTAATATATATATATATATATATATATATATATATATATTTATGCCACTGTTACCTGATATGTGATTACCTAAAATATAGTGTTCCTAAGTACAAGGACCGATACACACTAAAGGAATTTGATATTCTAGAGTGAAAAATCCTGGATCTTCTTTGTGACATATCACAATAAATATTCAGCAAAATGAGAGAGGAAAAACAAAAACGAGCCAGGTCTAAGATACCAGTGTTGTACTTAGACCAATTGGAACCAGGAGATGAAAATTTCCAATATAATATGCATTTTTTGGGGTGGAGGGAGGGGCGAGGAGAAGTGAGAATTATAATTTATAGAGGATGTTTATTGGTACTTTTTTATCCCAGAGCTATAATTATAAAAAAAAAATTATCACTAATTTTTTTACAAAATATTATAGGTAAAGTTGTGAAGAATCCCATTTTGATCGTTGAGAGATTTTGAAATGAGCCAACTTTCTTTCCTGAATGCTAATAATTAGGACGACAATAAGATTAAAATAAAAGGCAAGTATTATTTTCCATACAAATATTTATTTGATGATTAGTTTATATTCTTGACCACCTTTCATTATCTTTTATTCATCCTACACAATTTTGCACTTAAAAATATCTATAATATTTTTATTACTATTTTATGGTTTCAAGCCCCTTTCTCAGTACGAACTATACCTCAGTATTCTTTTACTGAGCTTAGTCAAGTTTATAAAACTTATCCTAGAATAAGATATATAATAACCTGAGAAAGGGGACAACGCATCCCTGGAACGAACAAATAATGATACAGTAATCAAATTCTATATAGTATATTTTTGGAAATGAAAGAGAAGATTAAAGTATTAAAGGAGACATGGCATGCAATAAAAAAAATAAATAAATAAAAAGAAAACTTTGAAAATAATATATTAAGAATAGAAGCAGGATGTAGATTCAAGGTTGAGGACTAATCACGGTTTTCTAAGAGTTATGCAATGGACTTGCATATTACCACTTCTTCTTGAGGGAGGTACAGCTCTAGGAGATTCGCAGGGAACCCCCACTCGAGTGAATGCTAAAGGCCCTACTGCTAATCAAGTTCAACTTGAAAGCTTTCCAATAAACAAAGACACGAACCGCATCTCAATGCCGATTCCCCTGCGTGTACTCCAAGATTTATCGATCCTTACACTGGAATCCGCCAATGGACCAAAAGGGAAAGCAGAATTTTCTCACTCAATACGCGGGATTCCGCTGTAAAGGGCGAAATGGTTTCGCAACCAGTGAAATCAGTCGTTAATTAATAGGGAGCGGGCATTGATCAGGTTTTTACGATGGCTGGAGAAAGTGGTCGCTACAAAGACTGTAATCTGATAAATTTATGGGGAGGTGCATAGTGTGTTGGGGGTCGTCGTGGGACTGCTGGGGAAGATTGTCATCTACAGGTTGTGAATGCTTGCCAACCATTGGCCCGCTGTCACGAAGCTCTCCATTCCGTTTGAGAAAGTGATGAATACTTATTTTGAAAAGCGAAAGATGGAAGATGATACCATTTTACCAATCGATCTATCATGAAGAATGGAGTCTCCGACATGGTTTTATATGTTGTATGTATAGAGTATAGAATGCATGGTAGAGTAATGAATAATGTGTATTATATTCTCTGCTGTTGTATGAATATATACTAATGCATGTATCATATTAGTTCACTAAGTATACTTTACGAATTCATAACAAGTTTCAAAAATATTTATAAAAAAACATAAAAAAAAAACAACAACAACTTTTAGAACATATTCCATTTGACTCAGTTATGACAAAATAATTTTTAAGTCATTAAAAGAACTTGTCGACTACAACACTGCCAAGACGTGTAAGTACTATTTGAAGCGAATGGCCCTGAAGGGTAGACGAAACAGAATAAAAAAATTAACAATTAATTAATTTGAACTAAACTGTTTTATTAATATCTGATAAAAATGAATGTTAGAAGTTTTGGTAAGTATTACATCCGTTAATTATATTAATTACAGCCGGGAAACGTGTCGATTTGTACTGAAAAAAAAAAAAAAACTAAGAAGGTATGTAGCAAAACTAGTCTGCTAATATACATTGGTCTGTTAATATATGCCTCATATTCACTATATGTTTCTTTACAACTGTGAATATCGATATATAAATTTTAAAACAACGTATACCCTTCGTCGTAAACCTATGCCCTCTTGTCCTACAGTATCCTTTAATAATACCAAACTTATCCCTGTTGAACAAATTCGATACCTTGGACTCCACTTAGACAGACGTCTAACTTGGAATCCTCATACCAGACTGAAACGACAAGAAACACTAACTGTAACTGAGTCAATTACAAAAGACTCATATACATGACTACAATAAGTCCTATTTGGACTTACGGAGTTGAGCTCTGGGGCTCCACTAAGCCATCGAATTCCTCTCGTAACCAATCCTTACAATCCAAAATCCTTCGTAAAATCCTCACTGCTCCTTACTTTGTCACAAACAAAATCATCCATAACGACCTTAATGTTCCTTATGTTTCTGACCTGGCCCAATCCAGATACCTATCCTTCCATAACAAACTTCAGAACCATCCAAACCCTCTCGTTTCTAACCTTGCTTCCTTTTCGATCCCTGACAACCCTCAGAGGCGTCTGAAAAGAAGATGGCCTCGAGATATCCTTTTGTAAAAACATTTTTAGAGTACCAGTGGGTAGTTTCTCAAAAAGTGATTTCATGTTATTTTATTTCTTTGTTCACATTTACTGAATGTATTTTTACTTGTAATACAGTTGTAAATATCATCAATAAAAAAAAACAACAACAACGGAATGTTCCATTGTTGTATTATTTGTGTGGATAAGCTCTGCCGACAAATGGTGCGTATTTTACACAGTACTGTATTTTTAAGTTTATTTATTATCAGCCGTTTTACACCAATTTTAAAAATTTTGTCAACTTAATGACTACACATCTAATTACGACGTTTCGGCTCATTGAGCCATTTCCAAGTCTAAAATTTGTTTACGATTTACAATCATATTTAAAACATTACATACTTCAACATATAGAGATTCTTTTTATGTACCTGAATACTAATCATGTACCTGCCCTTTTCACTTATTCGAATTGCATGCGTCTACTCATAATAAAAATTTTTATTTTTGTCATGTCCATCTTTAATTATTTCATAACATTATTAATCAATTATTTATTATTAAATGATTCAAGTAAGCTAAAATTACCTCATCATGTGTCACCGACATGTCATAAGTAACTGGTTAAAGGAGTAGGCGAAGACTATTTATTTTAAACATATACAATGATGTTTACCAATATTGTAGATGTGTAGTCATTAAGTTGACAAAATTTTGAAAATTTGTGTAAAATGGCTGATAATAAATAAACCTGGAAATAAATAGTATGCACCGAAGAAGAATTGGAGAAATATTGTGAAGTATATGTTTGGTTTTTTTACTGAATCTCATTTAAACAGGTTTTACTATTTTTTTGACAAGCGCTTTTGTTCTATTAGGTGTTTTACTATTCATAGTCAAATATTAGCCAGCTGGAGGAAAAGACACTGTAGTACTGAAATGGCCTCTCGCTACACGTGTTAGGCTTCCGTTCAGGTGTCTCGTTTCGTAGATGCTTCACCTCTCGGTTTATTTCACAGTCGCACAAAGGCGCTAGAAATATTCTAAGTCGTCCTTCTGAATGACAGTGAATCGTGAAGAAATAATTGATCGTGATGTAACACTGATGATCAATGGTTGAGCATGATGAAATAATTGGTTGCGTTAACTATTGTCCATTACTCGAGGCTCTTTATAGTTAGAAACTTCTTCAATAGCTATACAATAGGATTATATATATACAAGAAGAGGAGAAGCTCATTGAGTAAGGAAATATGTTCCTAATCTCAAAGGCTTATGTTTGAGTTCGAGAATTCTATTACATCAGCTACGTATAAGCGACTTAAGCGAGGTATATTGATTTGTATCTATAATTTATCATTATCAAGAGAGTGTATTCAACAAACATAATTGATAAAGCGTCACATTATTCCGCGACATAGTTAGGAAATAAGATAGACACTGAATTTTAACTAATCCATTATTGGACCCTATCAAGACCTTTTTGTTAGGTGCAGAAGAGGGTAGTGCATTGCGTAGTGCATTCACTTTTTAAGAGAATAGAAGCCAAGTGTGAATAGAAATAGAAAAATAACTTTATTCTGGGACTTAGGAATAACTAATTCGTACAAAAAAATAGATTACTTCTATCTAAAAGGCTTGTTAATAAACTAAATTAAAAAAATAAAAATAAAACATTAAGTAGACTAGCTATGTAAAAAAAAAAAAAAAATAAAACTATTAACAAAACTATATAAATTCATCGAAAATAGTAAAAAAGCATATATATATATATGCTGAACTTATATACTTATAAGAAGAAAGAAAAAATAAATTAAAGTTTTCTAATAAGTAAGACTAAAAAGAATATTAAATTTGTCATTGAAAAATGAAGGTCTATATATTTTCTATATATGTATAGAAAATAACTTTATTCCATGACAAATTCCTTTGAGAATAACCAGATCATAAACAAATAAAATATTACTTCTAGCCTAAGGTTTGAAACAATAATATATACACATATGCATATGTATATATAGGCATATAAATGTAGGTATAAATCGTGGAATAGAAAAGAGAAATCAAAAATTAAATTGAAAATATATTAATTTAATCTTAAATAAATTCAAGATTAGGAAGAATTTGATCGTACATTAAAAATATGAATAATTAAAAACATAATTTAAAAAATAAAATAAAAAACCTATTCCATAGAGAGTAGGTAATTCTTCTTATGTTCATAGCAGAAAACGGCACTATCATTCTAATATTTTTTTTTAAATTTTTATACCATAGATATTTTTTTAGTAATTAAAAATATTACAAGACTTACTTTCTATATTATTCCAAATGCCCAAGGGGTCGTATAGCAATTCTCCCTTATTTACCTTTTCAATTGGTGGTTAAAGACAATCATAAATAAAAATATTTTAATTTTTAAAACCAAAACACGTTATATCTGTCCAATTTCCATCGCAATTCGACGACTTTTGAAATCATCTGAGTTTTGAAATCGAGCAATTTTTCCAAAGACCATCATTGTAGTTGCGTTGAGCTTTTAACTTTGAAATTGGCTTTGTCACTTCTTGATGAATTTTTCTTATATTTATACTTATATTTTTTACTTAGAGATACTTAATAGTATCGAGTAAAGTAAAATTATAAATGGCGGATATTTAACAGCCTATGATTGCTTGAATTACAGCTTCTAAAAATAAACAAGCGTTTTTAATTAACAAAGAGATAACACATGTAATTGAAGAGAGTCACGAGAAGTAAAAAACATAGGCACGCTATTCCTAGAGGTTATCTCTGAAGTCCTTGAGTATCGAAACATAGAATTAAAACGTTACAGCTTGAGACTACTTCGGACTTTTGTCAAAACTAAGCAATATTAATAACTCATAAGAAAACAACTCAAAATTATAAAAATATATTAAAGTAAACTTTAATAGAACATGAAATTTTAACTTGAAGATTTAAAATAGAAAAATGCCTTTATTCTGGTACAAAATCCACAAAAAAAAAAAAAATGTAAATATATATATATACACATGCAGAATCTTTAAAACTATATACCTAAATAATAATGGTTTTATTAAATTACATGCAATCTCTATCCTCTTATTTTTCATTGTCTCATACACTCCTTGACTTAAAGATTTTTGTTGAAGTTTACAGAAATGTAATTTTTTTTTTCTCTTGAATCACTTTAGTTTAGAGCAATAAAGGCCTTTAATAAAAGTTGTCAGAACACGCTTAATTCATAAACAGTTGTTTTCTCCAAGATTAGAGATAATTCACGCTAAATAGAACAATTATTTTATTTATTTATTGAGTAATAAAATAATCTGTCGCCCGGACAGTAAAATATAAAATAAACAATTCAAAATTACAATTAAATAATTATAAAAAATTACTAATTATTAAATGTGTTTTTTAAAATGTTGACCTTAATTTTTTTATTTCTATTCACATTCAAGTATATGCCTTAAGGTCAGTTTAATAAAAATCAAAATTAGCTTTTGATAGTGATTTATTGAACGTTTCGGAAAATATGTGTGCCCCTCTACAGCTATCTAAAAAATGCAACCAATATATTTTAGATTAAATTTAGAAATCAGTCATTATTAACTAAAATATATAACACACAAAACATTGACAAAATAAATATAAATTATTTAAATTAAATAAAAATAATTTATATATATTTAAATAAAAAAAAATTTTATGTTATGTATTTTAGTTTACAATGACTGGTTTCTAAATTTAACCTAAACTATATTGCTTGTATTTTTTAGATTGCTAAAGAGTGGGACACAGAATGCCCGAAACGTGCAATAAATATCAAAAGCTAATTTTGATTTTTATTAAACTAATCTAATAGCATTCACTTAAGTGTGATAGAAATTAAATATTTATTACCATTATGAAGATAAGTTAGGTCAGTTACAATGGTAGGAAAAAAAAAAATGTTTCTATTGATAGGCTGAAATAGCCAACTCTTACTTCCTTCCTCTTAAAACCTTAATATTCAATAGAGGTCTCACTAATATATCAATATTTAACTTTCCATTAAAGGTCGTTAATTTCTTCAATGACGCGGTTCTATTGACTTTTTGTCAAGTTTTTATTGCATTTCATTTATTGTATTTCATCTTTTGATCTATATCGTAAGACGTAGTTTTGTGAATATTTCCAAAATGTTTTATTTTTATTTTAATGATTAAAAATTTCCACCTCGGCTCCCGAAATAAATTTGAAGTTTGACTATTTAATTTTATCATTGATTCAACAAATATTATAATTAACGGAGAAACTTGTACTCATATTTCCTTAAGAAAACTCTGTCACAATGCTCAATTTATCCTTTGAATGCCTCATGGTTCCTGGTAGGTTGACCTTATTTCTTGAATAAGGCTGTCTTGACATTTTTTGCTTCTAAGGTAATATTCCATACCGAGTTGAAGGCGGATTTGATCTAATATAGTATTACTCAAGTATGATACATTATATTTCGAGCAAATAATAAATATGATTTGTTTTTATTATTGAATATAATAAAATATACTTTATTTATTATATTTCCTCCTGTATAAATAGAATGGTTCAATAGTTTTTCTTTTTTCTTCTATTTTCTTTCTTTTTTTTTTCGTACCTACCATGAATTTATTTGCTATACAAAGTACAATATATAAATACATAAAGAAATGTATATATATATATATATATATATATATATACAAAAATTTCTAATTTCCTTTTATTGCCCAAGGGCATTTTAAGGTAAAAGGGCTATGCACGCTGTATGCGTAATTTGCATCTGTGGCCAGAGGCCTTTTATTATACTACTGGGCGTGGAGGGACCGCCCTGCATTTATATTTTTTTTAGATCCGAAATTATTTTTTTTATATTTAAATCCGACTTGTTAGATGAGAATGCACCAATGATATCTCTTTCTCAATTACGTTTACTCAGATTATTTATGTATAGAAATAGTATGAATTACTATGGAGCAGGTAGAAATAGGTCAGGAAGCACACACAAATACAAAAAAAAGTTTATAACTTAACCCTTAGATTAAATACCGCATTTATTTTATTTTTTTAGAATTTGTTTATTGAGAAATATTACAATATATCTCAAAGGACATTTATAAAAGTGTTCCGAGGACATATTCACACTATATGTACAATAAATAGAATTAAATTAAACAGAAAAATAATACATATAGTTTATTATTTATAGATACACCAGGAAGATCTCTTAAAGTGTTACGCAGAGTCATCCCTCAGAATCCACTTTAACGTTTTATCGAAAAGAAATGCTTTCATGAAACCCAATGACAAAGGATTCCTTTCAGGCGATTATGATTCCAGAATCACCCCAATGTCTTTTCCAGGAAACCGAAAACTTCTATTTTATCCAGGAAGTACAAGCTCAACGCTGCCCCTTTTATCGTATTCCAATAAAATACAAATGTTTTATAACACTATTCCATGTTACATATTTCAAAACAAATATCATCATATCATAACCTGAACTCATTTTATTTACTGGATTTGAATTCAATTTAAAAAATAAGATTTCCGGTGGCAAATGCGCTCTTAGCCCCATCCTTCAGTTCCGGTGCTACTCTAGATGAACTAAGAGGTATAAAAAAAATAATATAGGTCTAGACGAAGATGAAGAATTTCGTATTCCTAAAACGAATAAGACAAGTAAAATGTCAGCTTGTCATCATTTAGAATTCGAATTACTGCTTACTTCTGATGCTTGAAAAAAATAAGAATTTCAAGACGAACAGCAGTTCGAAGGTATACCTTATGAGTTATAACTCATGTTCATAGCGGGAAACAAACGGTAAATAATTGCTAAGACAAAACTGTTAATTTGGTACGAGATTGCAAGAACCACTACCATCAAGGGTAATAGGTTGGGGATTGGTAGTGTGATACATAGAAGGTACTAGAGAGGGACCTAACTGTACCTTTGACAATGGCCGTGTCCTGCATTGTTCGACATAATGATGGGTAATTACCTGGATTATCAATGGGACAATGAGACTAAGCTTCGGGGAATGGTCCCTGAGGGCGGCGGAACGGGTGACAGGAAAACATAGTCGGAGAAAGTAATATTATATGGGCAGTAAAACGGGTTGACAAACAGTTCGGAACCTGTTCTAAAAGTTATAATTGGCGATTCATGAATCCGATGGTTAAAGTAGAGAGAAACCCTTCACGTATATTGACATGATTAATATCACACAAGCATACGTCCCTTTAATCATTTCACAGTTAAATTATTCCGTAACAGTGACTGAAGTTCGTAACTGGTGTATGTTGGTTTTATTTGAAGGTGAAACTAAAATACCATCGAGGTGAAACTAAAAAGCAATCGAAGGTTGTGCTATGTTGAAGTGAACTCTATTTATTAAGAATCATTCCCGAACACAAAATAATAAAGAAATATTTTCAAAGGAAATCCTCATAGTTTTAAGATAATATAGTCAGCGGTGCAGACCCCTTCGTATCAAATCACCAACATCCGTCAAAAACTTCGTAAATGGCTTCATATTATCGTTACCTACAGCTTTTTCGAACTCAAAAATGAGACGCTTTCTGATTAAATCAATTAATTTAATGATGTACCAAAAACGTCCGCCTGAAACTTTGTAAATAGTTTCATCTCATCGTAATCCACAACTATTTTATTTCCGAAAACTCTTGGAATCGTGGCGATTTCAATCTGAAGATCGGTTACTTCTCTCAATTTAATGAGGTACTAAAAACTTATCAGCACCCATTTTCTTTCCACTTGAATCAGGAGATAATTTAATCACAAAATAGAGAAAAAAGGTGGCTTACTAAAAATCGGGCCGTTTGGCCAATATAAGTTCATTATTTTGACATGCTGAGTGTGGTGGTAACATTAAAGGACCCAATATGGCCACCTTTTTTTTTTTATGGATTTTGTGATTAAATTACCTAATAAGATTTAAGTGGGTGTTCATGAGTTTTTATTATCTTAGATTGAATAAACAAAGTTTAGCAATCTCCAGATTGAAAACGCCCCATTTCCGAATATTTTCGTAGATAAAAAGTTGAAGTTCAGCATAAAATAAAGCCCCTCATATTGCTTTAAATGGATATAAGTAATTTGATAAAAAAAGGGGCAGTACCGCGGAGTAATATTAACAATATTTCAGGAGTAAAAAATATTATTGGAAAATCTACAAGAGCAAGGAAAACTAAATAAATCGAGGTATTATCGTCAGAAACCCGTCATGCTCCAAATTCAAAAAGTCCCGCCATGTCATTCTCCCAGAGAGAAATTACCAGGACGAATAAGAATAAGATAAAGGCCAATCTGTTAGGCGCGGAACTAATCCGTTATTTAACAAGTAACAGCTTCTGCCTCGTCGCAGTGACAGGCACTACTGATAACGGTTATGAATGAGCTGATGAGGCCCAAAAAGGAAGAGGAAAAAAAAAAGAAGGTAAAAATGGAAAGTAAATCTCTAAAACTCCGTTTATTGGAAATTTCTAATCGTCTGCGGTGGAAGTGCGGTTGAAAGCGAGAGGGATAGTGTGATGAGTGAAAGTTCTTGAGGCGGTACTCCTGCTCCGGGTATTCGTCTTGTAGATGTCCGATGACAGGGAAAGGGTTGGGTAACCACCCTCCATCTCGGACGGACAGTCATCCTTTAGGGATTGGGGCTATGTCCTTGAAGGTACTTAAGATCAAAGAAGGAGTGATATTGAAGAAATAGGTCAGAAAAAAATATTATTTGTTCTAGATAGCAATTATTTAATTGTTATATAAAAAAATAAATAAGTAATTGGATACACCAACTTATCTGTTATACACTCTGTTATACAGTTTAACTATTCAATTAAATGTTTCCTTTTAAGTTTAATATCAGATCCAATTTAGTCCTAACATGTTTGAATGTAGTGCATCATTAATTTTAGTCTTAATGATGGCCCAGATGCTTAGGTCGAAACGTCGGAAAAGTTAATAAACTACATAAATTACTGCATATCCTACTATTCGCCACACTGATAAATTATAATAATAATAATTAAATTATGGTCAAAGCTTAAAAATAAAAACAATTAAGTGAATAAATAAATATTTAGAAATTAAATTAAAATATATATTGTATAATAAAAACAAATAAAATAGAATAAATTTTATTTTTTTAAAAATAGGCCTAATAGAATTTAGAGGTGAATAACAGACATGAAAAACATTTTACGAAAAGATATATCATAAGAAGTAGTGTTGCTCAAATGCGAGACCGAGACGAGGCTTGGTCATGGTCTTGGTCTTGCGCAAGAGTCTCGCAACAGTATTTCAGTTACTATAGAGATATTACTGTAATTTTTTAGATAGGAGAAACCTAACTAAGCCCGAATGAAAAATTAGAAGATTTAATGCAAAAGTATATTGGTTATACAAATTATTAACATATAGTAACTAGATTGAAACTAAGTACTTTTGCTAATTTTTAAAAATCTTTTTTACCAGTCCTGGTCTTGATCTTGCAAAGTGCAAGACCAAGACCAATTTTGGGCAACACTAATGAGAAGGAGTTGGTCGGGGGCGCGATAAAATAAATACTATTTATTAAAATAGTATTTTATTAGTTACGCCGACGTTTCGAACATTTTATAGGTCTTCATCAGAGATTGGTAGCAGGCACTACAGGAAGCTGTTGGTAGAAACCAGTGTTATTTGAATCTACCAATCTATATAACCAAGAGTCTACCGCAATTGAGTCTATCAACTGCTTTCTGCAGTGCACTAATAAAATACTATTTTATTAAATAATAATTATTAAATCGCACCTCGACCAACTCCTTCTCATATTATGATCAAGGTCTACACACCATTATGAAATGATATATCGTTGATTACATCAATAACTTCATCAATATTACATTTAAATAGGTATAGGTAGATTGATAGATAAAAAATTAACTTAATTCTGGAACAAGGTTACCTAAGAATAACAATAATGAAAAAGTAAAAAAAAAAAAAAAATACAATCTGGCCAAAAACAAACATAATAAAAAATATAAAATCTTATCAATAAAAATTATAGTTGTAATGGAAATATGTATATATACGAGAAAGATTACTCAAGTTCTATCTACTGCCACAAATCCATATAATCCGCCTAGAAGACAGCTGAGGTGCTAGCCAAGAGACTTATTGCATTGAGCTACTTGCTGCATTATCTTTTTTTTTTTTTTTGTGTGTGTTATTTTACTACTGTTTTTTTTTTTTGTCTTTTTATTTTGTTATTAATATTCTTTTTTACTTATGCTATCTGTTAGCTCCCTCTTAGTTTATGTCAAACTTCGAATGAAGCCTAACTATTTAATTGTGATTTAATAAAAGAAAAAAAAAAGAATGAAAGTGGACTGTATCTTCAAACATTTATTTTGGAACATTTACGAAATCTAATATTGAAAACATAAAAACAAAATGAATCAATTTTACACTTGTTAGATAGGTAAAAAAAAAATAACAAACTTCTAGCATAAAATAAAGACCAGCTGAACAAACAATTGTGACAATATTAATGAAATATTTTCATGCTTGATCATAAAAGAAAAAACTATTTCTATGGCCCAAATTACAATAAAAATAAAAAAAAAAAACAACTTCTCTAGAGTCCCAATATGAAATTTATATATATATATAACAAATAATTAGATTGTACAACGTTACGTGGACGAAGCAGTACGTTCGTAAACCTCTGTCTCTATGCAGAAACCAATTGTAACTCTTCAATGAGCGTGCTCAAAACGAACTGCAAATGGGCAGCGGCGAGCACGACGAGAGAAGTACGTCTCTTCACAGTAGAACTGCAGTGGGCAGTGTTGAAGTTGGCAGTACTCAGCTCAGTGGCGGACGGAGTCAGACTGTCTATTGTCAATTCTACCGCCTTATGACTTGAACCTAGCACTTGTTTATAGCTAGTGCTACTACAATCCATAACAAAGTAGTCCAAGTATAAACTATTGATTTATTTAATATAAACAATATAAGCTATGGGCCTATAATACTTAATATACACCTATCTTGTACATAAATATACATATCATTAATTGATTTCACTTTGCTAAGATAAAACATATCAACAATTAATCAAACTAGTTAAGTGTAAAATAAAATGAATTAACGCTGTGGCGGTTTTAACTGTAAAAATAAAATAAATTAACGCTGTGGGGTTAACACTATCATTTCTTGTCCAAGATATCATATTTGCTGAATATCGAGGTAGATGGCAAATTTATTGTGAGCGAGGAATATGTATAACTAAGAAATAAATAAATAAAATATACGAGAAAGAAAGAAAAAAAAAGCAAAATCTGAAAAAAACATTAAATTTTTATGTTAAAACATAAAAAATAGGCTAACTTAGTAAAAAAATCTAACAATAGATACAGTAATTTAAATAATAATACGTAAACAATTATATTATAGAGGTATTATAACATAAAAATATAATTGTACGGAGTAAAAAGAAAAAAAAAATGTTTAAAAAAACCGAGATGGGTGAGTTCACCTTCATCTGACCGAGCTTATCTGAGGCCGGATTCCGCCGCTGGCCTAAAAACCCCCCTCGCCTTTTACGTCGGCAGCGGTTCTCGCTTCTTTAGCATTCTTCACCAACAGTTCACCAATGCGGTTGTTCACTTTCCTCCTCCAAGTACGGGCAAAGGGATTACTTAACGGGGGAAGGATACATAACTAGGGGGCAACCTATCTTCTATTAGTCGTGGAAAAGATTTATAATTTATATTAAGTTCTAAGTAAGCAGGAAAAGGCGTTACCGGTAAAAAAAGTTTGAAAAATTTAACAGAAGAAGTCTTACCGAATCTTTTTATAAACCAAGCTTATTAATTTTAATACAAAATATAAATTAATTAATAATTGGTTGTGATGGTGAACAAGAATGCCAGATCTTTGGGGATGGGCATTTAAAAAAAATATATATATCCAGTAGTATATAGAATTCCATCCCACTAAAAATCCGCCATGCAGCATCCTTATCCACCTTTAAAACTCTCTTATTCCAATTACTCTTCACAATCCAATCAGATGCTGGTTAAATACATACTATGTTATAAGACTTTAGTTTTCTTAAGACATTATATTTTATTGTTTTATTCTGTGTTGATCGTGAATTTTCATCACCACTCACAAAGCATTGTGAGTAGATAAAATTGGTTTTTCTCAATTTTTCTATTCATGAGATTGTATTTCTTTGAAATGTATTTTATTTTCTAATTATTTTCAGCACACTCCTCGCAATGTTTGTATATATATATATATATACATATATACACTTTTTTTTTTCTTCTCCTAATCTTTACGCGTAATCAATTAAATACCTTAGGGAACATATGTATTTCATCTTTTTTTTTCAATTTATTTCTTTATATATTAACAGTTATTATTTTATTTTATTTTTTTAAATTTTTATATTCCATCACTACAATGCTTTGCTTATAAAATTGATTTTGCATTCCTTTATAATTTCATTTAGTGATTATTATGCTATTGTTTTAGCACCAATATTGTAGTATTGAACCCCTATTACCCAACTGTTCTCGTTAATTTATCCTAAGAGCTATTATACTTTATTTATTACTAGTATTTTGTTATTATTCATTGTAATATGTCTTTTGGCCAGATTTATGGTTAATTTATATGAACAATACTGTTATTCTTAAGGGATCTAGTCCCAGAATAAAGATGATTTTCTCTTTCTATTTCTATGTTAAAAAGTAATCTCTATTTAAAAACTAAAGGAGGAGGTTTATTCTTAGTTGATTGACGTATACCTGTAGTAGAACATTTGCCAATCAACTAAGTAATTCTAAACTTGAATCACGCAGTAACCCTACAGGTGCTAAAAAATATATTTATTTATTACCTTATTCTAACCTTTGAAAAAAAATACATATACTATATCTTTGTCTTCTTCCCTTTGTGTTGTTTTATCATCTTTAGCCCAATATTTCAACCTTCCGATTTATATATATCAGAGATAGAGAACTTTTTAATCATTAGAAGACAAAGCACATTGATAAAGAAGGCAGCATTTTTTTTTTTATATTCTAATTTTGCTATGTTTATTTATATGTAAATACAAATTACACACATTTTTTTTATCTTATTTCTATTTCTTTTCAATTTTTCATTGACTGAGTAATTAAATATTAATTAATTCCAGCACTGCATTAATAAAGATCATGAAAATAATAATGTGGACCGCATGCGGTCTTGAGGCCGCAGGTATATACCGTCTGAAAAAACATCATCCTTAGAAAAATCATTTGTAATTCCTGCTTGCTCGTTTTGAAATTTTCCATGGTAATCTGATTCAATTATCATTTATTTTTCATATCCTTAATCATTCATTTTCTATTCAAAGTGGTAAGTAAGAGTCGTGTGATGCGTCCACCAAGTTTTAGTTTTATTGTATTCCATTTACTACATTTTCATTATGCTTCAATTTGTCTTTAGTTTATAATTTAATTAAATTTTTATTAATTCAGCCAAGAAAATACTGTTTTAATGTACTTATTTTTTTTTAAAGAGATTACATGTTCCAGAATAAAAATAAACTTCTTTCTCATATGACTAAGTATCCAGATGATCGTAGCTATTCTATCTCAAGTATTTACAGCTACATATGAAGAGCTAACTGCATACATACAATTAAGGAAGTCCATTTTTTAAATTAAAAAATCTCATTTATATATATTTATTATATTTGTTATTAATATTTGGTTCAATCACATTGTAAATATCTTTTTGTTATTTAAAATATTTTCACCTATTTGTTTATTACCCTGTTCGTTCTCTATCTATTATTGTATCGTGGCGGGCTTACAGACCTTTTCACAAAATTAAGATATAAATATAATGCAATATCATATTATTCAATATAATTTTTTTTTATCTTGATTTGATTCTGCTTATAAGGTATTGTTTTATTATTATTATTAAATATTAATTGTCCAATGAACTTCTTAAAAGGCATGCGGTATTCAATTTAGTTTTACGACTTTTTTTTTTATTTTGGTGTACTCACATGAAACAAAGATCCAATTTTTAGATATGATAACATTGTATCAACAGGCCTATAAACCTATTTCATAACAGATAGAAAGGCGATGCCTTGCGCCTATTAATATTTATTGCGCACGGAAAATGTATAAAGGGACTTTATCGCCTGGAAAATATAATCGACGAGATCTGAAACCCGAGGCGGGATATGTGACAAAGGCTGAGGGCACCGTTATAGGGGCACTTATGTACGACCACAGCGGGCCTTGCGTAAATATCTGGTTGCGAGCTTGGCAAGGACGCGGGATAGTAAAGCAGCGCGAGTTATATAATTCGGTGTCCGGATCATTACTATCTGATTGCTACGATTCAATTTGCTAACTCGGAGCGGTGAATCAATTCCCTCCGTGAATCAGATCATTATCCAGCCGGCGAGCGCCCACCTTCACCCAATTCCGGCTGCACAATCACCATCGGCCAATCATCCTTACCTCCTTCGGATCGTTAACCTCAACCGGCCACCCGAGGCACCCTCCGCTGACAACCTTCAACTAAGGATGATGCCATCAGGAGGAAATAACACTCACGGTCAGGACTTAGGGTTTAGAGATGTTGAAGATGATCAGACTATAAAAAATACATATATTTTTAAACGCTAAATTTATTTCTTTGACACTCTCATAAATTATTCTCAAACACAAATACGTATATCTACACAAATAAATAAATACGATTCATTTCAGATTATCATTATTGGCTACTGAAATACTTTTTGGAAATCGCTCCCTTAAAATTCGTCATTTCTCAACCTTATCCATATTTTAAACTACCCTATTCCGACTCTTATTTACAAATCAATCAGACAAAGTGTTAAGTATTAAGTATTAAGTACCAAAGATTTATGGTTCTCTATATCCTTTTTTTTTACTTTCCTACCTATACTAGGTAAGGAAAGTATTGCAATTGGGTCAAATTTCCGATATACGGTTTTCGACGTGTCTATACGTTTTAGAGCCCCCTAAGTCCTAAAAACGCATTTTTAGCCATTGGTCTGTCTGTTTGTTCCAAGATTTTCTCGGAAACTACTGAACCGATTTTGTTGCTCCTTTTTTTTATTTTGTAGGGTTTTGACTACTGATGCCTGTGACAGAAATTCGGTGCTCTATGCGCAATAGGTTGCGCGCAATAAATGAAAAACATGTTTTTCTATAGAATATATCGCAAAAACGGCTCTAACGATTTTGACGAAACTTTCCTATAATGTTCTAATTATTGTCCTTTCAATTTTTCTATATTGACTAAATTCACGTAAAAATTCAGAAAAAAGTTATAAAGAAAAGAAAAATGTTATGGGACCTAACTCCCTAAGTATATATTATACGGTAAAATTTATAATAAACTTTTGAAAGGTAATTAAATTACCAACAAAACAAAAAAAAATCACCGGAATTGAACCAGTATTAGCGATGATACAACTTATTCTATTCTTTGCACATGTTTAACTTATTACTTTCCTACCTATACTAGGTATTGCAATCGGGCCAAATTTCCGATATGCAGTTTTCGACGGATCTATACGTTTCAGAGCCCTCTGAATCAATGATATGAACACTTTCCTGAAATAGGTAGGAAAGTCATGTGGATGGACATACCAGATATTTTAATATGAATACATATTTTATATTACTTTAAACACAGTCATGGTAGTTATTTTTAAACCCGTTTTTAGTGTATATATTACGTGTCTTTATTTCTTTACTTTATTTATTAAGATATTAATTGAATGCCATGGATTTTCACCAATTTTACTAATTAACTTCACGAATGAACTCCACAATATGTCTGTTTGCATCTCAAGTTCAAAAGCCTTTGCGTTAGATTACTATTTTTTAAACCTTATATATTATTTTTTTTTTTTAAGCTTACTCCAAATTTAACGAAGCTTCTATAATTATACACTGACGCGTATAACAGGCAACAAACAGTAGTACAAATAGTTCAAGTCAACAAACGTTCGACGAATCTAGAACAAACAAGTGTTAGAAACATAATGGCTTAAAAGGATGTGGTTGGGAGATTTCCTATGGTATCTTGAATCAGGATAGTGACACGGAAGAGATACTGAGAATTTCCTCATGACTAGCACGTAATCATTAACTTGATGATTAGGGCAGTATACTTACTGTTAATGAGAGTTTCAAAAGAGAAGTTTACGATAAATATTATTAAAAAATCTAATATTTAACTTAAAAATTTTAAAAAATATTTCAATTATACGTGTAAATTGTATAACAGCTTTACATAGTATGTAAAAAGTATAACATGCTTGTCTACTGGATATTGAAGGAATTTATTTACTTCAATTTATTGGATAATCTCATTTTTATGAATTATATCAATATAAAGATAATTTTCGAAAATTAGCTGAATATGATAATATAATTAACACTTATAAATATGAATTATTATTTTTTCTGTTGACCCATTTATTACATTTTCCTTTTTTTTAATGCATCTAAAACAAGAGAATTATGAATTGTACACTATGAAGTGACATCTATGCAGATTAAGAAAAATTACAATTTTGTTGATAAAATAGATTTTTTAAATATATTTATACATAAATAACAATCCTCTAAGTAAGCCTGAACCTCTTCAACAATATTTAGAATATTTTTTATTTTATAGCATAAGGAATATTTCATTTGAAAATTAAAAAATCTCAATTCTCCAATTTCGGCTTGAGAAAAATCTCGAAGAGAAAAGATGACGTAGTGCGTATAGATTTGGAGTGACATGAGTTTAAAGAGAATGCCCTGATGTCAAACGACTTAGTGACATCCAAAAATATGTCAGGTGTATATTTGTTTTAGTGATTCAACAATGTGTAGCTACAATGACCCTGTGAAGGTAATGTGTAATAAAATGAAAACTACGAAAGCTGAATTGATTATTAAGTATTATTGGTCGATCAATATCTCAACAAATCTTTTGTATATTGATCTGTTGGGCGAAAGAGTGTACTATTTGTGAAAAAGTTATCAATTTTACATTTTTGTTTTATTCGTGCTATGTCATTTTGTAGTCAGCAACTGATATAAGTAGTCTGCTACTATTGAAAATAGCAGAGAGAAATAAAATATGAAATTATACAAATAAATTTTTTTAAAATGATCAGTTTTTATGCTTTCTTGCAAAAAAAGTAAATTTTCACACACGACCTTTTGAACTAATAGTAGAGATGTAACTGTATCCTATTTATAGATCATTTTAATAAATGACTGATTCAATCGCAAGGGGATTTTATTTCCTTAGTATTACTATACTACCAATCCTCATACAAAGTACATTTTTTAAAACTGAGTAAAACCTTTTGGAAAAAAATGACAACACTCCATAATGAAACAAAAAAAATTAAAACAAAAGTGCTTGGAAAAAAGTATTCGCACCCTATGACTCACAAGCTCTGTTTACTTTGGCATTAATCCTCCTGTGTCCATAGGTCATAGGTTTGTTTACTAATTTATCTCTAATCGTTTATTACCAGTATTCTCTAGTCTTTCAATCAGATTCCTTTAGTCAATAGACAATTATCATGCCAAAGACAAGTGAACTGTGTGCCGCAACTCGCGAAAAAAATTGTTTTACTGAGGAGTCAGCAAAAAACATATCGCCAAATTGCCGATTTCTTAGGGTTGATTTTTTCTACAGTGAGATACGTCATAAAAAGGTATGAAGAACGTGCTTCAACTGAAAACAGTGAACGTAAAGGGCGCCCAAAAAATTTAACTCCCAGGCTGAAGAGGAAAATCAGAAAAGAAGCTCTTAAAAATCCTCTGATAAGTTCTCGGGAGCTGGCTACCATAGTCCAATCAACGTCTAGAGTTCAGATTACTAGCAGAACAATTAAATATGCACTGAATTCGGAAGGTCTCCATGGTAGAGTCCCAAGAAAGAAGCCATACATCAGTGAAACAAATTGCAAAAAGTGCCTTGCTTTTGCTAGTGAGTACGTACAGAAACCCTTAATCTTTTGGGAAAATGTCATTTTTTCTGACGAAAGCAAATGTAATACCCTTGACAAAAATGTAAGAAAACACCATATCACTAGTGGACATCACCTTAAACAACTTCTTGTTCAAGAATGGGAACAAATAAACGTAGATTTAATTACAAAACTAGTGCATTCAATGCTCAGACGTCTACAAGCAATTATTGACGCAAATGGCCTATTTACAAAATATTAAAACTATTAAAATTTAAAATAAACTTGTAAATGTGGAAGTGTGCAAATAATTTTTTCCAAGCACTTTTATTGTTTTAAATATTTTGTTTGATTATGAAGTGTTTTTATTTTTTTGTAAAAAGGTTTTTTCAGTTTTTAATAAATTTACTTTTCATTTTTGCAAAGGAAAGCGTAGTTTTTTGTTTCCTTGAACTACTTTATTCATAAAAACCCGTTGTGCAAATACTTTTTTCCATCACTGTATCTACAAGGATTACATGGTTTGCATTAAGTCAGTAAATGGATAAAATTTAGTAATGCAGATCAGTAACCGAAAAGTACACATTTTTCTTAAACTCAAAAATAAATAACGTTAGATTCAATTTGATTTTTTTTTTCACTGATAGTTGTACACTAATTATCTTTTCTCTTTTTTTTATTTTATTTCTCAACGGTATACTACCAATTATAGCTAGTTAAAGTATCAGGAGCGTGACTTGAACTTTTAAAACTAGAAAAATACCCGGGCCGTTATCAGTCCCAGGGCAGCTAGTTTCATTAACACTCTCCGTCGGACCAGGATAAGGTTAGAGAAACCTTTTCTAGTTTTTAAAGTACAGTTGACAGCGGCGATAGTCTCAACTAGCTCGAAAGGGGTTGACATTCCCAGGACGTACCATTAGGCCTGCGCTAGATGGAATTGAGAAGTTGTGGGCGTCGGGTATGCCCCGGTGACGCAGCGGATCGGAATCTGCATATCACGGGGCCCCCTCCAGCCTATTATAGCTCACTCCTACATAATGCCCAATAACTTTTTCTGCCGTACCGTTTGCATAACCGTAAAACACGTGTTTACACACTCCTTCTGCTGAGTAGCCCATTTTTTTTTTCGCTCCGTGTAATCACCTCTGTGGGTATTGCTAGTTTTGATTTCGGAAGCGGTCTCGCCGTTCGATCGTTTCGTCATAAGTAATAAAGAAATCGGTATTTACCAAAAACATTAGAATTAAACCCAAGCAAAGTACTACCGAACGAATTTATTTTAACTAAATTTACATATAACCGGAACATTTATTTGTGGACAAAAATATACTTGATAATTTTATTCTACTAGTAAAAAAAAAGCATTATTTTATTAACTTTTGGAGGCATCCTATATACTATAGTTAAATATATAAAAATAATTACAGAAATGTTAACAAAAGAATATATTTTGCTTCTTGAATAATGGAATTAAATTATTAGTCCAACATTTTTTTTTTTAAATTTATTTTATTTTATTTATTGTTACATTCCACATCTACCTTAGCGGCTTTAGATGTAATAAAATTAGGTGTACAAATTTAATGTCTTTTATAAATTCAAATACTATCTTTTCGTCGTCATCTGAAGGTGCGTCAGATATGTTGGAAGGTATATTATGTTTTGTTCTGGTGTCAGAGTTTTGTTTTTCAATGTTTATTTGCAACTATCAACTGTACTATGTTTAAAATCAACAAATGAGCTAACATTATTAGCAAAAACAATTAAACGTCCTGCACGGGGAAGAACTTCTATCCTGGATTGATTCAAATACTTTTGTTGTTTAAGGAAAATATTGGGCATTTTAATTCCATTTTCGATTTCTGGAGCTTGTCACTTGTCCCTCCTCCCTCAATAACGTAAGGTGAAAAAAAAAAATGAAAATCATTAATAAGTAAGCTACATGAATGAATAGAATATGTGAACTAAAATCGATTAAAATAAGTCGATTAGCTGGCTAGGCTAGGGGTGGTATTTTCTAGGTATGCAACGATTTCATTGATACCTAAATGTTATTTATATTTAAATTGTGATTTATATTCAAAGATAATAATATACATTATTATTGTTTATAGTTTATAGTTTACAATACGCATTACGGATTGTATAACATATACAAATAATTTATTTTCTTTTAATTAGTTTTTTTTCGCTATTCTTTTCTTATAAAATTAATTTAATGCCAGCTCCTAATTGTATTTATCTATTTATTGTTATTTTATATCTCTTATGCCGGGATAATGCAATATTGTGATCCCGTTGCCCATCTTCTGTCATTAATATATGTTTAATCTATATAAATACTATTTATTTTTATTTTTGCTTTTTCTTTCTATACATGTACTTCTTCTTTTTTTCTTCCTTTTTTGTTATTTTTTCGAGTACAATTATAAATATAATTGAGAAGATTTTATTTTATTTTTATGTTATTTACATGCAATTATTTAAGTTGTATGTATTGTTTGAAACTTTATTAAGTTAGTTTTTGGCCAGGTATGTATTTTTTCTTTTGCAACGATAATATGTTGTTCAAAAATTATAAAATCACGAATTTGGTAAGTATTTTCTCAAGAATTACGTAAATGGGAATGTTAAGTTATTTGTAAATTAAGTATACTGTATGAGAAGAAGAAAAGTTGCTCATTTAAAATTTTCCATAAATATTCGAGAGAATTCTGTATAAGTTTATTACGAACCAGTGATATAGAATGAGGTTGATTTTTAGGAATAATTTTTGATAAAATACATTTTTTTTAAAAAGGTTAAATAAATTGTGATATATTTTTTAAATAATAGATATTTATAATACAATATTTACAATGAAAAATGAAGGGAAAATGACATCAAAAGAGTGTTCTATAATAAGCAGGCTCAGAATTGGACATACCAAACTGACCCATCTCCACCTACTTCTTGGCTTACATCGACCAACATGTGAGGTATGTGAAAATGCTAATCTGACAGTTGAACACATATTCCAGTGCAAAAAGTTCCGGAAACAGCTAATCGAACTCCAAATTGAAGACAAGGCACCGTACAAGGAAAACACTGGTATTGAAAAAACGCTGAAGTACATCCGAAAAATAAAATTGTTATATTTAAGTTATATTTAAGAAGAACGATCGTCGCTAATGACCTTGGCAGTCGATGCGACGTTAAATAACGGCAAATAAAAAAAAAATATATATATTAAAAAAAAAATGTTTTCTAAATTGCTACCCATACATTGTATTTTTTTCCTCTTTCATATTTTAAAACCTCATTATTTAATTACTTTTTATAATTATTTTTTGTCATATTTTAAGGTATGAAAAAAATTATATATTTAAGAATTTTGTTTTATATCTTAAAAACTTTTTATGGATATTTTGTAGCTAAGTTTAGAACGGTGGTGAAAAAAGGGGAAAATTTCCGCAGCTTAAAGAATAATTCAGAAAAAAAAATAGGGCTCCTTAAAATATAATTTGTATCAGCACTCATGAATGACTTTATATAATATCATTCGTTAAGTAAGTGAAAAATGATATTTGCAGGTACATCAGGATACATATTTCATTGTCTGCATGTGAGCTTATGACAGTCGATTTTAAATTGTTCAAGATATTTTTTTTATTTTTGTTCTCCCTATCCTCGCCTTTCAGGCTATACGGGATTTTCTTGGGCCAGGAGGGTGAGGGCGAGGGATCAATGCCAAAGTTAAAAGTGCCCCTCAATGGGTCCCGAGACAGAACTAGTAATTATTCTATCATCAATAACTCCGAGGATCATATTGCTGGGCAACGCGTCAGCTAGCTCGTGCAACCCGCCTCCTATTCGAGATATGTGATAGATCGATCAGTTACGATTTCTCGCACAGACAAGGTAATATTTTTCCCAAATTCTGTGGAAACTCTGGTAATTCACTTTTCTAAAATCTAACCCTAGATCTGCCCCTGTTTCAAAAATATAATTGTTAGATTCTTTTTTTTCCAATGTAATGAAGTGAAATAGTTCATCAACTTACTAAAGAAACAATGTAAAGAGAAATATCATACCGATTCGTTCTGGAAGGATAACCTTATGAAAATAGTAATCACCGGGAGTTAATTGTATATTAAAAGCGCATGAGATGCAAACATGTATTAACAGACATGAAATTAGTACTAGGCATTAATAAACATTTGTTATACAATGGCGAAAGAAACAATGCGTGGTAATAGCTAATTAAAACCCAGCGCATGTTCCAGCCGCGCCGATTGGCTACCAACTCCATTGCAATGACGACACAACATATGCAGGAAATGATCTGTGGTACACAGGCAGCGAATAGGGATGATCTAATGGTTCGTTATGCAACGTAACGAGATTGGACAACCAGCGTTGTGCATAAAATGTCCTGCAACTCAACGTAAACAGACAATTACTTACAAAATTATGACGAGGAATGTGCATTGGATTGGATTGAAGTGAACAAGAAACAAGATAATAACTAAAAACACAAGCGGTCCCGTTATATGATGGATAACCTGTTGTAAGCCCTTCCTGAATAATGTATGATCCAATGCCTTCGTTATAATTTTCACTTGAACATAAATTATTTCTCTACAAAGTTAACATACAACGTTATATTGTCCACATATAACATAGACCATATAACATACATAGACTGATGGAATAGGATACCAATTAGTCTATTCATGCCTGAACAGAAGATGTTGGCATACCACAGAAAAATACTAAACAACTCATACGAGGTGACGCCCAAAACCCAAAAAAGAAGTCGATTATGATCAAGAGCCTATGATCAAGCCCTGGTGCTGTTGTTTATTGTAGATATTGTGAATAATGTAAATATTTTTATAATAAGAGACTTAGGTATAATTTAAAACCTTTTTTCAGTGAGTTCACGTAGCTCAAATTTACGATACTTCAGATTACTACATTTGTTCAGACAAGCTGATACATTTAACTAATTTCCTTTGGTGAGGAAAATGACATAACAAAAGTTTATTGAACTAATTTAGTATTTTAATTCAAATAAAATATTAGTCATGAGTTTTTTTTTTTTTAGGAAAATCACTTTTTCAATATAGTTATCTCTAAATAACGGTATTTTGTTTTGTCTTAGATTCAAAGAAACGAACATGGGAGGAAAATAATTTTATTTTATACTTAAAACATACACATATAAGTTCATTACGAATTATTAGCCACTCACCTAATATTTCAGCAATAAAAATAAGTTTAACTCACCTGTAAGGAAAAAAAAATCAAGTATTAAAAAAATTACAACATAAATATTATATTAAATTCAGCCTTAACAGTAAATGAAATTTAAAAAAATAACTAAACAAATATTATTTATTCTAGGTATATCATTACTTAAAAACAATTTAATTTTTTTTAAATAATACAAGCAATTACTCATGTTGGAGGATTTTCAAGTACCAAAAGTTACGAAACCCAAAAAGGTCTGTAGAGGGGCTACTTAAAACTGGGAAAATTGTAATGTATTTAAAACAAATATCAACAACTTATAACCCAAGAAATAGAAAATTATTTATTTATCAGCCTAACTCTACAAACGACATATTACCTAATATCAGGTTGTAAAAATGAATCCAAAAGGCATATATCTACTACATCTAAAAATAAAATATTACTATAAAACAAATTCATAACAATATTACTCTTGAATAAAATTGGACATAGCTCAGACATATCTAAATAAACGATATACACCTGTCATGATAGTGACAATTAGCAGAGTTGTTACGTTACAAAATGGCATGATGAAGAATAGTACCCATTAACACCTCTTCCTTGGTCTGTTTACATCCTTAAATCAGGAAAGGAGATCTCTCATCCAGCTCCTTTTCAGTAATATTTAATATTTAAATCAACATTTTATATAAATTATGTAGATTATTAAATTATATCCAAATTTTTTTTTGTTATTTTTCCTTTTGGTTTTTTTTTCCTTTTCATTTTTCTTTATTTTATTTTTTTAATATATAACCTCTACTACACAACAATAAATATAATTAATACAATAGGAAACTGGCCTAATGTGACATTTATTGCAATTTTATTCTACTCAAATCTACCTGCTAATATTGATTTCCTAATTTATGCATAATAAAATAAACTTTCCATTTGTTAACGTATGAAAGAAACTCAATTTAATCTACTGAGTGGCAGCTAATTTAATTCTCTCATAACGCTGCCGTGTTAACGTTCAATGCAGTTAAGTAATAAACGAGAAACAAAGAGTCACAACGTCTCTACATGTGCACTCACAGTTAAAATCTTGTTGCTGCTTGTTTTATTCCTATGATCTAAGAGAAATTAATACCATAATAACAAACGAAGAAGACCTTTTAATTTTTCAATGAAATTAATCGATGGATGCGAGGATATAAAACAGCATCCCATCAAAGCAAAATGACCCGTGTGATATTTTTTACATAACACCTTTCACAAGTTAAACACCACTATTCCCATCGTAATTCCCCTACGCAATGTTAAATACCAGACTTTCACTCAAGATTGGCCCGGTAGATCTGGCCTTCTGATGGAGGAACGTCAGGAATAGAAAGTCATCTAAGCCTAGCATCTTATCTCGATGACACATGTCGAAGCCATATGGGCGGGACCAGGGGGGAGAAGGCAGCCCATGGTCCCATATCTATCGATCCATTCCCAGACCACAAAGATGTTTCTTTAATCGCCGGAAGAAATCGCCATTGACCAAATTGGTCCTCTTACTTCCTCAGTTTTTCGATCCAGGAGATCGTCTACCGAGAGGAAGGATGCTGTCAGTTAGTTGGTAATTATAAAACGTTTATGTTAACTATGGGGAGGGTTAATTGGGGATAAGTAACTAGACTGTAGGGGGTCAAGTACGTTAATTGTCGTCCCTAGGTGATTACTATAATTTGTTACCCTCCTCATAATGTCGATTTATTTATTTTTTTTTTAATAATTAACTGTAACTAATATATTTAGATTAGTCAGTTTTTCAAGTACATTTAATTACCTTTAATATGATATAAATGTTTAATAAATATAAACGTAAAACAAAATAACCAGATGTAATGCTGAAAGGTGGTTTAAATAAAAATGAATATTGAAGAGAAGATTAGTTGGGGTGGTCAGTCAAAAAGGAAGGCAAAAATAAATGATAATATTTATTTTTTACATATGCCGACGTTTCGACCTGAAGTTCAGGCCTTCATCAGGGCTAAGAAAATAACCAGATAATGAGAAACATGAGTAGTGATGGTAAAAAAAAAATTATTTTTTATTTTTTATTTTTATTTTATTTTTTACCATCACTACTTATGTTTCTCATACCTTGTTATCTGTTTATTTTCTTAGCCCTGATGAAGGCCTGAACTTCAGGTCGAAACGTCGGCATATGTAAAAAATAAATATTATCATTTATTTTTGCCTTCCTTTTTGACTGACCACCCCAACTATTCTTCTCTTCATTATCCACGACAGTCAACCAATTACCAATTATAAAAATTAATATTATTGACATGAATATTAAGACGACTTTGAATAAAAAATAGCTCATTTTTTTTTAAGTTGGTATAGGAGGGAATTTAATGAGTAAAATAATGACATAAATGTTTCAATTTAAAACATTTATTTATATCTGGAAATACGGAAGTTTTCAAGAGCATTGTTTTTAAAGTATTCAAGTCAAGCGTAAAACATGAATAAATAAAAGCTGAAACACTGAAAAACTTATATTCATTTTTTAATTTATTACACACAACGTGTAGTATGTACGGGCAAATATTTTTGTAAAATGTATGATACAGAAATGTTTATGTTAAATTTTATTTAACAACCAGCTAGCAGTTGATCAACATATAGTGATCCTTCAACAACGAATTTAAATAAATTTAAACGGATGTAACAATAGTTAAATAAGATATATGGCTATAGCTGACATGTCACTGAATAATTATTGTGAAATTGTAATAATTATTGTGAAACTTGGTTTAGAATAATTTCTAGAATTCTTAGAAGCGAAGAAAACGAATTAAATTTTATTCTTAAAATTCTAGACACTTTCATTTAAAACGGTCACTGATTTCAGAAATTCAATTTCAATGAAAAAAAAAACTTATTTCATACATCATCCACAACTAATTAAGTTAAATTCCGAAAATCACAACACGCAATCATCCCATATGTATATGTGCACATATAAGTATTTTTGTAAATGTTTTATATCATTCATTTAGTTGTTTACAATAAGCTGTGGTAAAGACGACTAACGTAAGTTAATGAAAAATAGAAAGGTATACAATCATTAACAAAAAATTATTATAAATATTAATAACACAGATTTAGCAATTTGAAAATACATTTATTTTTCAAATTTCGCAGTGATTTCTTACATTTAAAACAATTTATTAAATACTAAAACATTTTCGTTATAAGTGGGTAGTTATACTTATAAAATACTAAAGGTGTCTTGCCTGAGGTGTAAACAAAAATTTACACGATGCCATTCCATAAAACACACCCAGTGAATTAAAAGATTTCTAAAAAGCACAATAACCATATTTCAGATTACAACGAATTCCACGCTGCCAAACCCCTTTCCATGAAGCGATTCCATTTGAAAAGTAATGTTTATAAAGTAGCAAAGATCGGACTACTTTACAATCAAAAACAATCAAGAAACGGATGTTACTAAATCTCCAAATAAAATTAAAAATCAGAAAATGGGGACTCGTGCGCATAGAGATTTAGGTTCCTCAATACGTATGAGAAATGTAAGAATCTTAAAATAATAAACACATATTTACAAAACTTATTGAGTTGTAAATGGCCAATGCACAAAAAACCATGAGTCCTCCTTTAGATACTCCATCGCTTCCAAAAATTGTAATGAAGTCTTAAGTAATTATCTTAATTTATTAAGAATGACCAATCAATCAACGTTTCTTTCATCCAGCCATCATCCGGATAAGAACACGTATAAAATATGAGTATATGTTTTAGATATGCAATTAATGAAAAGTTAGCGTTATTTTGTTTTAGAAAGATGTACTACATCTTTTTTTGGGAAGTCTCTTTTAGACTGTTGGTTTGAGATTTGCCAAATTTAGTCCGCAATAGGATTTTTCTGTAGTAATGATGCCTGAAATTGGTGAGAAGTTGACCGATAGATGTGATATTTTTTTTTTATTTGTTAAGAATTTTTTTTTTTAAATCATCTACAGATTTCAATTTACACAGCGAAACAAAAAATAATCATAACAGTTCTAGCGAAGGTACAGCAAATAATTTTTTAATTGATATTTGTACCCAAAGCGTTAACAAAGGTTTTTTTTTTTGTTCCATATCCCCAGATTCATAGAAGTTTGTCTTTAATATGTCGTGTTGTATTTCCTGTTTACTGTTTCATAAATACATATACACAAGGACGTGTGAGCGAACTCTCAAGTTATTTTGCATATTTTAATAAATACAAAAACTTGCACCTTCACTGTACAACCCATGAAGGGTCTTATGCTCAGTACGATGTACGGAAAATATTCGTAAACTAGTTGTATTTTTCAAGTACTGTTTCTTGATCATCGGTTGTGCAAAAAGGTATTTTGACCAAGATTGAGGCTGGGTATGCCCAATATGATACCCAGGCACGATCCATGGACGATTAAAATGAATAAATAATTTATTTGCCATCAGTCGAGTTCGAACCTGGGACCTTTGAGCATTGGACGCTCAGCGCACTACCACTGATCTACCACACTCCCTTAAATAACTATAATGGTATCACAAATAAAATACGTCATCAGAGTTTTATTCTATGTAATTATAGATAGAACGCCATAAATATTTTTTGAAAATCTCATGGTTGTAATAAAATTCCCCAAAAAGCCCGCACATGAAAATGAAACTTATGACACTTCACAAACGACTCAAACTATCCTATCTTCTTTTTTATGAATTATCAAAACTGAAACTGAGACAGAAAATGAATACATATAAATTCCTTAACCCATATGGACATACTCATGACAGATGGTTGTCGAAACAAGTTGACAGATGTAAATAAATACTTAAAATATAGGTAAGTTAGGAACAAAAGCACATTTATTAATCTTCGATACTTAGATCATTTTTTCGATTCTAAAGTTCATACGTAACTCGATATTCGCCGCCTAACCTTTCAAATCCTTCGCTGGCCGTTGCATATTTTCATTGTATCTTGTATCCATAGCCAGTACGACTCTGTTGGTATCCCAGTAAGGAAGTACATTCGGTTTTGTGGTACCTTGTGTAAGCCCCTTGTTGTTTTCTTACTGTTCGAGCCAGGTGAATGATTCCTCAATGGTTCTAGTGAATAATTCAACAGCTACTTAAATTTCTTCACCATTGTGGAGTCTTGTTGGAACCGAAATCTTTTTTAGAAACATTTTACGCTCCTATTTCTTAGAAAAATGACCCATAAATAAAGATTTATTATTACTGTTTGAGTACCAAAAAGGGTATGGTGTTTGAAAGGATATGATGAATAAAAATATCCATATTTAATGAAATCAAAATTCCATGACTCAAGATAGCTGAAGATATTAACAACAAAAAAAAAAATCTGAAATTTCATTAAATTATTAATATATAAATTGAAATATGAATACTATGGTAATATATTAAAAGATATATCTTCATATTTCCATGGCAGTTTGCCATTTGAAACTGGACATGTTAGATAATTGAAATTCAGCCTCTTGTAGCTAGGAACCATTATCCTTATAATATTATTATTTTTTATCTACACGTAATTTTATTCTATTTTTAATTATCAGTTGTAGAGTACTACCAATGGGTATTCACTAGTTGTATTTTTTCAATCTAATACAGTTTTAAATTTCAATAAATATATTTTAGAAAATATCAGTTATTTTATTAATATAAAATATATATATCTATATATATTATATTATATCATATTTAATATTTATTTATCTTTTACTAATTTTTAAAAATTCTAATAAATGTATCAATCCAATGTGTGTTTAAGTTTTTTTTGTGTAAGTTTTATAATTAACGGTTTCATTTTTTTTTATTAAATGTTTTTCTATTATTTCATAGTTTAATATTTTCGGCTCGTCAAAAACAAATTACTTATAAAATATGTGATGAAGGCACAGGAGCAGATCTTTAACATTTTATTTTATTCATTTTTATTAACAACAATTGTGAACTCGATATCATACGTCATTTTAAAAAAGTGTTATTTCATAATAAAAACTGTGATAATTAAACTAAATATATAAATGGCTTATGATATCGAGTTCATGCTTAGTTTCGATTGTTGGTAAAAATAAATAAATAAAATAAAACTAGTTGGTCCGAAATTATAAACTTTTAAATAACCATATGCCATATCAAATAACCATGCAATATTAACAAAAAAAGTGTATACTTTTTGAGTTATTCGAAATTTAATTTTACCATCTCTCGTTACTTTTTTTCCAGCTTCTTTTCGTTGAAGTATGTTATGTAGATAAATTTAAGAGGCATCGATAAGAAGACTTTAGATATGTTTCATTGAAATCGGTATATTCGTTTAGGCGCTACAGTCAATAGCAACGCACGTTTTTTGGTCGCCATCTTGAAAGGAAAAGGCGGATAGAAATGTCGATGAAGGAGGATCATCCTCGGGTGACCTCTAATTTTAAATCCAAATTTGAAAAAAAAATCGTTTTCCATCTTGTACTGCTCCTACCAAAGTATGGAGGACAATTAGCATGCCAAGGTCATTACATAGATGTAATATGGCTTTCCACTAAATTTTTATAATATATTTATAATATATATATATATATATATATTATATATATATATATATATATATATATATATATATATATATATATATATATAAAATACGTTATAATGTTTTTTTATAGAAACGTATCCGAATCGAAATCTGGTATTGTATCTTATTGAATTGGATCTGGAGTTGCTTATAGCCAAGGCAGATCCCATAAAGACAGGGGTCCAGACCGTACAATATATCAGCCACGCTCTTTACGCCCCGGTTGACTCATGATATCGCTCCAGTACACGAGCACTATCTCTAATAGCAAGGATACCCTAGGATTATGCTGTACGGATGGAGGGTCGATTCCCCCACAGCATGCTCCAGATGCAAATGGTAGCCCGAAGACAGAAGTGCCGGAGTAGATGAAGGTCCCGCGGCCGGGAATTCGGTATGACTCAGCCGGCACCGGATTCCGGTGCTCACCCCTGCCCTTCCCGTCCCAGAGGATGCCTTTAGTCTCATCGGCAATTGTCTTCTTCCATTCCTTCTCTCTGGAGCAGAACGACAATTGTTTCAAAACTTTGTCTAGGCTAATATAATAATAGTTACTTCTTTTTGTACCCATTTAGATATCTACAATATATATATATATGCTTACAATATTATGCATTTCCAATTAAACATTTATATCAACAGGGGCCAATCATTCATAGTCCGTGATACAGGCTCCTTTTTATCAAATTATTAATATTTTTTATTATTATTAATATTTATTTACGGTAATTCTCGGTGCATTTTCAATATGGATATTAGTAGAGTCCATTTAGCGAGATATTAAAAAATCATGAACACCCATTTGCTTTTCACTAGCATACTGATAATTTCTTTTTTTTTTTTATTATTTCTTAATGATATTTACGACTGTATTAAATAAATACATCTAGTAAATTTGAACATATGGATATAACGACTTGGAAACACTTGCTGAGTAACTATCCAATTGTAGCACTCTACTGATATGTCTACATCAGGAGATCATGGACCCAGCTTCTATTCAGACGCCTCGGAGGGTTATAGGGAATTGAAGAGGAAGCAAGGTTAGAAACGAGAGGGTTGGGATGATTCTGAAGTTTATTATGGAAGGATAGGTATCTGGATTGGGACAGATCTGAAACATAAGAAACATTAAGGTCATTATGGATAGTTTTATTAGTAACAAAGTAGGGAGTATTGAGGATTTTACTAAGGATTTTGGATTGGAAGGATTGGATATGAAAGGAATTCGATGGTTTAGTGGAACCCTATAGCATAACTCCGTATATGAGTCTTTTGTAATTAATTGGAAGTTCAGAGCATTTGTCTAGTAAGTGCTGAAGTAATCGGAAACGTCGAGCGGTTTCTTGTAGTTTCAGTCTAGTATGAAGATTCCAAGTTAGTCGTTTGTCCAGGTGGAGTCCTAGGTAGCGGATTTGCTCAACATAGATAAGTGGAGTATTGTTAAAGGAAACTGTAAGACAGGAAGTCATTGGTTTACGACGGAGGGTGAAGGTAATTTGGTGGGATTTATTGGAGACTGATAATTTGATCACAAAATCGAGAAAAAAAAGTTTCCTACAAAAATATTGGGTCGCTATGCATGACTTCCATCCCTAGCATGTTAAGATATGCCGAAGGGCCCGAAATTTTTAAAATCCACCTTATTTCTGGATTTTGAGGTCAATTTTTTTTACGTTTAAATTTGAAAGCAAATATTCATGAGTTTTTAGTAAATATTGATTTCAATTCATGTCTGAGAATTTTCGTAGATAAAAAGTTGTATGTTAAGATTAGATGAAAAAATTCATAAAGCTTAGAAAGATATTAATAATTTGATAAAATGGAGTCTACCGTGGACTATGAAGGCTTGGGTTCAGTATATATAAATTTTTAATTGTAAATGCATAATATCGTAAATATACAATTAAATATATGTTGTAAATTTATAAATGGTTATAAATAGAAGAAACTATTATTATATTAGTCTAGAAAAAGTTTGTTAATGGATGTTAATAATTTTATAAAAAAATTATCTGTAATGTGGGCTATCACTTCGCAATCGAGTTTCAGGAGCTACAAGATTGTCCGACTTAATTTATTTCCTCATCAAGTTATATTTTGGGTTTCTCTCGTCAATTTAGTGCTTTCTTTATTTTTAACTTCATCAACCGACCTGTTAAGTAGTCTTTCAATCCTTCATTTGGATTGATAGGGAATCCACTGAATAACATTGAGTGACTACCTTTCATCATTTCTTCTTGTCAGATGTCCAACCAATCTTCACTTAAGAAATATCAAGTGTTGGATTGCATCTTTCATCGTTATGAGAAAATAAGGGGTTTTCGTATTTATAAATCAGGAAATTCTATATCTAAAATGCACAATGTTCAATCGTACAATAAATGAGGCAATTTAAAAGGTGTAGTTAGAACATTCGTAAAAAGGAAAGCATAGTAGACAAAAAAAAAAATCGAACATGAAGTGACGGAAATAATCACTAATGTATAAGTAAGTCCATTCCGCTTTGCTTTCCCAGGACTTATGCTAATTAAAGAAAATGTTAAACCAAAACTAATTGTGAGAAGCTATCATTAATTCTAATCTGTGTTTTCACTGTAATTAATGTATAATTCAACACAGCTGCGGAGTTAAAACCAACTACTACTTTTTTTACTTATTGTCTTTTTTTTTTTAAATGTCTAACATAGATAAGCACCAGAAGTTCAACTACTAAAAAAAAGAATTAAAGCAGAGCAAGGTAACTAGAATATCAAACATCAAAATAGGTTCAATCGAGGAATTCTCACTCACAACATTTTTTTTTGTCGATGGTAGAATCAATATAATTAAAAAAAAATTATATCAATTTTCACAATATATGGGAGCCATAATAATCTACTCAACACACAATAAACATTATCATAATTATGGGAATAAGACAGAAGTCACGAAAGTACATGAGAAGTTAAGGATGTTGGAAAAATACAGATATTTTAAAATATTTATCGCTGATATATAGATTTTTCGTTATATATATTTTTAAGTTAATATTTCCACCTCACTGGTCATAAAAATAGGAACATTTTGATATCAATATAGCTATCACATTGGTCATAAAAATAGAATATTTTTTTTATATCATATAAAAATAAGATAATTGGTCTCATTTTTTATGTTCTTATTTTACGATACATTTTTATGGATTTTATCGTTTATTAGTCACAGTTAATTTAATTTTAATTTTCTTAATTTTTTTTTCATGTTGAACAATTTATTCGTTTTTCTATAGTTTTCAGTAATGTCTCATTAATAATAAATGTTAATTTTGTTTTGTTGAGTTTTTAGTAATTCTTTCATATTGATTTACATTCGTCCTATTTATATTTTGACGTTAAAGTTGTTTAACTGACTTCCCCTGTTTATAGTTTTTTATTTCAAGTTCCTAGAAATAAGATGTTATATTTTTTATAAATAATAAATAATTTTCTATCTTGTAATTATCTATATTATATAAATGTATATCATTCTTTCAAATTTACACTTCTGCTCTTTTCAATGACTAAAAATAAGGAGACACGATTGAAATAGCTAATATCTAATTATTATTAACGTATATTTTAAAATTTTCGATGATATACATGTCGTATATATAATAATAATAGTACATTCTTTAATTATTTCTACACTCCTTTTTTTAACAAAATTGAGTAGTTTAGAGCTTCAGAATAACATAAAAAATAACAAAAAATAAACAAATAGAATTAATAAGAAATTGTAAGATAACATAATATTAAAAACAAGTCATTATAACTAGTAAAAGTATTGAATAATAACTTTGTTATTTGGGAATGATTACTTACACTTAACAACGATTGAATTTATTTGTTGTATTATCAAATTGCATGTTTACAAGTTAGCGTTTCGTAATATTTACTCCCATATTCAGAACCACAATCCCAACGATGTTGTGGATGCATGGCTTAAATCTAATGTGCTCCATTATCAGGTTCTAATTCAAGTTATAATAAATAAAGGTATATAACATCCAGAGCAACGTCTTGCTTTTAGACTAATTATTGAGTGTCTAATTCTAATTGTTGTTAATTGGAAGTAATCATTGTCAAATAACAAAGAATATCATACAGCTTCCCAGAAAAAAGAAAATTAAATAATAACAAAAAGAACAAATAATTTAAATACATATTTTTCTCCCCTCATGCCTCTTACGCCATTGTTCTTAAAGAAATGACCATCAAATTCACTGATTGTCGATAATTCCTTTGACAGGTGTGAATAAAGAATCACATATATATATATATATATATATATATATATATATATATATATATATATATATATATATATATGATTCTTTATTCACATATATCTTCTGATTCTTTATTTATACAATATATAAATTATATTATATATATAATATAAATATATTTAATAGAGGAGGGATTTGAATGTGTAATAATAAGTATCGAAATATTTTTTTGTTGACTATTACATCCCAATTAGAACTAGTGTTAGAAGCAATAGAAGCAAAGTCGTTTTCCGAAGGTGTGTTTACTGGTACAACTACAGTTTACAATTACAATACTAATACAATAAGCAGATATGACTCATGATATGAAGTTGGACTTTGTCTAAAGTAATTGACCGGTTTTCTTTCGACACGACCCAGGACGGAGATTCCATCCCTAGCAACCCGATGAGTCATAGGGGAGCGAACCCTCCACTGCCGCAATCAGGAAATGGCACGGGAGCATTACTGCATAACTGTAATAAATGCCACTTATTCTATTCAATTACAAATACTTTACTCATTATAAATAATTTATTTCCTCTCCTGAGGAAGCCCTGTAGAAACCCTAAGATATATTACATAGCAAGGGAATGGAATTATAATTGGATGCGATGCACAAGAATTTTCATGAGCGAGAATATTCCTTTCCAAATTTTCATATTTTTCTTGATTATAAATAATAATAATATTTTTTATTATTTATCAGTTACACGTACCTTATATGTAATACTTTACATACCGACCTAAGACGACCAATCATTGACCAGCACATAGGTACTCTCTACTCCCGATTTCATCTTAAACTACACGGATATCACAATGGAGTTATCAACCACATGGCCACGGTTGACATGCTCAACTGGAGGCGACTGAAAAGGAGCTAAAAGAAAGATCTCTTTTCCTAATTTCACGATGTAAACATACTATTCTTCATCATGACTATCTTGCCAATTTTTTTTTATACCGTTACAACAAATCTGCTAATTGTAGCTACCATTACAGGTGCAAATGAAGATATGAAGGGAAAAAAAAGAGATAAGTTACACATATTTCTGATGTACAATAAATTTGAAATCTACTACTGTATTTCTTTTCTGTTTTGTTATTTTTTAAGGTTTGTTTTGTTTTCCTTGATATCATATTTGCTGAATACAGTTGTAAATAATAACAATATAATACTAATATTTATTGGCATCAATATTTTGACAAAATAGTACCCAGCAGCACCTCCTCCTTGCGTTGCTTTACTTCGTTACTTGAGGAAAGGACGTCTCTCATCCAAATCCTCTTTAGTCGTCTCCTGATGGGTATTTCAGCTGTGGCCATGTCCGTTAATAAGTCCGTTCTGACGTCCGAGCAGTTCAAGGTGAAATCGGAAGTAGAGAGTACGTATGTGTTGGTTGTCGTAAATCGGTATGTTAGGTTTTGTTGTTTACGTACCAAGGAGCTGATGTTATTAGTCATAACATTTTGGATTAAAATTATTGTACTTTTTGTAAATGTGTATTTTTTGAAGAACCGTAAATTTGTGAAGCGTATGTCCATATGGGTTTAACCAGGTAAGCGTATGTGTTTAGTTTTAATTTGGAAAAAAATGAATATAGTTTTAATTTAACTACTATATCAAATTATTTTGATTCTTCCCTGATTAATCATTGCTTGAAAGGAGACAAACATAATCAATCTTCATTTCTATAATTAATTGCTGAAACAAAAACAAACATGTTCTCCTCGTGGCAGTGCAAGACACGAAGTTCATATCTTATGAATAATCGAATCCAATTGAGAAAAAAAAAATTGCTATCCTGGAAAATATTAATATTCCGTTTTGGAGAATGCATGACAGATAGATGGGCGCGGAGGTGAACATACGTCCGACACGGAGGAGTATTGACCGCTCATTTTGTTACACTCGTCTATTTTGTCGTGATGTTGCAATAACAAGTGTCGGCAACTGGGCTATTTTATCCCACTTACCATTGCGCCGGGCATAGAGTCCATTTCGACTCGGCACGATCTGTATTGTACCAAAATAAAAGATGTGGTAACAAGACGCCTTAAAATAAAACAACTCAAGGGCCTTATCAAAACCTAGTTCGCGCTTCGTAATGTCTTTCAGATGTTCCATCAAAGGTACCCAATGAGGCAATATGAAAAATACTAAACATTTGAAATAATATACGTTCTCGTGTCATTTCAAATGTTTAGTATTTTTCAAGATAAAGATATAATTATAAAATTCAATACACATAGCCTTGAGTATATAAAATACAGGTAAACCACTACTCTGTCAACACTTTGCCAATCCAGGCATCGCCAGAATAATAAAAGCAAGGTCATATTTATGCAGACCAAATACGGCATATCTCAAACAAACAGCTCAAAAGTAGTATTTTTATTTTTAATTTCTAATTTACTCTATTTGGTCAAGTTTGGTGTAACATTATATTTGTAATATAATGTTACGTTGGTTGGTTAGTTGTTGTATTGTAAAGGCGTAAAACCTGTTGGTCATCAACGGCGTTAATTAAAGTTAGATATGATTATGGTCTTGATAAATTGAAACTATTTCGCAATAAACTTTTTAGAAACCTTAAAAATTTCAAGTAACAATTAATTTTCCAAACATATCAAAATAAAATCTCAAGATTAAAAAAATAAATAAATAAAGAAGTACATATTCACTAGAATATCGGTTGTAGTGAAGAATATCGGTGGTAATGTGATGTAACACCTTATCTTTACACTCCAATGCAACTCTAGTCCACTAGTACAATTTAATTCCATCCAGCTCAGAAGCAGTCCGGTATCTTGGCTTTCTTTTAGACCGAAGACTAACATGGAACCCACATACTTAGACTCAAAGACATACTAGAGATACAAAAGACAAGAACTCAACCGACGTTACGGCCAACTATACAGACTACTGAACAGAAAATCTAAACTTTCTATTGAACAAAAAAATTACTTATCTGCAAGACAATCCTGAAACCTACACGGACATACGGACTTGAACTGTGGGGGACAGCAAAATTTTCTAACATCAAACGCATTCAATCCTTTCAATCTAAAGTCCTTCGAACAATAGTTGATGCTCCATTCTATGTAACCAACAAAACTCTACACCATGACCTTAATATCCCATTTGTCTTAGACCTTATCCCAGAAAAAATCTCCACATTTCACCAGAACCTTACCGATCATCCAAATCCCCTTGCACAATCCCTATCCAGCACCACCCATCCCTACGTTACTCCTCGAAGGTTGAAGCGGAAGTGGTCATAGACCTTTTGTTAATAAGTTCATATTGGAGTTTTGGCGTCGGCCAGATTCTCCACTCAAGCCATGGATGTGTGATTATAGCGCCCCTGATCAGCCACTATTGGTCCTTAATACCAGTAATGCGGCTGAGTGAGAGGCGCTGGGATCTTCTTGAGTCCTGCCTTTCCTTTCTTGGGGAGAAACGCTTGGCTCGAAGATCTCGAGTGAATGATTTTTTTTCATTATTTTTTTTTTATTTTAGTGTACATACATTCATTTTTAGTATTATTGTTTTTCTGTATTATTTATGTTTATTTATTGTACATAGAGTGTGAATGCGCTCTCAGAACACTATTATAAATGTCCTTAATTGTGACAGATTGTAATATCTCTCAATAGACATGTTCAAATGAAATACTCAAATCGCTAAATCGCTGTCATTGCCACCGTTGTCACGGCGTAAAATCGTTTCGAAATGACCATGCAACAACAGGATTAGTTCAAGTTCTGCAAATTTGTCAAGAGGAAATGTCAAATTGTGTCCCAACTGTATGAATAGTTAGCAACCTCGTCCAAATCGGGCGGAGCGAATAATACTGTTAACCATGCTCATTATCTCGATATAATAATAGTAAAAGTTAACTTCAATAATGATAATAATTTTTGTATAATAATGACAATATTATTTTAGTACACCTGAAGTCTCCTACCACACTTTTAATAATCTCAAAATCAAAACATGCTGGTTTCCAGTTATTTGAGCACACAACTTTAAAGCATAACGTATTTGCATACTTTTTTTTTCTCTATTTTAAAACCTTATTCTTCCTATATTATGATTGAACTACGTTTATACCTCATTAATCGTTATTAATTAATTGACTGATGTAGGGCAGTTAACAGTATAAGATGTATACTCAGGTATACAGCTTTAACGCTAGAAAAACAATAGATTTATTTTAAGCGCCATTATATATTGGCGTACTACGTTTTGTTCTCAATGCCAATTTAATACTCAGCCAACAAATCGTATTGAAAAAAATACACTAACGTCAAAATAGATCTCTAAATTTATAACAAGTCAAGGGAAAAGTAAAAAAAAAAATTAGAAATCTCAAAAAATAAAAATAAAATAATAATAACAGTCTCAGCACTAAAATTTTTTTGAAATATTTTTGATGAGAAAATAACATGTTATTTTTCTTAAAGTAAAATTCAAGTATTGTCACGATAAAAAATTATAAATAATGAATATAACCACGACCTAATAACTTATGTATTTAATTATTAATTCAAAAATTAAATTAAATAAAACTTCAATAAATATGATTTAAAAATATATATCTTCGGTTTATTGCAAATTGGTAATACGTTTTAGAATATGAAATTACTTAGGAATTTGAGGAATTGTACCTAATTTTGATATATGATATGTCTTAAAACGTTCAGCTCCATCACAAAAACACTCACATTTAATTTTTTTTTTCTCTAAATCTTTATAATCTCACAACACAAACTGTAAACTGTATTTTAAAAACAAATATTTATTGATATCTAAACTTGTTTACTACAAATACAAGTATATGTGAATGGGTATAATATCATGGACAGCCTTGTAAAGATACTATACATTAGTAGCACTCCATGTGTTAACGAAATGTTTTTTTCTTTACATTATGTTAAGTTTACATTTCATCATGAGGATATAACAATTCTACGTTGAAAAAAAATTTCTGGATGATTTTATACTTAAAAATATCCAACCTATGCATAACAAAAGTGACAAATTTAAATTAATTTCTAATTAAATCAGTTTCTATGACTGAAATGATTATTTTCAATATATTTTCTATTGCATCGGAATTAGAACTTTTCCTTTGAAACTTTTTTAATGAAATTTTTACTGAAATTTTATTTTCAAAATTTTTTATTTAAATGTTCAGCTGAATGATTTAATTTTATCAAAAAGTTGATATAAAAAATTATTTTTATTTTCAATTCAACTAAAACAAACGAAACATTAGAATCTAAAAACTCATTATGATTGACTTGTGTTCATTTTTCATTTAACATAAATCTTTTTTAAGAACATAAATAAATAGAAATTAAACTTTTATCATAAAACAAGAACTTTATTACATAAGCGTCCATTGGAAACTGTTTTTAAAAAAGTCCCATAAAAGGCTGCCATATTTTGATATATACATAAAATCTTTTATCGTTTTTGTAATCTTTCTTTTCGTACACTTTACAAGTAAATTATATATTTCATCTAGTACAAACGGTAGTTCTATGTTGAGATATAATTTTTGGATGATTTTATTCTTTAAAACATCTAACGAAAACATCACAAAAATGACTGAATAATAAATTTAAATAGTTAAATATGAGTTTAAAAAAAAGAGAAAAAAATCTTCAAGCGATTAAAAGAAAGAACTATTTTAATAAAATGATATCGATTTTTTTTAAAGCCCTGCTAAATGGACCATCGGCCACCATTCATCGGATCCGGTTACATAACAAACAAGCCAGACGAAGCCCGAGGCATCCGAACCTCTGGAGGCACGAGATCGTATAACAGATGCAGCCAGGGATAGCAGACACCCAGATCACAATATGTCTTTGGATCTACCGACAGATACTCCAGGCTGGCTGTCAGAACTTGGTCAACCACGGCGATCCATACAGATTGGGGTCCCTAAGAAGATAATACAGGCCGGGGTATCAGATACCATTGTCTGCTGTAATGAATCCTCCACTTCTTCGACACTATAATTGTCGTACTCCTTTCAGGCTGAGATAATGGTTACGACAGGAAGAAGAGGCTGTTGAGCAATGGTGTCTTTGTCGTGCCCGGCCATCTCTCGGTTATCTTAATGACATAATAAAGTCTGGATTTAATAATTCACACACGTCTTAGTTGGGACACAGGCGTACTCTCTGATTAAGGTCCATTGTTCTCGGTGTGGCCGACTTAGGTTGGGCAAGGTGTTATGCCTGTGTGAAGAAGACTTATAGAATGAAACATCCTTCAGTTCACATCAAAGTAATAAAAATCTATAAATAATGTAATTTGATATTCACCAATAAGGGTGTCTACCAAAACCTCTTCTTAATCATCGAAATAATTAAAAATGGACATGTATATAAAATAGTTTATTATACTGATATATAAACATTGAAATGTTTTTTAATAAATAGTCTAGAAAATTTATATAGAAATAAAAACACTGATACGCTTGAGTTATTTTAAGTATATATAGAAGAATTTTATAATATTTAAAACTACAGAGGAACGAACATTTGTCAGCTCATGTAAATACATATTTATTATCTTTTATCACGAAAAATCGATTAACACGTCGTCATACTTTTGACTTGTCATATCAGTACTTATCAATATAGTTTTTGTTTCTAATTTGTTAATATACCAAAGTTGCTGGGATCTACTTGAGTCCTGCTTTCCTTCCACGAGTGAAGGAAAAGGCTTGGTACGGAGTTTCCCAGAGTGAATGAATTTCGTAAATACTGTTTGAAATTTTTTTAATTTCAATTAGTTTAATTTTTGTTTATATATATTTGGTTTTAGTTATATTGTTTCATTTATTTTTATTTATTTTACACAGAGTGTGAATGTGCTCTCTGAACACTACAGATTGTAATATTCCTCAATAAACAAGAAATAAAAAAAATGTTGATTTATTTATACCAATTATGGCTCCCGTTCATAAAAACAAACCATCATAGCTTACACGATTTCATGAGCAACAATATTTTTTTTCTTTAAATAAAAAATCCTTGCTTCTTACTTTACACATAGTAATTCAATCTCAACATTAATTCGACTGTTGAATTGTTTCATTCTGAGGTGTGTTAGAATAAAATAATCCTTTATGACACTACTAATCATATATAACTTCTATAGTAGGTTAATGAAATAACCAATTGAAATATAACTCAGAATGAAAGTAAAAAAAAAAAAAACAACGAATGACAGTGAGGATGATGAATTATTATCAATATTATATGCAAGAAAATATATTACAAGACGCTGAAAATGAGTTAAAAAATGAAACATTGATACACTTTGTCATATGGACAATATTGCCTTGGAAAACTCTGTTCACAAATCAATAATGAATAGAATAATAGACGATTCTAAAACAATTATCATAAATTTACTAACTTTATCAAGCTATTTTAGATTTTATCCATTTACAATCCCAGTAAAGATAGTTTTCAAAGAGTTTTTCGGAAAGTGCTAGAATATGCTGTTATTTAAATGTTAGGATTCAACATTTATTTTCGAGAAAAAAAAAAATTAATGTGCTTTTTTTGTTCCTCTATATTTTTTATCCTACTCTGTTTTTCTTTCCTCGATTTTTTTCGCCCTGCCAAATGCCCATTCCAAGTTCTTAACTCTGCTAATACTTTAGACTACCTCTTTTGAAATCCACTTATATTTCAGGCTTTAAAAAAATGAATTTAAAACTTAATGTACCTCCAAATTAAATAGTAATTCTGCTTATTCATTTCTCTTTTTCCAGTCTGCTGGTGTTCCTCAAGAGAGCATCTTAGGTCCCATCCATAACACAGTATACACAGCTGATATTCCATTCTATCCTTCAACCGTCCTCACTGCCTACGCTGATGACACATGTGTGTTATCAAACCATAATAATGAACCTACTATTGAATCACAAACTCTGCAGTCACACATTTGAGCCATTGAAGAATGGTGTGCAAATAGGAGAATTAAAATTAATCCAAACAAAACCCAACAAATTACTTCTACCCTTTGCCGTAAATCTACAACATCCTGCCCTACCGTATTCTTTAACAATATTCCAACAGATCCGTTACCTAGGATTCCTTCTTGACAAACGCCTCATACTAATGGAAATCCTCACACAAGACTTAAAATACAAGAAACTGCCAACAGATTCCGACTACTACAACACATACTTGACAGACCCTCTAAACTTCTCATATTCTACAAAAAACTCACTTACACTACCGTCATTAGGGTCGTTTGGACATACGTTATTGAGCTTTAGGGTTCTACAAGAACATCAAATTCTTCCCGCATCCAATCCTTACAATCCAAAATTCTCCGTAAAATCTAAATGCTCATTATTATGTAACAAATAAAATTATCCATAAAAACCTCAACATTCCTCTTACGGAAGAATTAGCTCAAACTAGATACACCTCTTTTAATTCCAAACTCTTTGGTCACCCCAATCCCTATCCCTTTCATCCAACACAATTCCTGACAACCCTCCGAGGAGTCCGAAAAGAAGATGACCGAGAGACCTTCTAAATTTATTTATCTTTGAAGTGTTACCAATGGTTAGCTTCTTCACAAGTGCTTTCATGTTCTATATTCATATAGCAGATTTGCTAGTTGCATATATGTTTACAGTTGTAAATTTCAAAAAAATAATAATTAAAAAAATCTTAATATCAGCTTAATAAAAATCTTGGTTTTTTTTTTTTTTTTAGAATGAGCAAAATAAGCGAGTTATATAACAATTTATATTTATAAATTATGTATTTTCAACCAGGAAAAATAAACTGACTTAACAACCTTTAATATGTTCTGATGAGCGTTCCTTAATACACTAAAATACCTATAACCAACATACTCATACCTCATCGAATATTAGTCATAGGGTTGCTATTCATGCTAACAATTTCGTTATTCATACAACTTACATAACTTCCCAAAGCGACAGCTAATATAATACCAAAGTTTGTTAAAGAGGATTAGTTATTGTTCTTCATTGTATTATGGAAGAAGTGTCATTGTTATCTCGAGGAAGGACGTTAAAAAGGTGTACTTTCTTTTTGAAAAAGGGAAAACCATTGTAACAAGACCTTTCCCTCTGTTTTATAAGTTCAAGAATGGTGGGAAAGTCTCCGATGGAATTTTTATTAGGAAAACATCGCGTTCTTACGGAGATTTTTACGAGAGGAATTCCGATTTCTCGCCTGTGTTCATAAGTTTTTAATTTATGCTTGTTAATTTATAGTTTATTTAATAATGAAGAAATTTCAACAATAAATAACAACATGAATAATTTTAATCAGGGTAATATGAGAAGTGCTGTTTCTAACCTGCATTAATGCAATATTCTATGTTTTGGTCCTATTTTTGGTGGGACATGGAATAGTTATTTATTCATTAAAACTTGAAATTTAGAGTTAATTATTTTCGATCATATTTTCGATACTTTGTCATAAATTAATGTTTCGTATGTTGCAGATTTGGCTTATACCATAAAAAAATATCCTTCCACAATAAACTTGAAGTAAAAACCAATAAACAAAAAACCTTCGATTCCGGAAAATCCTCAGAGTGAAAAAAATATGGCCTCTAGACCTCCTAATGTTACTACCAATGAGTAGTTTCTCTGCAAGTTTTTTCATGTCATTATATTTATAGTTTACATTTACTAGTTGTTTTATTATTTTAATACAGTTGAAAATTTCATGAATAAAAAAAAAGTTCGTATGTAAAAATCGGAGGTGGGCAGGAATGGATATCCATGAGTTGACAATTATTCATAAAAAAACTATCAGAATTTCACGAAATATGAAACACATAAATATTTCAACACAAAAGAATAGGTTAGTGGATTAAAGGTTCGTAACCATACCTATTGCCGCAAGAGCTTTCCAATGAATCCTAGGCTTTCTGAAACAACCATGAGATTTTTACGGTTTTGCCACTTTTGGTCCAAACCGTTAGATACGAGAAGATGAGTCTGTTAATTCACCGTCACCCCAGCTGCAATCTATTGTTCTCTCCCATTACTGATGGAATTGTGAAGGCACCTCAAGAAGATCGCACCCACATACTATTGTTTCAACATTTGCGTGGAAACGCCAACGGAAGTTTGGAGTGCACATCTGCTCAGAAGGTGTGGACGTAATTACTGAATAAGAATAATTCAACTGTCATCGGATTAGTTTCTTCGCCTGATCCGGCATATACAAGATGAACACTAGGATTAATCTGTGTAATTTTATTTTGAAGAAACAGAAATAAAAAACTAAAAAAAAAACTGCTAATCATTTTCTAATAAGAAACAAAACGAACTAGATAATTACTGAAAAAATCTGATACTACTATGCAAACACATGCAACAAATATCATCAAGTTTATGTACGCCCATAGTTAACTGTCAATATACTAAAAAATCAGTTTTATTTTCATATTTATTGCTGTTTGATTAACATTTTAATCAGTAATTTTTATCTATTATACTTTATTTATATTTGTTTTTTCTAGAAGGAATAAGATATACATTTTTTGTTATTATTTTTTCTATAAACTCCTTTTTCAGATATTTCATAAGAAGAAAATATAAATCTCGCTAGAATTTAAAAATTGAGTTTTTTTTTTAAATAAGAAAATAATCGATTATTTCTTTATAATTTATTAGTATAATATCGTATTTTATTTTTCTCTGCTACTTTTGTATTTAAGGGACTACTTTTAGCAGTTGCAGACTACAAAATGTTAGGTTTAGCGCATAGAGAATAAACATGTAAAAATGTTACATACATTTAGCGCTAACAGTAGCGATATGTAACTTCGAATAAATGAAAAATATTATAACAAATAAAACTATTATTTTGACAAAAGTAAAAACAAAGTTTTAAAGAATATTATTTTATAGTTTAAAAAATTTAGTCAAAAAGCACATGAATATGGAAGACTTATTTGAAAGAACATATAACAAATTCAACAGGTAACGATTTAACATGCGCTAAGTTTTAAGGACTTTTAAGTTATAGGGATTTTACCAAAAGCAATAATTGATACGACGATATAATTTGGACTATTATTTCAGAATTAGCCGCACATCTCACATATTTCGTGAGATTTGACGGGATCTATTGGTATTTGTTCCATTAATATATTATTGTTTTGAGTCTAAATGTAAATAGTCGAATAATTACAAATAACAATAAAAAGTACAAAACCAACCAAGCCTAAAATGCTGAATATGTGCAAGTTCATTAAGCAAACAGCCAAGATTTCCCTTACATGCTGAGTTTACTAAATTCCTAAGAGAGGTAAGCAAAACCATCACGAAAAGATGCTACTCATGTTCATACAAACTGCCTACATATTTTCTATTTGAAGTCTCCATATTTTCTGCAAGCCGCAGAGGGAGATGCACGCTGAATCTTAAATGGTAACCACTATCCAGAGTCCTGTTACTCCTATCATAACTGTCTTGAATACATTTTCTTCGGTAAGAGATGAGCGGATTCCATTTTTAAGAGAATAGTCTGAATTTTAAAAATGGAACTATTTTTTTTTTTAACCTTGCGATGACGAGTCTCCAAGGCGATAGGATCGGTCAGAACGAGAAACAGGAGATTACGCGTGATTTACGGCTGGAGAAGAACACAAACCACGGAACATTAAAACTAAAGCCGTGTTCGTTTTGGAAGGACGGAACCTGTTGGGACTAGACGCGAGCGGACTGGGTCCCACTAAATTATCGTTGGGACTAGAGCCTCGAATGGACTGTTTACTCGAGGTAATAAGTCGCAGGGGTCTGTTCCCGTCCAATTTATGTTCGCCCTAGGCCTCGGTCAGCTATGGTCCGTTCGGCGCTCGTAAAAATATGAAAAACGGCTCCCAACCTCCCTCGTCCATAACTCACCGAACATGCGAAAATAGATTCCAATCATCCGCTAATATCAATATTTCTGTCTGAGGAAGAGAGAATTTAAACGATTCCGAAATAGTTAATGGTTACTCCAGGAAGAATGATTCAGACGGAATCATTGAATATTCAGAACTCAACAAATATGGCGATGTTATTTTGAGAAAGTGTTTGCGATTTAAAGGGAATAGCAGAAGCTAAACACATTAAAGCTATATTTAGAAGATAGGAAAAGCAAGCAAACTCTGAGATGTATACAAAAAATATCGATTCAGCATGTTTAAAGAAGTGTTTATTGATTGTAATTTTAAGTAGATAACGGTAACTTTTACGATCCTGGTAGACACACAATTAATTACAATTGTACTCATTTAAATAAATTAATTTTTTAAGAGAAAAACGAAAAGCAAATATACATTTTTATTCAAATTAGGTATTGAGGCATTCATTCATACAGTTTTCATTCGAAGTCGACACAAATTAGAGCGTAACAATCAGTGTGTGTGTTTTTTTTCTGCCAAATTAATAAAAAAAATTAACTAAGATGTGAATTTATTTCACCCAATAGAAGTGAAAACACCAACAAGGCGAGATTAATAATATGAAATATAAATTATAAATAATAGCTCATTTACAAGAAACAGGTTCGATTTATAGTTTTTGAGATATTTTAATTCATATCCTATATAAAATTATCGACTCTTTTTTATTTTTATTTTTGCCTCTCTAACACGGCGACACATAGCCCATTTCAGAGAGAATGAAATTCTGAACAATTCCCTCGCTAACAGTATGCAGGTACGATTTTTATTTTCTGAGATATTTTAATCCATATGCAAAAACACTTCAATTAGTCCGCTCCAACCGAAGGCATGTCATGGGAGTCAGGAGCTGGATGATGGCCGCACAGCGCAGAGGTGACTGGAGGAAACAGGTGGAGTGACAGTTAGTTAGTTATTATATTAATTAGATATATTATTAATTTCATATTGTGCATTTACATAAATAAATGACCAAAAACAATTATTTTCCATTGTTTGTTCTTCGGCCTATGCAATGCTAGAAATATTTGGCCAATGGATAACTATAAACAACATAAACTCAAACCGAATAGCGATGTATACTCATTATCTTTTTAACAGATTAATCACAGAAATAAGTGACTAATAACAAAATTAATCCATCCATATCTTCAAATTTCAGATAGTATAATTTTCAAGGTTTTTTCCCATTACTCGTACAGGTCAGGAAATTTCCCTAATACCTATCCTTACCACGATTTTCTAGATCTAAGTGTAACTCCTAGGTGAACACACCTGTAAGTCTCTATTTTTAATTTATAAACTTATTTATTTATTTTTGGTTTTCTTTTCTTTCTCCACATTCCTGTATGTCTATTATTTCATACTATATCCTTTTTCCTTTTATTTTCAATCTCTACTGTAGATCTGTAGAAGTATATTCATATTTGCATATATTAAATATTACACTACAACAATTGTTACCATCTATTTACTTCAGTTTATGATCTTGGTACTTAGCATACTCTGTTTATATTTTAATGCACTTACAGTTTATAATTTTAATAAGCTTTTTCACATCGTTTATAATTTTTTGTCTTAATATTATGTAGCTTCCATTATTTTCTATATCTTTTTGTATCTTGTCCGTTCTAGCCCTGAAGAAGACCTGCAAAGTCGGGTCGAAACGTTGACTTTTAGTAAAATAGTTTTGCCACTATTTAGCCTTTTTATGGCCGCCACCACAGACCACCTCCTTCATTTATAATTATTACATATATGTAAATACACCTTTAAGTAAGTAATCAGATTATGTTCTCATGCAGAGTATGTTAAGGCACTATTAAAATTACATAGGTCACCCATAATGTATCACAAAACATTGGCCTTAGCCCTGCTTCCACCATGCGTGCGTGCCCAGCAAGTATAATATCCGCTAAGTGGATCATACACGATCCAGCGGAATAATATATGTGACCGCGGGCTACTCAGCGGGCAGTAAATACACACCATGTTGTATTTCCTCCCGAGATGACCCAGTTCACCACGAGCGCTTTCCCTCTAATTGCCGCCAGTTATTAAACAACTAAAAGGGCGATAGGACGGCACCCAAGATGGAACATACGCAGCCGAGAGCCGCAGGAGAGAAGAAAGTTGCCCAAAACCCGGCGGCTAGAAAGGAACCGCCCGCCAAAATGAGGGTCGCGACCTCAACTTAAATCTTCACTTTCACCCTCCTCAGTTCGGGATGGAACCGTCTGGGTTTGGGATAACAGGTGGATTCGTATGTGTCAATAAAGAACCCTGCGTCTGAGCGGTACTCACTCATTCACCAGGGTATGGAAAGTAGTGTTGCCCAAATGCGATACCGAGACGAGTCTTGGTCTTGCAAACTCAGTGTTGGTCATGGTCTTGGTCTTGCGCAAGAGTCTCGCAACAGTCTTGCAGTTACTTATTTGCTTATTGCTATAGAGATATTACTATAATTTTTTAGATAGGAGAAACCTAAGTAATCCCGAATGAAAAATTAGAGGAGTTAAATACAAAAGTATATTGGTTATACCAATTACTAACATTATAGTAACTAAGATTGTCAAGTATTTGTAACTATTTGCCTTAATTTTTATTTAAAAAGTGCAAAGTGCAAGACCAAGACCAATTTTGGGCAACACTAATAGAAAGATGGACAAGCCTTACGATATGATAACATATTTGTGTTATCATATTCAATAGTCTCAACTAATTTAAGAAACCATTTTATAATTAATATTATTTACATGGGCAAATATAAACAATAAATAAATATATATTTTTTTGAATGGTTCGACAGTAATAAGTTAGCAGTTAATCCTTCAATATTTTGAAAGATACCAAATAAGTAAAAATTTATTTGATGAATTTGATTGTAGTTAGTAGTTAATGCTTTAATATTTTTAAAAAAACAACTAAATAAGTAAACATTTATTTGATAAAGAGATTGTACACACCGAACTGCAAGGACAGTGGAGCACATTGTGCTTGTGGAGTACATTGTGCACACTGTGCTGAACAGGGAAGATGTTAAGAAAGCAAAAAGAGATAGCAACATAAATAACTAGATGTTCATTGCGCTTTAAAACTATTGTCTAAAATTTATTTAAGCTTAAAATTATATAAATATAATCCTATTTAGGGGTAGAGGGTACCCTTGAGGGTAGAGGCGAGAAAGAGAGAGAGAAAAAAAATTCTTATTTAGATAATTTATGACCCAAATCGTAAATAATAAAAAGCTTTTTAGTAGTAAAATAAAGAAAATATTTAAGTAAAAAGATCACCCTCTGCTTCAAATAGAAATAGAATTTTTAATAATTGCAGATTGGATCACATATTTTTAAACTAGTCAAGCTCTTGAATTTGGTAACATGTTTGATTGAACAAAACTGATAACAGTCCTAAAATCGGAGGATCCTGATTTGAACCAATCAACGAATCAAGAACTTGAATTTTGAAATTGAAATTTGAACCAAAATCAAAGAATAAAAAAAAACTGTACGAGAAATATAACAAGAATCACAACACTGATTATTTCTTGACCCCAATGTCAGTTTCGAAAACACAAATACAAAAAAGTAAGATTAAAGAAATCTGGATCGTGGAGAGACTTTAGTCCCGTCTATAAATAATGATCCAAAACAAAAGATAGTTAAAAAAAAAATATACCCAAAATTTCATACAATAAAAAATATATACAAAACCCTTGACATGTTTCCTCTAACACTTTTTGTTGATAAAACGCTTATTACATGTGTATATTGGTTCATATATGTTTAACAGATAGTTGAGGCATGACTGCAGTAGTTAACATTTATCTTGTTAGGAATATGACATTATCAGAGATTCTCTCTCCCTTTTCACACTGAATAGTCAACACGTTGCAAAAATATAACATTTAAGAGATCTGTTATTCTATTTTTAATAGATAGAAGTTTCTTTTTTTTTTTTTGTTTTTTTTTCAAATATGTTGCAATTTCTGTTAAGATAAATGTGAAATTGTGGGATGTTTCATGTTCGTAATTATTAAAGAGTAATCAGAGTTTAAAATGAAACTTTTTTATATGAACATTTTTTAAATAATCTTTTGGGTTAAGAGAAGGAGGAGAACAACACTGATAAGACAGACATTAAAACTTCAAGAAGCCATAGGTTTAAAACAATTAAACTTTTTTTTCACAGAGAATCCAATATAAACTTAGAGACGGAAATTAATTACATAAATATCATGGAACATTGTTCATATCTTATGAGGCAGATAAAAATCTAAACACGCACCCAGACGTGATGAGACGAAAACTAACAAAGTCTATTTTGTTGCTGTATGACAGGACTCATTGACAGTTGACAAGGTTTCCAACCACCGTTACAAACAAAAAGTACAAAGCTACATAGTTGAGAATAATGAAAAAAAAAAAGAAGTAAATAAATAAATTAAAGAAATAAAACATAGACTACAAGAAACCAATTATAAAAGTGTCGTGGCCGAATGGATGCATGTCGGACATCTCGTGACGACGCAGCCGTTGATGGATGATGAGGAGCCTCCTGGAAAAAATCTCTGGGTCTTGGTATAATGGTCATCCTTGGGGACATCTTCAGATGATGAGGGAGATAAATGAAACCCAATATCCTAGGTTCTGAGGGCGCGGTCGCCTCTTCTTCGTCATCGATTACGATCGACCAGCGTCTGTCAGGTGTCTTCTACTGGTCCATGCTGAAGAAGAGGACTGAGAAACAGCCATTTTGTTTGATCTAAGCCTCGTAAAGGCTCCTGAACTTTGTTTATTACAAAGTTCTGCCTGTCGATTATCCTCCACAGAAAAACATTTGAACTGACTTTTTTCAAATTTCTTCAAACCACTTATGGCTAATAATTATTAGTATAAAAATTCTTAAATTGTAATTTAAAAATCAAGATGGAATAATGACAGAACTGTAATAATAATCGATGTATCTTGGAAGCGAATAGGTTAATGTATAATATTTTGAAATTCTAACGAACAGCTCAAAAGAAATAAGGGTAGTTATACATTTAATTTTTAAGGAATAAATGGCCTTCTGCTGTTGGCTCATACTTGTATAATATTGATTTTTTAAACAACCAATGTATACCACAGCCTGATACATTTTTTTTTTTGTAATAATCCATTCTAATTTCAAAGTTTTGGACATTTTTGTTTCAACGTGCAAATTTTAATACAAATATTTTTAGGAAAGAGAAACACTAGCAGAGATGCTGCTATTCCAACTCCTCAAGAAACAAGTCTTTCTCTGAAAAAAAAAGAATATATATATATATATATATATATATATATATTTCATAGTTGACAATCCATCTGGAATGAGAGCCCACAATGTAAATTCAAATATATTAAGAAATTACTGAAACTAGGTTTACTAGCCTAAGTTTTGGCGTACAACTTTGGAAAGTATCGCACCGTAGCCAACACGGACTAAAGGGACGGGTGTTGACCTCGATGTACTCGCCGGATATGTGTCATCTATTGAGCTTGCACTTCTGATTCATCAGCTGGAGAATAGCCAACCGATTCGCCATTCTCCAGGATCCTGGAGCAGGCCTAGAGGTCGAAGAACTATGGATAGAATCATTGTCGGCCGGATCGGAAGTAAATTATAATATTTAATTACTTAATATCAATGCGAGAATATTTTTATTTGAATTAAAATATATATTTCTCGTGTTACAAGTTAATCTTCGAAGGTCTTCAAAAACAAAACAAAAAATCCATTAGAAAAAAATAGACACTATCTTTCTCGCTGACACGACAATTGGAAACATTGTCGTCAAGTATTGAAGAAGCACATACTTAACTCTACAAATAAAAACATTATCGTAATAACTTATAGAAAGTTCGTCCCAAAACCGAGATGATGATCCAATAGGAGAAAAGGATATCGAACTTTTATGGAATGATTAGAAATACCGTGGTCATCTTCAGAAACACAATACGGCAGCTTATACTCTCAGCTTTTTTTCTAATGATGGCTGTGAATTTATTTTGGAATAGATACTTTACAATTCGTGGTATTAAAAATTACATTTATTTTTTTCTTATATATTTTATATTCTGCTTTGTATTTTAAAATATATATATATCTGTACCACTACAATCCTGTTTTATGGACAATGGTTGTGCAAGGAGTTGATTTGACCGAGATCACGCTCAACCCCCATAAGCATACTCACTTTATAGATAATGGATATGACCCAAGAGGGTCTCTCGACCCTCGTCGATCTACGGATGATAAATAGTAAGGTTACAGTCATTTTAAAGGTTTTTATTGGTGACGACGTTTCAACCCAAGCATATGAGTCATCATCAGGGCTGAAAATTGTTTAAAATACAATCACTGATATAATATTATAAGACGGATAATGCTTAATAATGAAAAAATAGTGATGGATGATACATCAATAGAAAAATGAAATATGTAATAAGTAATACAAACTAAAAAAATATAATGTATATAATAAATTTATAAGAAATGAAATATTTACTCTTACTAACAGTGTTCCGAGAACTGAAGTTATTCAAGTACTGGTTCTTAGGTAGCTAAGTAAAAGGGTCGCAGGAGAATTTTTCAGATGTGCTTTATAGATAGCAAAGGCAGGCAAACAAAGCAATAAAGCGGGGTAACATTTTTGCTTTCCTACCTATACTAGGTAAGGAATGTATTGCAATCGGGTCAAATTTCCGATATGCGGTTTTAGACGGATCTATACGTTTCAGAGCCCCCTTTTAATTTAGCCTGTACAAAAATCGTTCGTTTTGCACAACTATTAACGAAGTTACAACAGCTATTCCATTTCCAACGTAAGTTTACGGGTTCATATCTTGGTGTCGAGTGAATTAGAGAAAAAAGACAACTAAGTGAAAGTAAGAAAATCTGTTGTCCGCATCGCACAAAGCTTCACTATTTTTTGACAAAATTAGGATATGGTAAAAATTTTATGATCAGCAATATTAGAGGGTATTGAAATGTTTACACTGATCTACCTTAAGCCGATTTACATAGCTTTAGTTTATCGAATAAATCGTACTCAAATCTTTTCTTTGATCAATTTTTATAAAAATAATTTTTTGTTTCTTGATGGACATATGTAAAGATATAAAAACTTTTCTAAATAGGTAGGTAAGTGCTCCGTGTTAGTTGATCACTACTTATTATTTTATTTTTTTGTGGAATGCAAATTATTTGGTAAATAAAATATTCAGGGAAATAGGTGTGTTGTTTCTTATAGTTAAAAAAATATGACTGCTACCTTGTGATAAAATAAAAATAAATAAGAGATGATTCATTGAAATCGTTTCAGCAGGATCCAATATCGGAGTATGAGACTGAGGACATCAAAAACACGTAATGGACAACTCACTATATATAAAAACGGACTTACTTTCTCCATTTTCTGTATTAGGTACTGTAGTAACTGCAGAAATTTACGCATATTTTAACAAAACATCGTATGTCGCCATGATCACCGAATCTCCATTGACTTAAGGAGGAAATGCCTATTAAAGAAGACGAGTGTTGAGAAATACATAAATACGCCTGGGATAGGGCAGGTTGAGTGAAAGCTACTTCCCTGAGAACAACCTCCGAGTTTCCGCGTCTTACATGATTAGTCAGCAATCCATTCCTTCCCGGGCTATCGGGGTTTCGGACCTCTCTGGGTTCTATAAGGAATGGAATACACTTTCTAGAAAATATTGAAAGTTGTAAGTTTGCGATGTGTTTACATCGAAACCGACCTTATATACCTTATTAGAAAAATAATGAAAACATTTGACTAAATTTTTAGAGACATTTTATTTTTTTACTCATTATTAGTGTGACCCAAGTGCGAGACCGAGACGAGTCTTGCTCTTGCAAACTCAGTCTTGGTTATGGTCTTGGTCTTGCACAAGAGTCTCGCACCAGTCTTGCAGTTACTTATTAGCTTATTACTATAGAGATACTCCTGTAATTTTTTAGATAGGAGAAACCTAACTAAGCTTGAATGAAAAATTATAGGAGTTAAATGGAAAAGTATATTGGTCATACCAATTATTTACATATAATAACTAAGATTGTCAAGTATTAGTAACTATTTTCCCTTAATTTCTATTCAAAAAATCGATTTTTTTTACCAGTCCTCTTCTGTATCTTGCAACCGTTAGGCCTTGGTCTTGGCATTGCAAAGTGCAAGACTAAGACCGATTTTGGGCAACACTACTTATTATTGTCCGTAGTACAGCACCTCTTTTATCAAATTATTAATGTCCTCCAAAAACTTCGTGAATAGTTTTATCTCATCGTAACCCACGAATTTTCAATCTGGAAATTGGCAAACATTATCTATTTTTAATTCGGTACTAAAAATCAGGTAACTCGGATTTTATTTAAAAGAATGAAGAGTTGTGGAGGTACATTTTGTTCTCGATTACATAGATATGAACAAGCTTGTTGAGATTTATTAAGTTGAATTAGACCCAAAAAGAAGAAATCAAAAAATACACCTTGCAATGCTTTTAGGCAGTAAAAGAGCTATTACGAAGACGATGAAAAGGATTAAAGACAAAAATAAATAAAAAAGAGCCATGAAAAAATAAAAACAACCAAGAATTGTTAATTAATTCTTCTCTTATTTCATCGTTCTAATTTGCAATCTTTAGTAACAAGACGAGATAGAAAGAGCAATTTATTAGGTGGAAATAAATAAATTAAAGAAATAAAATTTGAAATAGAATGAAAAAAAATTCTAATCTATTATTTTTTTAAATAATTATTTATCTACATTTCATATGTACGAGATAACCATGCATGCACTATTTAAACAACAAACAGAAATAAAAACTACTTACAAACAGATCTGTAGATTTGAATGAACTTACCTAAAAAGAAAAAAAAAATACATTAGAAGATATTTGATAATAAAGCATGTCTCATGGAATAATGATATTATTGAAAAACTAAATTAATTAAACATTTTGTAGTCAGTATTAAATCGTTCCGAATTGTTTGTTTAGAATCATATGCGAACAATTTAAAACATTTTTTCTTATCCTGTAACAATTTTAATTCTTAACAAGTTTGGCTGATTCTGAGAATTAGATTCTTGAAATGAGTACAACGATCACCTGGTTGTAATTATCACAGAAAATAAACACTTAAACAATTAAATGGTTCATTACGACAGGACCTATATTTTAATTGAAGTAAAGCATACAAGAGAGAAAAGTATTTTAAAATAAAAATATTTAAATATTTGGTGATTCGAATATTGAAGAAAGTATGTCAATAAATGGCAAGCATAGCATTTTAAAATAATTTTTTGTCACAATTTTTGTATGATGTCTTTAAGTTATATTTGTATATGGTATATATATATATATATATATATATATATATATATATATATATCCATATGCATGAATTTCATTATATGAACTACAGATTCTAAAGCTATAGTCACCATTTAAATCGAGGCGGTAAAAATACCAAACCCGCAAAGCCTTCCAGAACAGCAGAGGAGGCACCGCTTCTGTTTTATCAATTTGCATTTTATTACCTATTAATTATTGAATAATTAAATATTTATGAGAAATTTATGTTACATATTTATATATATATACCTCATATATAAAATCAAACACGTGATATAACAATATATGTTGCGTTATTTTATATATTATTATTTTTATTTATTTATAATTTATATTTATTGCTTACTGATTTCTTAACACTTATATTTTTTTAACCTATTTTTTTTTGTTTGTTTTTTAAAGAGTTTTGTTAAATGTAGTTCAAAATCCAAAACGTAAAATTTATTAAAATACACTCATATTTTTGTACGAATGGGTATATTATATGTAATTTAAGTATACGAATATTAGTTTTTGCGTATTCCAGTGTTAATTCCTATCAAATATAGTATAATTTAAAACCGTTTGTAAATTCTTATTATTATTATTATACAATTATTAATTAAAATATATATCCTAATTTTTATTTAATAAGATATGCAAAGAAGATAGAACAGACTAAAACATACACTCGTTTCCTTCATTTATTTTTAAGCCTTAACGGTTTTATTATAAATTTGAATATTGAAAATTTAATTTCGATCAGATATTTTTGGCATTTGACTTTTTTTATTAACACTAAATTATTTATCAAACGACTTTTCGGGTATAATTTAATTTTTGAAAAAAGTTTAATCCTAATGGAATGGGATATTCTTAATCAAACGAAGAGCGTCTGACATTTACGTGAATCTTATTTATTCTGCTCGAACTATGTACCATCACGCTATATCGCTGAATAATTCCTTAGAAAATATTTAAACTTAAAAAAGAAGACTTAACAACTCTTTTAATGTTGTTAAGTATTCTTTTTATTATTAAAAATTGTTATTAATTAAAAATTAAAGCAAGAATCAAAAAATTATTAAAGTTGTAAAATAAAATATTTAAACTGATTTTCATAGAAGGAAATACAATTTTCAAATAAGTATAGTTATTGTTTTATGTTAATATGGTAATATTTTTTTGTGGTACTATATAATAATATTTACAAAAATAAAGTAGTACAAAATTACAACTTCAAACAATTATGAAATATGACCCAACTAATAATTAAAATAGAAGAATCAACAAGGAAATAATAATTTGCTCAGACCAGATATAAAAATTTTAGGCAGTAGTTAAAAATTAGATAATAATATATAATAAAATCTCAAAGATATTTGAGATACAGTTTTATGAAGAATATGATACTGACGACAACTAGATTTCCATTACAATGGAAATACTCACATATAACAATGATCCAAAAGTCTAACAAGGACAAAAACCCACCTTCCTCATACCGATCAGTCAGCTTACTTCCTATCTGTTCCAAAATTTTCGAAAGTTTACTGCACAAATGACTTGTTGATATATTAACACACATACACACACAACACAAATAATACCTAAGCATCAAATCAGATTTAGGGCACATCACTCAACTATACTCCAACTACATATCTACGGCATTAGAGCATCAATTGTTTGCAACTGGCGTATTTCAGGATGCGTATGTAATTCTACAATATTTCCTTTCTGAAAGTTTTTGTCCGTCCGACACGGGTCAGAACTATCTTCTATCATGTCTATCACAACGGGAGTACCCCAAGGTTCAGTACTCCCTCCACTACTCTGTACAACATACACTCATGACATACCTTGTAGTTCCAATATTTTAACAGCGACATATGCAGATGACACTGAAATTTTAGCAATACACAAAAGTCCAACATATGCCTCACAGACCCTTCTACAATAATTCATATCACATTTACACTTCGACATGAAACATGTCCTCCAGTTTTCCTTGACAATTCACAAATTCCACAGAAAAACACCGTTCACTACCTTGGTCTGACATTTGACCGAGAAAATGACGTGGGACCCACATATAACAAAGAAGAGAAAACTGCAAAATCAAAGATTAAGAATCCTGAATTCACTTCTTCCGAAAAATTCAAAACTAAAACTTAGACAGAAACACATACCATTACTTACTATTACCTATTTGGACTTACGCATCATAGATATCTAGAACAGCTAAAAAGACTCAAATAAACAAACTTTAAACCTTTCAAGCAAAAACATTCAGATCAATCACAAAAGAACCTTGGTACGTTAGCAACATAACCTTACATACTGACCTCCATATGCCGACTGTAACGAATACATACAAACTCATTACAAACGATTCCACGACACTTTACAAGGACATCCTAACACACTCATAAATGACATGACCACTACGCAAATGCCAGGCAACGTCTGCAGAAGTCAGAAGAGGAGCTGGATGAGGAACCTCCTCGTCTAATCTAGATATCACGCAGTGCCGCGGGGTACTGCTCCTCATACCTTACATGCCATTATGTTTCACTAGTCATTCACTAGTTGTCATTATAATTACGACAGGTATGAATAAAAAAAAGATTAACAAATTAACACGTGAATATTTGTATCTCAACTAGTCTTGGCAGGACAAGGATCAATACTGGCTCCATAATTACAAAAATATTTTGTTAAATATAAAATCATGAACGTGTGCATCGAACGATAAAGAATCTTTTTTCGAATACCTTAGCAGCATTATGTCAGAAAAAATTCACTCTCACAAGATGAAATTCCAGCATCGCTTCTTCCTAACGTTCCATTAAGTTTGTAACTTCACGAACCCACGGAAACCCATTATCGTCATTCGCAGCATCTACTTTGGGATCGTAAAATCTACACATCCTTTGTGTTGATGTTTCCGATAGACCTTCTTCTAGGCTAGAAGATAGTGATTTCACGCGGTAAACAAGAAACTGTTAGGCGGAAGAAACCTAATGCTTAGTTATTCTTTTGCTTCGAGACAATAGGAGTTGATAACCGAAATCAAATCCAGATTGGGAAGTCCATTTGATCAGATAAAAGGTTTCGTAAGAGAGCTTCCATGATATTGTGGTAGTACAGGGTGTCCCGAAAATAGAGGGAAATATTCATAGGAGTGGTAACAGACCTTATAAAAAACAAAAAATTATACATAAGCAATAGTCCGATTTTCGGAAGAAATAGGAAATTTAAGGTTTGTGATTTTTTTTTTTTTTTAAGTGTCACGTTTATTGTTGAATACGAAGCGATAACTCAAACAATATTTATTTTAAGCAATTAAAAATTGCTCCTCAGAAACCTAAACTAAACTCACTTTGAATAAAAGAAGAGTTTGTCATTGTTAGAACCGTTTAAAGAACACTTTTGAGCGGCTATTCTAAACTGAGTTCTGTTTATAAAAAAATAAAAATTATTTGGAATATTTGTTTCATACTCCAACAATATTAAAGATACCTTAATTTTAGGAAAACTTCCTCTTTTAATACTCTTCAAGTCCATATTAAGTAAGTTGAGATTTATAAGGTAAAAAGTCGAAATTCTCCTGAAGTTGTGTAAAACAAATTGTGGCTATATCTACTTATCTAAATGGATCTGTGTTTTCTGCAAATATGACTACAATAAATTATTGTAAAGTAATAATTTCTTTTTTTTCGATGACCTGGAATTTACGATAGTTATTATAAATGCATAAATACGCTTTATAGTTATAAAAAAAAATTACAATAATGATTTTTTAATTATTCATCATCTGAAGTAATAATTAACAGTGGTTTTACTTTCTTATGGAAATTGATCAGTACTTATAAATGACGAAATAAAGGTTTCTAGTCCTAATATTTACGTCTAAAAAAATGATTGTTTGAATTATTTTTATGAAGTCTGAAAGTTAAGAATTACTCAGAATATTTGTTACTTATAAATACGGATCAATTTGTTATAATAGAGATATGGGTAAAAAATAGTTTCATTTTGCTGGAAAAATCATTATTTGTACCATTTTATTTATAAGTAAAAAGTTTATTTAGGCATTTATGTTAATCAAAATACACTCCCGTTGATGGAAAATCAAGAAATAAAAACTTTGTGGTAGTTGATATTGATTGTAGTCATTTTTGCGGAAAACACGAGTATTTTACGGGATATAAAATACTTAATATATACAAACTCACAAGTTAAACGAATTGATTAGGATGCAAGATAAAACAATGATATAGACATTATTTTGACGGAAAAACCAGGAAATATTAAACGGGAAAAATAAGTTTCACGGTGAAGATTGAAGCTTTTCTTAAAAAGCGGAAAATTTTTCTTTTATACTCGTGCGCGGATTATATATATTTTTATTTGCTTTCATTGGAACAGGCGGACATGCCAATAATCGCCTTTATGTAAGAAAGTTATGATGAAAAACAAAACCTGATAAATGATGATTTGAAACACATTTCAAACTAACATGAATCTGACAGCGGTGACTTGTGTTGATAAATTGGTAATGGCAAGAAAAAAAAATTAACCAGGTTAAAGTAAGTAACCATTTTCTAAAGATAACAAAATAATATAACCAAAATTTCTTCTGGTTCACAAATAAACGAGGCAAATCCGTGAATGGTTTTCGTTTTAAATTATCTATTTTTCTTTGCGTTCTTTGGTATTTTCAATTAAGAGAAGTTTCGCGATTCTAAAGGTTTTGTTTTAAAAATATTTTTAGATGATTCAACATGATCTTAACACACACACACAAAAAAATTATTATCAAATTTACTTCCTTTTTGCTAAATCTTCAAAACTAAAAGTAAAACGGAAACTGAATTCATATACATACTTACTCAAACCCATATGGACGTCCTCATCACAAATATACGGTATCGCTAAAAAGATCCACCTTCAAAAACTTCAAATCTTCTAATCAAAATTATTGCCATTCATAACAAAAGCACCTTGGTACGTCACTAACCAAACTCTACATACTGACCATCCAATAGTTGACCGACATATAACGATCCTTTATAAACGATTTTACACTAATATAAATGGACATAATAACAGACTAATAAGAGACATGGCCACAGCCGATGTACCTTAGAGCATGAGGAAGAGACTAAAAGACGTTGGGTGAGAGATCTCCTTCCTTAAACAAATTAAGTAATTGGAATAAGTTAGGGAAGAGGTACTGCTGAGTACTTTCCTTCCTAATGCTTGCCATGTCATTATTTCCTGTATCGCCATCACAATGGCTGATTGTCAACAATAAGTTGACAGGCGCAAATATATTTTTATAGACAAAAAAAAAGTTATAACTGAAAGTTTCATTTTATTTATATAATATAAAATCATATGGTAAAAAAAAAAATCATACTTCAACGACTTGTGTTGATTTCGATAATTATCAGTCATAATTTTTATACATAACATACATGGAAGGACAAAAAACAGATAGATAGATCGATAAAGAAAGATAGATTAGGGCTGCATTCAGAATGCTGAAAAAAAAATAGCTCAAGATGAGCAGAGATGGAGAAGGCTGGTTAAGGCAGCAAAAGATCTACAAAGTTTGTAAACCATTGAGTGCCAAAATAAAAAAAAATTAAGAAAAACAATTACTTGTTCAAATCGTGTCTTAGCACTGCAGAGCTCGCAAAAGTGCCAAAACTTCGTCATTTATCTAACAGAATACACTTACTGTGTAGTGTTTATCATTATGAAAAAATTTATCATTTCCTGTCATTATTTGATTAACAAATCCAAGAGTTCCTTTCATATAAAGGTTTCTTCGATATAAACCTTAGATCTTTTCGATATTTAGTGCTTCCTGAATGCCTTAGGTGTACAAAGATCTTCAATCCAAAGGCTCAAGAAAATGGTCCTAATGAAATACCCTGGGTGGCTGTGGAGGATAAAGGAGAGGGCTGCATTACCAGGGCCATTGTCCAAGGATCAGGAGTCTTAACGGTTGCGTCATGAGTTAGGATATAAGTCGGAATGTGCGCGCATTCATTTACCGAGGTACCTTCACTTGTGACCTTTCCAAGGATGTTAACGGTACGCACCGCTAGATGGTCATATCTCACACAGATCCAATTCGGCCAATTTTTTTTTTTGTGGTTAGCGGTCGTGGCTTCTGACTAATTGTATAGTCCCCGGTCCCGTTCTTGCAGGGCGGAGGATCTGGATGTGTCGTGTGCCTGAGGAGTGAAGAAGGTCAAAGAAGAAGTCCTAGAAGATTTCATATAAGTAACCTCACATTCGATGATATGATATAATACATCAGTATTTCCTTTAGTATAGCGTCATTAGCGTTAAGAGACAGAAAGGGGTTAAATAGAACACTACTTAAATGAATACCTTCTTCAGCTAAAAATTAGAACTTCGGTTTTACAATACAAGCAGGATTCAAACGAATTCCTTAGACTTAGCGTTAAAAAGCTACTTCAAAACATTGAACGATAGTGTCGTTCTATTTTCATGAGCGTCGGCACTTGTGGCGAAAAGGGGGGGGGGCGAGGAGCTTTCTGCCCCTCCCCCAATATTTTAAAGGCATCTATTAAATAGTTAATCAATTAAATTAAATAACTCATAAAAACTTCAGTAAATCTTACAAGTAATATTTATGTTATATTATAGGTAATAAATTGGTCGTATTAGTCGTTCATATATGTCGTATTAACCTTTGACTATACAACATTAGTTTCCGTGCTGTATATAATCGTAAGTTTTATATAATAGTCCATTAGCTATTTTTTTAACAGAGCTATACTTTAAATGAATAACTCAGCGTAGAAAGGTCATTACTTTAAAGAGCTCAATTTTATATCTCATAAATAACAAATTATTTATAAAGTTTTAAAAGGTCTTAATACATTAAGGCATGTAGTTTCAGTGCTCGTGAACTAAAGAAACATCTTTCAGAATTATTTTAATAAATTATTAATTTAGTTATCTTCTTGTTTTTCTTTTTATAGGAAGCCTACGTTTATATATTTTTTGCATAGTTAAGGCAAAATACTTCCAATTTCCTTCAAATCCCTTTAGTCACATTTATCACATCCGTGAGACCTTCAGAGAGAGAGAGTTCACCGTGAGAGGCCTCTGGTTTGGGTCTCGCGGAACTATCCCAAAAAGAACAAGGAGCTTCCTCGAGGTACTAGGTGTCGACATTAAGGACGTAGCGAGGTTGGCTGAAAATATAGTCCTCGACTCCCTGGGAATCATTCACCACCACGTGCATGGCTAGTCCGAGAGTTTTAATTTATGTATTTATTTAATGAATAATTGAAAACAATAGAGATAAAGAGAGAGAAGTGAGAGAAAGGGAAACTAAATGTTTAAAAAAACAAAGCATGAACAATGAAAGGAAGGAAAAAGGAAAAAAATAAAAAATGTATATATATATATATATATAAATATCACTAATATTAACTAATACTTCTGTATATTTATATATAAGTTCATATATTGTCCTAAGGATAGAAGAGTATGCTGTGTATTTAGCAACCCAATATAATTGGGCAGCAATCCTTTATATTTTATGAAAATAAAGTGTTTCTCTCTCTCTAACGTTTCGGGACAATTTCACCATCATCAGAGCAATCCTTCATATTCACTGAAACTATGCACATTTTAAATGAACTGTTTTTACAGTACCAATCTAATTTATCTATTGCACAATTATTTACCTCGCTTTTTTTGATGTGGCACCATTTGTGAAAAAATCACTGACAAATATTTGAATTTTTGACAAATGGTGCCACATCAAAAAAGCAAGGTAAATAATTATACCATAGATAAAGTAGACTGCTACTGTAAAAATAGTTTATTTAAAATGTGCATAGTTTCAGTGAATATAAGGATTGCTCTGATGATGGAAAAACTGTCCCGAAACGTTAGAAATAATGAATGTGATCAAAAAGATTTGAAGGAAATTGGAAGTATTTTTGCCTTAACTACGAAAAAATTATTAATTTAGTATAATAAATCACAAACAAAACTATAAATAATACATGAATTAATTATTTTACGATTAGTACTGAAGTAAAAAAATAATTTAGTTTAGTGTTCATTTAATAATAATTTACATAACTAACTAATGGATCCATTAGCGCTAATTTCCTGTAAACACGAACAGCACTCCAAACTGTTGCTGAATCAGCAACTGTTTTTCCTCTAACCTCATTTTTAGAGCTTCTAGTCTGCACTCCTTCAAGACCGTGTCTCAAATTGTTTTTTTTTCCCCGATACAACAAAGAAAAAAATATTTTAAGTATTCAGAAACATTAAACAAGAAAATTCGATAATATAAACACTTTACTGATCAACTTTTGTTAATGAATAAATTTATATTTATAGGTTACCGCAATAAGTATTATTTTCTAATTTCTGATGTGATCTCATTGGGTGTCTTTGAATAGGACAGCTATTATTTTCTTCTAAATTCAATAATTATATCAAAGGTTTATATTAAACAAAATTAATGTTACAGTATATTTATTGTATTATTTCTAATTATGTAGATACAACTTGATCTTAGCCAATAGGCCGAGAAGCGCAGAGAAGTGTATATAGGTATAAGTGTATGTGTTTTTTTAATTTATTTATTTTTAGGTTATTTTATTCTTATTTGTTGTATAAACACACACACACACACACAAACAAACACACATATATATATATATATATATTATTTTTCTGTATAATTTATTTTATTTATTGCACATAGAGTGTGAATGTGATATCTCAACACTATTGTAAATGTCCTTTGAGACAGGTTGTAATATTTTTCAATAAATAAGTTTTAAAAAACATTATGTAGTTTAAAATGTCATTTCTGTATATAATACATACAATGACCAAAAAATATAATTACTTATCAATATTAACAATAACAATATTAATTTATATATTTAATGCATTCAAATTATATCATAAATGAAAAACTCCTAATTAATATAAAACAAAACTCACATTTTTTAATTTTTCATTTTGTTTAGGTATTTATTTAAGATATTTACAACTGTATTACAATATGAGTACATCAAGTAAATGTGTACACAGGAATATAATCACATGAAAATGCTTGAGAAACTACCTACTGATAGCACTCTAATAATATGTCTACATAAGGAGATCACGAGACCATCTTATTTTCAGACGCCTCGGAGGATTATCAGAAATCGAAGAGGAAGCAAGGTTAGAAACGAGAGGATTCGGATGTTCATGAAGTTTATTTTGGAAGGATATGTATCTGGATTGGACCAAATTGGAAACATATGGAACATTAAGGTCTTTATGGATTATTTTACTTATGACAAACAAAGGAGCATTGAGGATTTTATGAATGATTTTGGATCGTAAGGATTGGATATTTTTAACTTAAGGCTTGATTACTGTGAGCTATTTTATTTACAACAAACCTTCTACTTACAAGTTATTTTATTTACAAGCTATTCTGTTAACATGACCTGTTATTTACAAGCTTTTAACCGGCGGATTGAATAGATGCTAGTTACAAGTGGAGCGAAAACGATCTGTGAGAAAAGTCGAAAGCTGAACTGGCGTAGTCATTTCAACTTATAAATAAGCTGTGTGTCAGAATAGTTACAAGCGAACTATGCGTTTAAAACAATAATAATAAACATAAAATGGTATCTATGACACGTGGTATGAGCCCGCTAGCTATTGGACGAATAGAAAGTTTTGTGTGTCAACTTCACTAGCGGCTTATAACCGACTCGCCGCTTCTAATCTCTCTGGCGAATAGCGTGTCAACTGCCTCAACGAAATCGAGCCTTTAGAATGGAACGTAATTGACGAAACTGCTTGTTGATTCATATAATATATTTAGCTCATTATAATATATTTACATAGCACAAGATGATTATTTAATAATAAAAAAACGATAGGAAGATCTAATTTGGGGTTCTACCAAATCATTAAATCTTTTCTATCCCAAGCCATCACTTCTAGATAGCTATCATATAATACCCTTCTTAAAATCTTCATAGCTTCTCTTGTGTGACATACATACAGACTCCATATTTTAGATGTTGAAAAAAGACCTATTTTAAAACTTTTTCAATTTTAAAAAATGATACACTCACAGAAAGAAACCAGGAATCGTAATATTTCTAACCAATTAATGTCTAATAATTTCCTGTTCAATTAAGAACTGATTGACAAAGAAAGAGAAACTCTTGGCTATTTACCACCAACTTAAAGAAACCCAAGCAGTTAGAATTAATGATTTTAATATATGAACCAATTCCTCTCAACACGAGTATATATTTTGGTTCGAAAACCAATGTTTTTTATTCGATCGATCTTAGTTTTGCTGATATTAGACTAGCACCAAAAATTAAATAGGAAATGAAATCACACATAAACGGAAGCGACGATTTCCCAATTACCCTGAAGATGAAGTGTGAGATTCCAACCGAAATGAGCAGAACCAGAGAGCAACATTGTCGATTGGACATAAAGCAGCATTGATCTACAGCCTACAGCTCTTTTCTTTTTTTTAAACTTATTTATTGAAAAATATTACAATCTCTCTCATGGACATCAGCTCTTTAAAATAGTAAACATTTATCCAGGACCAAATTCTGGGAAGTGATTTAACACCAAATTTCCAACAAAATATTTCATTGGATGCCAAGTTCAATTTCGAATGGAAAAGGAGTTAAGACCAATTTTGCGTTTACTTAGGGTGTTTTTTTTCTATTCTCATGAAGCTATATCATAAACGTTATTTAATTTAGGTAATTTACAATCGATTCTTAGTAAACTAGACAAAATTCCCTTCAAATAAAAGTAGAGTTGCTCTTTGTTAAAAGTATTTTTTTTTTTTTTTTTTTATTGATGATATTTACAACTGTATTACAAATAAAAATAAATTCAGTAAATGTGAACAAAAGAATATAATAACATGAAACCACTTGTTGAGAAACTACTCACTGGTATCACTCTAAAAATTTACAAAAGTAGATCTCGAAACCATCTTCTTTTCAGACGTCTCTTAGGATAAAAGTATTTAAACTGGACTTTTCAGCTAACCGTTTTTGACTTTCATTTCATAATTAATTTATTACAGTAATTGTCAATGGAAAAACAAGGAATTAAAACTTTGTAATAATTTATCGGTTGTTAGTTTTGGAGAAAATGCAGGTGTTCTGGGATGGCATAATATCAAATCACATAATATTTTACAAAACTATTGGTGGATCTCAGCATTATTCTAAAATAAACCTCAGCTAATGTGATATGCTATTAAAGCTTATCAAACAAGGACGTTGGGTATCTGTAAAAAAAAAAAACCGCGAATAATCCATGATTCAATGAAAAACGCACTTTAAGAAGTTTTAATAAAGACAAGCTCTATAGTGTAGGTTACTATGATTCAAATTATGATTAATTCCCTAATTTAGATAAAGTTTGTGTTATAGCTTCATAAGAAACAATGAACGTGACCACCTTAAGAAAACACGAAATTGAGCTTTCCGTTTGGAGTTGTATTATGCATATATTGAAGTTTCTTGTTAGAAATTTTATCTTGAATTAGCTACTAAAGTTTGGCAATTAAAACCTGAATCACTTTTTTAAAAAAATTGTTTTAGTCGTAGAGATTAAGTTTAAAAAAATCACTCAATGGTGAACTCATTCAAAATATATTGAAGTGGTTTTTTAAGTATCAAATTGTAAATGAACTATGAGGAAATGGGAAAAATCGACAAAAACATTAGCATTGCGAAAAATAAAAATACACAAAACCAAGCGAAATTCATACTTAAGAACCGTTGATAGAATGTTAAAAAAAAATTAAATTAATTCACAACAAATGATAGTGAATTAAATTAGGTGGAACTATTTTAATTTGGGAAAGCTTTTTGAAAGCTTATTAATGAAACGTATAAACGGATATTTTTTTTTCAAGCTTTTTCCAAATGGAAGAACACACTCATGCCGTTACAGTCTTTTTAAAATACCTTGAGATCCGAAAACCGGTTTTCAAAATAAAACTATAATCGTCCAGGAGAAGGGGAGGAGGGGGAGGGAAGGAAAGATGTTTGTCTTCCCGTCAGTTTCGTCCAGGTTGCGTGAATGGATACGGAATAAGTTATAAAGCGATCGAGAGCCATAATAAATATGGAGGGGAATTAGGAGACGTTATCGTTTGAATTTTTGAATTTAATTTAAGCAAAACGTGTAGGAAATACCGGGCGATTGGAATCCACTCGGCTCCAAGGTCCTGTATTTGAACCCTCGTCTTTTCGAGGCACGGGTCATGCAGTCCAAGGACAACCGGGCCAACGAAAACCCGAATTCGATTTAAATTTAACTTCAATATTTTACATATAAATAAAATAAAGATATATATACTTTTTTTCAACTGGCGGTCAAATATCTTCTTCACGTCAAATATTATAGAAAAAATATTTAGATCACAACGATGAGCTTTGGGGCTACACCAAACCATCGAATTCCTATCGTATCCAATCCTTACAATCCAAAATCCTCCGTAAAATCATTAATGCTCCATACTTTGTCACAAATAAAACCATTCACAAAGACCTTAATGTACCATATGTCGCTGATCTAGCCCGAGCCAGATATCTATCCTTTCATGATGAACTCCAGTCCCATCCAAATCCCCTTGTTACCACCTTTGCTTCTTCCTTGACTCCTGATAATCCTCCTAAGTGTCTGAAAAGAATACGGCCTCGTGGTCTCCTTACCTAGAATTATTTAGGAAGTATTAGAAAGTATACTACCACTGGGTAGTATCTCTTTAAGTCTGTTCATATCATTATTTATAATTTAAGCATATTTAGTACTTGTATTTGTATACAGTTGTAAATTTCATCTAAATAAACAAAAAGAAAGAAAGATGACAACGGTGCAGTTACAACGGTTTTTGTCGATTTCAAAATCGCTTAATGATTCTATTGACAGCCAGAAGCTGAATCATATTCTAAAGATAACATGTTATCTTAATAAGTATAGTACGATACTTCAACCAAAAATCTGCGTTGCCGAATGTCCTGGATGGAAGGGAATACATAAATAATAGATAGTAATAAAGATAAAATGAGATTTTCAGTTGACGTAATGACTAACTCCGATTTTAACATTTTTGAGTAAAGTCATTTTAGTGATACTTTTAGTTGGTTATTTAATTTTATATTAATTTTATTTTGGTTATATATTTTTAGTTTAGTATCTGTACGGATAGGAAGTCAGTTGATTCCAGAGTAGACGACTGCAGTGTTAAAATTTAGAACTGTGAGTAAAAGTATAAATTTTCCCAATCGAAATATCACTTTGAGATGTAAATAAAATCTGTCACATCTAAGGACAATAGTAATAGTGATAAAGAGTAGCTCATTCACACTATGTACAATAAATAAAAATAAATAAACAGCAAAATAGTAATACTAAAAGTAAATGTATATAAACTAAAAAAAAATAATAATAATAAAAAATAAATAAAAATGGTAGGAATGGCAGAACTCTAAGAGATCCCAGCGAATCTCACTCAGCCGCATCACTGTTAGAAATATCACTTAAATTAATAATCAAAAATGTTCAAATTGAAGTAAGTTATTCTGTCAACTGAAAGGCTCATATAGAATAAGAACTTTTATTTTTTTATTTTTTTATTTTTTTTGAATAAGAGATAATTTTGAAAAAAAAAAAATTCTTTAGGTAAGAAAGAAAATAACCACTCAGAAAAGACAGAAAAAAAAAATAGTAAAACGAAAAGGAAACTTTATAATTAATTAGATAGATGATAATTTTCTAGGGTTTCTAATTGCACTAAAAAAATTAACAATTTATATTATACTGTATTTTATGTCAGACCAACACTTTGGAACTGACAGCAACTATTTTTTTTTTTTCTGATACAATATCTTAAGCGCAAGAATAAAATCTAAATCAAAGAACAAATTTTGAAAAAATCAAATAAAAATATATAAAATCTTAAGAATGAAATTCCACGAAACTTATTTTAATAATACAAAAATGGTTAGGTATGTAGTATGAGTAATATCATTAATATGTCTTTGAATTCACTTGATATCTCAGTTACATATTATTTTCAAAAGGTTGAACTTTTGAAATAAGTTGTATATTTCCTTTAAAGGAGTTAAGCGATAATTTACATGCTGATAAATTAAATACAACATGAGATAAATTAAAATTCCTTATTATAAAAATTAATTGAAGTTAGGAATATTAATCTTGGACATATAAATTTATAGGAAGGTTTAACTGTATATAAATTAGAATTTTATAGCTCATAGAAAATATCAGCGCTAGTGTCGTCGAACCTTCAAGCTCATATTCCTTCGTCAAAAGCCTTTGTATAAAAAAGAATGTGTATTCAGCGTTTATGAAAAGAATTAAGAAAAAAAAAAAAAGTGATGTACAAAATAAGAGTGATTGAAATTTGCCTTTTGAGAATGGAATAACCGATGTAGGGCCTCCATTTTTAATAACATTTTTTTTCTTATTTACCTCTACGGCTGGATGTTGCATTCAAACAGAAACCGTTGTATGAAAAAAAATAGAATTTTTTATCGTGAACTTCAAAAGAATCCGCTCAGTGTGTACTTCAAGTTTACAAAGTCAAGGTGCTGATAACACCATATAGAAAAAAAATATTGAACAATAAAGAGTCTTTAAATTAAATAAAATAATTAGGGATAGTTACTTTTTCATAGAGGTATTAAAAATAAAAATAAAAAAAATTAGAAAGAAAAAGTAAAACATATGTGTGGCACCTGTGAAATGTGTGTGGAATTTTGTAAATTATTATAGGTATTACTAGAAAGCTATTTTTTTTTATATTTCTTTATGTGCAATGGCTAAGTTATAGCGCTATTACAGATATGATTATTGTTTTTTGAATCATGGGTTGAAACTCGAAAATTGAACCTACACAAGTGAAAATCCCGAACATTCGATTGCGTTTAACGTACCGCAGATATAAAATAGTGTATTGAATTCTTGGTTAAATTAAAATTAATAAACTTCTTGATTAAGTTTCATTAATAAGGAAAGCTACATATTTTTTCGCCTATGATAACAACCATCTAGTATATATTTGTTTCATTTTTACCTAGTAAATAAAATATTAGTGAATGTATCAGGCTACATAATTTAGATATTGACATATACTTTTATTTGAAGCGTTTGGTTTAAAAACCGGTGACGTCCATTTTTCCAAAAAAATATATCTTTTTTTATCAGTCCTGAAAAGTATTTGAAAATGGATGTAACCAGTTTTGAAACCTAACCCCTCATTTCAACGTTAAATATGAAGTATATAAATCCCCATATTTAATAATATATTACATACACATAAAAATATTTCATATATATCTAAAATTATATTAGATATATCCACAACTGTAAAAATATAAACATTAACAATGAGTGAGTTGATAGTCGTAATCATTAACTTGATGAAGGCATGTTAGTCTCGAGTAAGAAAAATTATCAACGGCATCTCTTCCGTGGTATTAGTCTAGTTAAAGAGATTTAGGTCTCTCAACCAGTCTCTTTTCTGTCCTCATACAATATTCTCAAGTAAATCAAACAGGTTGATATACAACTGTGATAATTTATTTATTATAAAATTGTTTATTAATTTTTGAATTTCATAGTGAGTATGTTTTTCTGAGATCCTTCTGGGCATTAGTTAGTCTAACAAACGCTAACACACTTAGTTGAGTCTTGTAACTGGTAAAAGCCTGAATCATAAAGTTTATGGGAAATTCTATTATACCAATCATTCTTCAAATTTAATAAAGGGCCCATCAAACTATAACCAATTAACTTTCTTCAAATATTACCACTTTTAGTAAAATTAATCGAAACTCAGACATTGACAGAACTCCAAGTCGTATAGTTATGAATCGTAGTTTCATCGTAGCCTCCCAGTATTTGAAGGTATGTAATATTTTCTAGTATATAGAAAATAAAGTATGTACTTGCTAATTTGTGATATTTCCATTTTGTGGATTCATTGTTTACTTAATGCGAATAAGGTTTTTTTTTCTTCAGGTTAAATGTTTGACACATTTTAGAAACATAAAAAATTTAGAAAGAAATTAACTATAGAAATAATTTTGTTTAGGATGGGAGAGGGATTATTTTATCGTAATTCCTATTAAAACATCCACAATCATTTCATATAGCATATATAAATAGCAATGAATGCAGTAATTCGATTTTTACTGATTAAAAAACCAATAGTTTATTTTTGTTTAATTTATATAATTGTGTAACTTTACTTAATTAAAATGCTTGGCTAATATAGAAAGCATAAATAAATGTCCAAGTTTTGTTTATCCGAATTTGTTTACTGTTTCATTTTTGGATAAGTATATTAAACACTCTTTTCGTTAAAAAAACTAATATAGCGAAATAACTGGTATACAGTCAATTTTTGATAATTCAGAATCCAAAATACTACAAGAAAAAAATCGAATTATTGAGACTTTGAGTTACGAAGAAATCCGAATTATTAAGATTTTTTAATATTATTTTTAAAAATATGTATGGGCTCACATAAATTTTATACATAAATAGCCTCATGTAAAAAATATTACGAGGAAAGTTTGAAATATTAAAGAGAGGGAGTGGTCTAGTTCGAATTTTTCCTCTTTTTCTCAAAGATTTCCAGTTATCGAGCTATCGAAACACAGCATATATTTTAGATTTACCGAAGTTAACAGCTGAAGAGTTCGAAATATCGAGGTTCGAATTATCGAAAGTCGACTGTAGTTGTGATTTTTATTTGAAACTTATTAGCATTTTTTTTATTTTCTAATCCAATTTTCCTTTTCATCAAAGTTGTAGCCTTGATGATGATGTGGTTCACAACTTGTCTTATATTTTTTTAACATCGTAATTAGCCCTGTTTATAACAACCTGACTAATTCTGTTATACTAGATAATTTCTGTTTTTTATATTATTTTTTTATTTTTTTTTTACTAGCCAGTTACGTACAAAAACCATATTAGGTAAACAATCAGTAAAACAAGGTAGGGATATAGACAGTCCACCTGCCAATACTTTCTATCGAGCCCGAACAAGAAAGTGCCACGCCCATGTGAAAGTGAGCCCCCCTGGCCTGCTCTCTCCCTCCCCTCCAGGTGTACCTCGGGGGACCATCTTCCACCGCTTCTGTTCGCTTCACACGTACTCAGCGGCCCCCATGTTCCACTTAGAGATCTCGAGGCTGAGGAGAGGGGTCCATGCAGGATCAGGGTCTTATATTGAATGGAAACGTCCGACAAATCGTCCTGTCGAGGATGTTTAATTCATATATATTTTCGGTATATCCTAATGAACCGAAGATTAGCTATTTCCGTCATGTGTATGGAAGCCATAATCAATTCCCTATAATCGACAACAAATTATTTATAAAATAACTACTTAGCCAAAAGCACAAAGTACTTGTTTTTTTATTAAAACAGTAAGATCTAAGACGTACAGACTCCAAAATATAATTGGGACAACAAACCTATCTTTACGTCTAAAGCTTCTAGTCTATACAAGTATAATACGGCCGGCTCTGTTCTATGGTGCACCTCTGTTCGAACATATCATCAAAACAACTGGAAAAGATTACAATATTTCCATAATAATTAGAAAAATTGTAAGAGAAACCACGCTGCAGAGAAAAAAGACATTGGATATACAAGCAATACTAAATTTATCAACAATAAAAAAAATTCTCGCAAAACGAAAGAAATCGTTTTTCGAAAAATCCTGGCAAACCCTCTTTTCAACAACTTATTACCATCCAAATTCCAAAAGGTTGGCAACAAATCACATGAGATAGATGTTTTATTAATTTAGTTGTAAGCTCTAGAGGATAAGGTCTCAACTCTAGCCTGAGGTGAGCCCCATCACCATTCATATTACAGATGAAGAACAAAATACTCAGAAACGACACAAAATAAAAAATAAATAAAAAATAATAATACCCCTTACAATGCTTTTAAACAGTAAAAGGACTATTATGAAGACAATGAAAATCCAAGGATTCAAGACAAAAATAAATAAAAAGGAGATACGAAAAAACAAAATTGTTTTCGAAAATTATTATAGTACTTAGTATTTAATTTTAACATGTTCATTTGTTAAATCTGCCTGAAATCATTAAAAACCTAACATTTAAGATCTTTTTTTGCATTCTTAAGGGTAGCTATTTGTAGTAATACAAGTAATACAATTTTTTTGTTAAAGCCACCCTCTTGTTTATTTTTTTTAAATTTTATTAATAAAACTGATAATTCAATATGATATAAAAAGTTAATCATATACTGGAATAGCGATCTCGATTAGAAAAGAATAGTCCTATGGGTATCATTAAGAGAAATTTTCCACAATAATAAAAATTAAAAAAACTTGACCCTAGATTTAAATAATTTAAATTATAGTTAAACGACAATAGCTGTTTAAATACGTCACATGAAAATGAGAGGTCTTTATTAGGTTTTGGTGCTTAATAAATGTTGAAAGATAAAATAAATGTCGTCTTAAAGCAGTCTAAGTGACCGGATGTTTGTGTATTGGTATTGTTGCTATATTCGTGTTTTTTTCCAAATAAATTATGTTTTATTATATTTTTTGAAAATATTTTATAATTTGTATCTGAATTTAACTTATCGAAACATATAATATCAAAAAGGCAGATCTATAACATTAACAAAATTCACTTTAACTTAATTTGAAAAATTAAGTTAAAAATATGTTGTTGAGTTCCATAATGCCCTCCCCCCAAACCGAGCAATTGAGCAAAAGAACATATATAAAATACAAACCTCCCATTTCTCCTCCCCAAATATGAAAAAAAAAAACTGTAAAAATATTTATATTTATTACTGTAAAAAGTATTTTTTTTTAATATCGATTATTCCGTTTAAAATAATTCAAAGTAACATAAAATATACCTTTAAAATTAATATCTCTTAAGATTGGTCAGATTTTAATTTTTTAAAACTATTAATTAATTTAACTGCTGAAATTCACTCGGAACTTTAGGAGTGATTAAGCTCCTAAATAACAATGAATCATTTTTTTTTGTTAGTATTTTTTTCGTGTATATTTTTTATATTCTAGGTTTTATGTTACTTCATTTACATTTTTTTTTAGAATTGGATTTTTTTTTGTTAATCCGCATCTGTTCAAATCCGCATCCGTATGACAATCAAATGTATTTTTTTTTTATTTATTTATTCAATGTAATAGGCCTTTCGGCCCAGAAATAATTTTTATTATTCTGTGCATATCTATTATTAATGACGAGCATTGTCCCAGAATAAAGTTATTTATCAACCCTTTTCTATTATATAATCAATCCAGTAACCATTAAAAGAAAACGTCCCAGCAATCTTATTAAAACTCGATCTAAATAGAAACTCTCCTCTAAAAAGAGGGTGATTATAATTCAAAGAAAGATAAAACTGTTTGTTGAACAGGAAGTTTTGGTCCAGAGTGTTCCTGATGCTCGCACTATCACTTATCAGCGAAGATAAAACTCTGATAAGTTAAGTTCTCATTCCACAAACTCCAAGGCTTAATCATGTCTTCTAAATCCACCAGTTGTAAAGGATTACTTTTTTTATTTATTTATTGGCTTGTAAACAGCGTAGCCATGGAGTCCGGCCCAATCAATGTCAGTTGTAGTTAGTTCGTAAATAGCAGGTACAATATAAAACATGATATAATACATAAGGACAATATAAGAAAAAAAAAAAGATAAATACATCAATATAAAAGAAATTGTTCAGATCTATATAAACTAATTTTCACTAAAGATATGACAAAAAAAAATTAATTAAAACAGAAAAAAATTACAAATTTTGTAAGGAACAGTGATACATAAACTTAAATATACTTCTTTAGGTCGCAATAATGCGATGTATTTGTTGCCATTATAACAAGAAAGAAAATATTCGCTAAAATTGTATGATTTATTAAAACACGAATAATCATTAGTTGTAAAGGTTTACTTAATCGTATTAAAAAAATAAATAAAACAAAAAAATGGTACTTCATATAACATGAATCATGCGTCAATAAAAAATGAACGTATAAAGTTTCCATATAGAATTATATAGCCACTTCTCTACCTAATTCATTCGATTTATTAGCGAGTTCATCGAAACATTTCAATATATATAAATATACATACTGTACACAATATGACATTATCAAGACAGTCTATTCAACTCACAAAATTTTAAGTAACAATTTAACTAACAATCGATTAGCTTGTTCCATTGGAAAATATATTACAGTTTAATATTTAAGGAATAAGACACATCTATCTCAGAACTTACACCAATTTATTATGTTATAAATGGGAAAACCAAAACAACAAACACAGGGGTCTCCAACATACGTGTGAATAGTTAACTAGCCTACGTTTCGCCAATTTAAGCACCCTCAAGGCAGAAAAAACATGATCATATATATCCAAAAGGAAAACACAAAAAGGAAAGAAAAAAAAAATATCAGTAGACATCTCTTGAAGCCATCCATATACATGCTGAAGGAAAGAGAAGGTTCTATTAACAACAGCTAAGGAAGGTTACATTGATCAGCTCATTAGAAGTAATGCAAGAGAAAAAATAGTTAAAATAAAATCATATAAAAGGTGTAAAAATTATATTTAAAAAAATAACTAAAATTAAATTTAAATTTAAAAAATAAAATAAAAAAACTCGAAGTAATATATAACATACGTTCCCAAAACTTAATCGATACACGACCATTACAACAGAAATATTACTAAAAAAAGCTTAATTTATTTTAAAATAAAAGATAAAATAAAAAAAATAGTTTATGTTAAACTATTGGATTTTTCTATTAATGACAATTATAGCTTAATGTAGTGAAAAGTGGCTCTCTGTCCAAAAAATTAGCACCAATCTTTTTCTATGTATTATTATAATATAAAGTTTAGAATAAGGGGACTCCTTGAGGGAAAAAAATGGGCTTATCAAATATGGCGTAAGTTCAACGACCCTAATATAGCCTTAGTACTTGAGGTGCTTTGTACAACACTATTTTTTGAACAGGGAAAGAAATGAGTATAATATACTAAATTACACGATAAAGCGAAAAAAAAGATGCAGTTTTGTATAAACTATATATATCCATGCCAGTCCTTTTTTTCAGTATTATTATCTAACAAGTAAAATAATATATCTGTAAATGTTCTTATAAGACTATTCATCAAGTCTGTTCAATATAAAATATTACTTTTCATTACAAATCATATTCAATGCTTAATTTCTTCTGATTACTCCATTATGACTTTGCTCTTTTCTCACATAAACAATGTATTATTTAATTTAATAAAATTGTAAAAATAGTAATGGATTTGAATAATTTAGTTCTGGTTAAAAATTAAATAATTATTTATAATAAGATAAATATCTTAATATATATATAAGATAAATATATTTTTTCTTCTTTCTTTATTTTTTCTATGATAACTATAAATAAGATTTTAAAGAGATAATTAATATGACGGCCCTGAACTACTTCAGAAGTTGGTTTTTTATAAACATTAAATATTATATAAATAAAGTTTAATCTGCGGAACGTTTTTGTCCACATTTTAGAGACTTGAGGGTTTTTGTTTGTTATATTCAAATAATGTTCAAGAACGATAATTTTTAAAATACTAAATAAGTAATAATGACGGTAATAAGAAATTAATTATAATTTTTGTTAAATTTGTTTAAAACATTCTATTTCGGTACAGCTAAGTTAATATTAACTTCAAACTAGCTGACCCAAACCATGTTCATTGTTTTATCATTATGACTACATTTCGTTTTTTTTTTAAATAATTATTTATTGTATGTAATGACTAAAATTACTATAACACAAAGCTTTTCCCGTGGCATTCTTTCTGAAACTTACTGACAATGCAATTTTAATTTTATTAATGAAAATATCCAGGACCCTCCAAAGGGCGAGGGTGCATCCCCAAAATTGCATTACTTTTCTCTGCGTTAAAGTGAAAGCAAAATTGATTGTTTCCCTTTTCCTCTGGTCGAAAACCACAGAAATATGGTCCCCAATAAAAATACATAACTCTGAATAAACATTTTAATCTGAGCACTACTCAAAATATTTCCTTAATTTAAAAAATATCCATGTTAGCAGACCCATATTTGTAAGTTGTTAAGTTTAATTTAAAAGAAAATAGTTTAGTCCATCTCTGAATAATATGAGCCCACTTCTACATTTTTCTTAAAAGGTAAAAAGATGAATGCATGTTTTTGGAAAGCCACGAAACATAACTTAACATGGCGTGTAGATGTAAGCTTGATCCCTCTCTCTCCCCATAGATTAGGTAAACAAACAGTAAATAAAACTTTGAAATGCTTAATTAAAGTTAAAATTTTTATTTATCATATTTACGAGAATATACGCAAATTTAATTACATGCGACGGAATCATATATATGCTGAACCCACAGATATATCGACCACAGAGTTCAACAACCACACAAAAGTTCCTCCAGAAAAAAAAAAAAATCATTCCCTACCTTAACTATAGGATGCAGTAGGCAGAGGAATATAAGAGACTCACTTAGCCAGTACCCGGGATAAGATCCTATGCGCTCAGAATTATCTTAACAACCTCCATCCAAGTCACGGCTAAAACAGTTCCCCATTTGATAACGGCTAACTGTACCCCGTTCCATCCGTCGGCCTTAAACGAATACAGGATATGATAGAAAAAGCCACAAACGGTACCGAAACGCGCCTACGCGTGATTGCTCTCAAGAACATTCAGAGCCTAAGGCACGATTGAGAACCGAGGGAAAAGCATGTCATCCCGATGTGACCTCCCAGATCTGCATAATTCAGTTAAAGAAAGAAAATCGTAGCGGATTTCTACTTTCATTCGGAACGAAGTTCATGAGAACTTCATCTTTCCTCGAGGTGCTTTCAATCTCTTTTCCACTCCTGTCGTCAAGTCATAACGTCTCTCGAGAATACGAGCGAAGGATATAAAGTACAAAGATTATTGTGCTACTTTTCTATTCAAATCTTCTAACTAATTCTACTAATCCAGTTTCCAGTTTGATAAGTCCGTTAGATTAAAATGTGACTATAACGGTAGATTTGAGCTAGAAATATTTTTTTTTCTTACAAAAATAAAAACCAATGATCCTTCCAATGGAAACGTAAATATAAGGCTGAATCCGTAACAAATTATAAGTAAAACAAGAGAAGTTTAATAACAAATAAACTAGATTATTCATTGAGACTCTACGTATTGCATTGTAGCCGCATACCGAGTCTGGTTGGATCTCATGGAGTAATGTGATCTTCGGTTTGCTTTCTTTTCTATTCTAGTGATACCTGAATTAGACAAACGTTGAGAAATTTTTTTTTATCCTTTGCCTGCATTTTGAATACATAAGGATGTGTGGCTGGAATTCTTCCGATTATATCCTAACAGTAAACAACATATTAATGAAAATCTGATTTAAACTGGTCGATTGCTACAACTCAGAATGTTGTGAAAAAAATATTATGTATGAGAGATACCTTCTGGTTAGGAGAAATTAACTTAAAAATTGTATATTGTATAATCTTCCCAATTTCAAACAAATAAAAATCTAGCCGTATTCTGAACAAGATCTACTTCTATCATTAACTCTTCTATTAATATAAATACTAAAAGTAAAAGTTAAACTCAAATAACAGTTGGTCCAGGATGAACTCGTGTAAAATGGGTTAACGAGAAAACAAAGCTTTTGCCAAGAACGGGTGAGCCTCCCATGACATGACGATTGCGTAAGGATTCATTAGTATTCGTGAAACTGCGGGTATAATTGTAGCATATGTAGTCAGTAGTACCAACTAATTTTGTGCAGAGTGGATGGCTTCCTGTTTCCGGTGGTGATCACGGCGCCATGTTGGTTCCGGATCCGGAGCTAAGCACGCCTACCTGTTCATCCTGCGTCATAGGATCATTCATTTCATCGCTAACTTAATAATATAAAAACCTGTAGTAAATATAGTATTTTATTTGTTTTATAAATTAGGCCATTATTCACCAAAATTTTATTTATTAGGACGTTTCGACCACCACTAGGGCCATTTTCAAGTCTTGTTGAGTCCTCTATTAAATATCCATTATTAATGTCGTATTAATTTTTCAGAGAAAAATTAAATTGTACTGATATTTAAGTTTCCCCTACGTCATTTCTGGAGTCCCTCCGCAGGGGAAACTCTTAAATATCAGGACAAGAGCTGATTTAAACGACAAAGGATGGTCGTTAAAAACAGCTAATAAATAAAGTGTTGGTGAATAATGACCTAATTTATATAACAAATAAAACCTCAAGACACCAATTCTAGGAAAAATGAACAGAATAAATATAGTATGTTTTCTTTGCTTTGTTTGGGTTCTATTTTCATTGATTTTAGCCTATTTTAGGGCCTCGAACTAAAGACCAAGTTCAATTAATGGTTGTAAGTAGGGATCGGATGTAAATTTGAAATAAAAAGGTAAATATGTTCATACATAAGTGTAACTGTATTTTCACAATAACTAAATATGAAAAGTATGTAAGAAAATCAAAAAACAAAAATTATGATAATTACAAAAAAAATTACTCTTAAGAAGAAAAATCACAAAAACTATTTATAAATTAACATTAGAAATTATATAATAATTCATTTTATCATAAATAATTTGTCAACATTTTATTTACATCTCTAAATTAAGGATTTTGTAAAACTATTTATTTAATTTTATTATTATTTTTTATCTTTTAATAATTTTGATTTAACAACGGTAGCATTCTATAATCTTACTAATTTCAATTTAAAAACAATTTTTTTATAATGTAACCAGAAGATGAACAATGTTAAAATTATTGATTTTTTTAATAGAAATATTAATGACTAAAGGTTGGTATTTTTAATATTTAATCTTACTAATTGTATCTTACTATTGCGCGTTAACTAAAAAAAAAATAGAATATATTATATAAATGAATCACTAATGTCATAATTTAATGGAATATTTAAATTATTTAGAAATAAATATGGCCCTGGACAGTTAGAGCTTCTCAAATTATAAGATGTAACTAAGAGACTGACGAATGTGATAAAACTTGAAAAGATAAACTAATGATGATATAAAAAAATAATTAATAAAATTCGAGTTCAGAAACGTTGCTATTTTTTTAGAGGGAGGGGGAAGGAGAACAAAATTTAAATTTTATCAAAAATGGTTGTGTTTGGAACAAAAACAAAATCCGGTGCTGTGGTGGCGTCGATTTAAGAATATTTGGGTTATTTTGGCCCATTCCTTTTCTCAACATTCTTTTGATTTATATAAAGGCATATCAGATTCAAATAAAACATAACACAAACCTGTATTAGTAGTATATTTACGATTTTCTGTAGAAGAAGTATAAATTAATCTCTACTTCACATTTTTTTAAATATATTTTTGTGTAAAATATTGTTAACATTTATTTGTAAGCCTAGATCATTGACTTTTTGTTAAATTTTTTTCAGATAAATCACAAAACATAAAGCAACCGCGAAAGTTTAAATAGGAAAATTCGCTTAAGGTTAGAGCATCAATGTTTTTTTTTTCCATTCTTTTCGAGCTTCTTAACGCTAAAGCTAAATATAATAAATCTGGTCTTTTAAATAAATATTAACCGTAATGAGTCCTGATGACACTGGTCATAGTAGTGTCAGAAATAAATATATTCTTATCTTAAACCGTGAAAATTAAATTAAAAATGCTAAGGAATAAAAATGATTTTCCACGACATTTTTACAAATAGACGTATTAAAATATTATTGGTTGATAAATATATTAAAGCTGAAAGAAGTTGGGGCTGAATCCATTTAATTTTACAGTGTGAACGGTTGTGGCGTTCCAGCTTGTGGTTTTGTAGAAACTGCTAGACCGACTCATGCGATGCGCACGCTCAACATGTGGCAGTGACTTCTGAACAGGTGAACCAAAACATAAGACACGTTAGTACATTTAATATTCAGTTCAATAATTGGTTATTTCACAATAAATCCGTATTTTTTACTATTATTATTGTCATTGGTATTTTAGTTTATTTAAAGTAGCTATATGTATCTGTATCTAGAACAGATTGAAATTATTATTAACAAAAAACAGATAAATTATATCAAGAGTCGGAAACATACGACATTTGGCCGATTCAAGCAATGTCATGACTAAACTTACATCACATTAATAAAGATGTAAAAATACATTATATACTCACATCAATTGTAAATAGTTACTACTGTAAATATGTATAAAAATTATTAGATCGTTCTTTATTATTTTTACTTCATGTTTATTTTCAATTTTTTATTTTTTATTATTAACTAATGTAAATTAGAAAGTAATATTTTTTCTTATTATTTTTATAAATTTTATTTCTTTCTTTTTTTTTTGACTATTTAACCAAACTATATTCTTGTTTATGTGTCTCTGTGGCACCTTAGCCCACATTTTTGTCTCTCTGTATTATTCCAAAGGGACTCGTACCAGAATAAATAAAGCATTATTATTATTATTATCAACAGCCATAAATAAAATAACCAAATAGAGCATCTAAATAATTCAAAAACAGTTAACCATTCATAGTTTTTGCTCTCGTCAGTTAAAAACAGAGATAAAAAAAAAATTAAAACCACTATCTAAAAATACTTTTTTTTTTTTTTTTATGATATTCTGATAACGTTTATTTTCAATGAAAGTACAGGTTTCAAGGTGGTTTGACTCCAAATAGCTCCTAATAGTATCACAATATTGTCTGCCTTTGTGTTTAAGAGCAGCGTGAATCAAAAATGAAAAGTTAAGTTACTGAAAATATTAAGTAATTTTAAAGAATCCTTTCCACTAGAATCGAATAACCTAAAAATGTCACTTTATAAAAAATTTTGGTGTAAAACGTCTAAAACAATTATGATTAAATTTGTTATACCAGAGATCAGTTAAATGAATTTTGAATATAAGGAAGTTATTATTCTCGTTGGAATAATCTGACGAAGGTTAAATACCGACTTTTCGACATTTTCATTTCAAATAAATATCAGCCTCTCTTAATTAAAAATAGACATTAGGAAAGTCTTTCATTCAAGTTGGCGGATCAAGGATAATCAGTAACGGATTAAGGATTTAATAATATAGAAGGCTGTTTTGTTTTTATATTTTATTTTTAAAAGTTTCATTTCAACTGTTTCTGTGAAAGGTTTTAGAAAAAAAAACTTTTTTAAAAAAATTTATTTTCATGTTTCTGGTGAAAGCTTAACTTTTATTTATTCAAGTTCTTATAAAAAGCTTCTTTAATTGAAAAATAAACGATAATTGGACTTAGAATAGACTTATAGTTTGTCTTAAATGGATCACACGTGATATTAATGTTTGACTAGCTAAGACTGGAAGAAAGTTTTTACATCGACTTCTTAGCTAACTTAAATAACTTTTAAATGCAAGATCAACAAAATAATCAACACTAATTGAATGACATAGATTTTTAAAAAATAAAGTTTTTTTCTCGTTTTAAGTCCAGCTTTTAGGGATAACATTTTTTATTTCTTTTCCTTTACAATAGCTTACATTTAGTTACTGAAGTACATTGAGAGAATTGGCTGAGATCAGTCATAGAAACAATTATAGATAAAAAAATAAATTATTTTCTTTTTTTGCTTGGATCCTCTAATGTACAATGCTCTCTACATAGTTTCGATAGTAATGATAAATAAACTGTTAAGTGATTAATGGCATTAAACAGTCGACGCGAACGTACCAAATACTCGTTATCACTCAATATCTTTCGGCTGGGCATCAACTCCTTCAGGAATGCCCTAACGAAGAAAACTGGTATATATAAAAAAAAACAACTAAAAACACACTCCTTTTTAAAAGGATACACCTTCAAATTAATTCGGCGTTGGAAGTCTCGAAAGGGGATTCCTTTTAGAGTGTGACCGGGCGTAAGAAAAGTGATTTTGAAATAAGATATCGAAAGAGCTTTAACGGTTCTCAGATGGAGCTATTTGAAAAGAAAAAGACTCAAAACCGCAAATAATCAATTGCTACTAGCCTCGCTCGCTCTTCTGGCTCACTCCCCGTTACACCTATTTTCGATTACGATTCAATGTCGTCCACTTTGCAACAACCATTTTCCGTACATATTATTATATATTTTTTTAAAATATCTATTTAAGAATATGTAGAATAGAGACCTTTGTGAAGAAATATAATTTTTATTTCGTTTAATTGCTGTGTTCACACTTTAAAGGGCAGTAGTGGACTTAGTCTTTATTTTATAATTTTTTTTTTTTATGGTTTGGAAGAGGGATTTTTTTTCTTATAACTAAAACAATATCGCTTTTAGAGACAAAAATTGTATTCATTTTTTCCTTGAGACATGATTTAGTAGCTGAATCACATCATGAGTTGTAATAAAAACTAAAATAAAATATTTGGTTCAAAAGAATTCCGTTCATGCCACAAAAGAAACAATGTTGAACCAATAAAAAAAAAAATTATTTTTTATTTTTTCAGGCGGAAAATGCCATGTTCTGACAGATAAAAATGACGTGGTTCATAATTTTTCTAAAAAATGTTTAAATAAGATATATACTTGCCTAACTGAATTTACAAAATCACTTACTACCAGTTTATATCATCGAAAACCAAATTCTTTAGAAGGACACTGTACGTTATCTCGGGCTATTATTATGACAGAAGGATGACGTGGGGTCCAAATGTCAAAATGAAACGAAATACTTTGAACAAACGACTGAAAATGCTATACTTCCTTTTTATCAAATCAAAGTTGAAAATGAAACAAAAACAAAAAGCATGCACTTACCTTCCCAAAACTATATGGACATACGCCTAAAAGACGGTTTTGCAAAAAAGAAGCACTTACAGAAACTGCAATCATTTCAATCCAAAATTTTAAGACTAATAACAGCAGCATACTGGTACGTAAACAATAAAACTTTATATACCAAATTACAATAACCGACTATCGACCAACACATACGTACTCAACCGATTTAATCTTAAACTACACGGACATCACAACGGACTTATCAATAACATAGCCACTGCAGATATGACCATCAGGAGACGACTAAAGAGCAGCTGGATGAGATATCTCCTTTCCTAGATTATGAAGTAGATCAAGACCAGAAAGAGGTACTGCTGGGTACTAATCTTCCTCATGCCTAAAATGCCAATTTTTGTTTACAATGAGTTCACATCTGCTTATTGTCAAGATTATGACAAGTGTGGCTAGAAGTATGGAGAGAGAAGAGAGAAGAAATAAGATATAAGCCTCCCCTCCTATTCAATCCACTAATGATAATAGTCCAGTCAATGAATGCTGAAAAAGGTGGTATAGAAGGAATGGTGGGGACACGATTTTTTTCTTTGGAACATCGTTTGGACTAGTAAGGAGTTAAACATACTAAATGTCTCCACTCATAAGTGGTAAGCCTTGAAGGTCACTTTTTTCCGGTTTTCGCTTATATCAGGAAACATATCCATAGCATCGACAAAGTAAAGGTATAAACGCTCTTAACAAAATTAAAGCTGATAAAATTTTGCAATATGATTGATTCTAAATCTTTTTTCGCTACATTGGTTAGTTTCCGAGGTATCCATCATCAACTGTCGCTAATTTCGAAAAAAAAAATGTTACCTCATGTTTTATACTGTATTTGACTAGCTAACGTTTGATTGCTTTGTTCTACGGTTAAGACATGAGGAAGAAAGTTTTTATTAAATATATTTTCTTCAAGAAAATAAAAATTATTTTACCAGTTCATCTTTAACGGTTCAAAAATGAGATCAATTATAACTTTCTCTTTCTTCCTCCTTGTGCCTTTCAGCGAATTGGAAAAAAAAAAAAATAATTTTTATAACATTTGTTATTATATTATTCTCTATATACATTTAAATATCTATATATATATATATATATATATATATATATATATATATATATATATATATATATATATATTTAAGTGCTAACTTTAAATAACTAAACTTTAATAACCGTAAACAACTTTAGCCTTAACGTGTAGTTTACATCTTTTTAATTTTATCCAATTCTTAATATTCACAACCAATAGATATAATAATATATAATTTTAATTAACGGCGTTGATAACCAACAGGTTTTATACCTTTACTATACAACAGCCAACTATATATATTTAATATATAATTACCTCTTTAATTATTTTGTTGTTTTATTTACTCCGTATACTAGATATGACTGCGCTAATAATCATATTGATATAATTTTTCAACATAAATTTCCAAAAATTATGCCAGATAGCATGTATGTAATATATCCAAAATCAATGAAGGGATACTTTTAGGGGCTGAAGGCTGAATACATATATCTTAAAAAGTATTTTAAAGTTTAATGTTTTATTAATTAATATTATTTTATTAAATATATAAAGTTGTAAAAGTATTAACGAATATTAAGAATTCAATTATTTTATTTTTAACTTTAAAATGATTTAAAAATAGTCTCTAATATTATACAGGTATTCGATATCCTACAAAGCAGTCAATTTTATTTATGAAACTACCAGCTGTGTAAACTGATTCCATTTCGAATTGTAACTATCCTCTCTTCCAGCTATTAGATACATTTCATATCATAACCAGGTGTTATCTACTCTCAATCTAGCTTTAAGAACTTAAATTAGTAATAGCAGTTAAAATTACTTTTTTTTAAAAAGGGTTAAATTAAAAGTGAAAGTAAACCATATTACCTAGTGATGTACCAACCGGTTTAATTGTCGGAATAAATTAATATTCAAATTGTTTATTGATGAGTTTTAAATAAATTCAAAACTCATCAGAGCAGCCGTGAAAACGTGAGATTCCCTTCCGTCGGATTTCCGGTCCATGGCCTCGTTGTCAGTAAACTATGAAATTAGTTGACCGAAACTCGAATTAAAAATAGTGCGTTGCAATTGGTTGGTTATTTAAATAATTAATTAATTAATTTTAATATTATCTTTTTGGGATTGCTTTTTAAAAGTGTGGTCCAAATAATATAAAATAACTTATTTTTTTAGTAAGTAGAATCGCAGACATGGATTTAAAAAAAAGTGCCAAACAGTTCCCTGATATGACCTTTTGTATGATTTAGTGATTTAAAAAAAAAAAACAGTATTATATAAACCCATAGCGACCAAAGGTACAGTATATTTTTTTATTCGTTCTTAATAAGAAACATAGTCCGTCCATTATTTACTAGCATTGTAAAGAGTTAATAAATATTATAATGAAAAATAAATATTGAATGTAAATCATTTAAGAGACGTATGTGAGAAGACTATTCATTCCCAAATCCCATTCTTAAGATGAGCTATCGGTACCGGCGGCTTTGAAACCCGCCGTGAAGCAACCCAAAACGTGGGCTATGTAACATTTTTTTTCAATTCACTTCACTTCATATTTAATAACTGTAAACATCCATGGACCATAAATATTTCCACCGGTGCTTAGGACACCCACGCACTCGTAAATATCTTGAAAATATCGTTTTAAACACCCTTTTCGAATGGCTAGTAATTGTCAAAAAAAAGTCTATTAAATCAGGAATGTGTGAAAAATATTATTTTAAAATTCACAACAGGAAAAAATCAATACAATGACTTTAAACTTATTTAGAAGGAAATGGCTATTGTAGTTTAAAAACTTCAAGGAAATACTGTAGAACATCAAATTTTATATTAAGTTCATATAAATCATTAACGAATTTGATATAAATTTACGTTTTTCTATAGTTGATATAGACCATATTCGGAAAGAATTTATGATATTAGTTACTTATTAAGACAAGATTTAATTTAATTTTTTTTTCTTGCTTGGGAGGACCATAATGTATTTCAAAATCAATAACTGATAAAATATCGGAATTTATGTGTTTTTGACATTTATACCACATATTTGCTGATAGTACGTGTGTATTTTTGTTGCTTATTTAGTCAATCTTAACTAATCACTTGTCGATCAAGGAAAAATTGGAGGTAAACAATGATTTTGGACGAAATTTATAATGTTTATAGTTAATTCGATTCAAAAATTTACATTTTTAAAATCTAATTAATACTGAAAAGCTTTCGATAGGGAGAACCTTTACGGATTAATAAATAAAAGAATAAAATCCGCCATTTTGGATAAGTGAAAATTTATATATAAATACATATTTTTAGCTCTTCTTCAAAGATTCATTGTTTGAAACAGATGAAAAATTGTTTAAAATAATTTAAATATTTCTGATCACTAAAATAATATAATTTTATAAATAAAGGTTTTATATCTTAGAGGTATGGAGACGACCTATTAACTTAAAAGAATATAATTTACTGATGCAAAATTTGTACTAAGGTCTTACACGTTTTACGTTAAAATTATTCATTAAAGTAGTCCAATTTTTAGAATGAGTAATAAAAAGAACAAACAAAAAAATTATTAAGTATATGAAGTAATTTTTCAGGACTTTAATTTGTTTTGTTCTTTACTTCATTCCTACCAGATTAAAAATAAAAAACAAAATAAAGGTAAAAATAATAAAATGCATCAAGCATACATCACAAGGGTCATTGTTAACAATATATTGCAATTTTGACATAATGAATACAGATACACTACAGAAAAAATGTAAACATTTTAGATTATTATTATTAAATTACGGATAATTTAAATTACTTAATAATCAACGCGGTAACTTTACGAAATAAATATCAGCTGAACCAGACGGGAACCGAACCGATACTTATTTAAACAGGGCGGCCTACTGATTTAAAAAAAAACAACGATATTTTCAATGTATAACTTATGAATTAATTTAATGGAATGCATGGTGAATATCATCTCAATGAGAAATCGTCCAACCGTTTCCCAAAAGCCGTGGACCATAACAATTATTTTATAGCAATGAGGATGCAAACGGCAGATATATAACGGTTACGCCTGTAACCAGTTGCCATCTGTCACGTTACTCACAATCAGTAACCGATGAAAGGTGACTCGCTATGTGATGCATTGCCCAGCGGGTGAGTCACCCCACGGCCAATCTTCCTCGGCTAAGAGTCCATTTGTCTCTATCATAGCCGCATCACTGTCAGGGGAGCCTCATCACGGTAATGCCTTCGCCTGCTAAGATCGAGTATGGTGGAAATGCGATCTGCCAGCACTTGAACGTTGTTAAATTTTTCGATGTATTGGGCTATTTGGCGTGACTTTCACCCCCAACACGTCAAATTAACGGAGTTATATACACAAAACGGCCAAATATCTTGTTAGGCGATCTTTTTTCTATATTTTTTGATCAAATTATCTTAGGGATCAAGTGGAAAGCAATTGGGTATTCATGAGTTTTAAGTATCTCGTAAAATAAATGAGAAAACGCCCTATTTATGAGATTTTCGTAGACAAAAAAAAGCTAAGGTGTGTGCTTAAGACCACACGATAGAATTATATCGACAAGCCGAGTTTAATAACTTATTTGGACCTACACTTCACAGATATATTGGACAGCCAAAAAGGCTCACATACGTAAATTACAGACTTTTCAAACTAAAACTTTCAGAACTATCACCAAGGCTCTCTGGTACGTCAGTAACATTACTCTACATAAAGACTTACAAATGCCAACAGTTAACGACCACATAAGAACATACTACAAAAGATTTCATACTAACTTACACGGACATAGCAACTCATTGATTCAGGGCATGGTCACAACTAACATGCCCGATAGCATCCGAAGGAGGCTTAAAATAAGCTGGATGAGGGATCTCCTCCACTAACTAGAAATATTACACTCAAGACAGGAAAGACGCCACTGGGTACTCCTCTCCATCGCGCCTATTCCAAGACCAATCTTCTACATCTTGACATCACACTGACTGATTGTAGGAACTTCATGTGTGAGTTGAAGAATCGAGTTTAAAAAAATATATATATATATATAATAATATGAAATATAAATAATAAACAATAGTTCATTATAAAGAGGATGAAATGCTGAACATTCCCCTCGCTTACAGTATGCAGGTCTTCAAAGAGTTGTAGATTTTGAGGTATGTTTGATTTGATAAAAAAGAGTCGACAAGTTAAGGAAATAAAATCAAAATATTGAAAGCTATAAATAAATAAAATAAAATAAAAAGTGCCATCGTGACCAGGGACTAAACACTTTCCTGAAAACCGTGCTATCGATAGCCGAAGACTATGTACCGTTGGAGACCGCAGACACTCGACCGTTTCCAATTTTCTTTCGCCTCTCGATTTACCTCCACTTCCTCCGAAACAACAGTTAAACTCTTCAACTTCTATTAAGATGCTCAAAAGTCTTCCAGTTTGACTAATGGTGTCAGAAATGATGTCATTTCTCTGTTACCGGCGTTCAAGACAGAAAGTTCATCTCTTATCAATCTATGTATCGATATTCAGAATATATTAAATGATTTTTTTTTCCTTATTGCAAATATCGCAATTAAAATAATTTAAAATTTTTTTTAAGGTAGTATTAAACTATTTCATATTCCTTGAAGATCATGTTCATCATTTATATATTGCAAGAAAAAATATAATAGTCCGTGGTACAGACACCTTTATATCAAATTATTGACATCCGCTTAAAACTTTATAAATAGCTTCATCTAATCGTAAATATTTTATATGCGAAAATTCATGGAATTGGGGCGTTTTCAATCTGGGATCGGCAAAATTTGTCTATTTAATTATTAACTGAAGGTTCTTTACCAACGACAATCTATATATATATATTATTTTATTTTTACAACTTAAATTTAGATCTCTTCCATATCTCTTTATCTTAACATTTTTATTTCAAAATAAATTATTGTTTTCTTAAACTTTTAAATTGTGTGTTTTTTTAGTTATATAGAGTTTTTAAATAAGTAAACTCAATGTAAATCAAAAATATTTATTCGTTTGACATCTGACAGGTCTTCAGTTCATTAGTATTTAGATTAAAAGGCCCTATGATATTTATTCATGTATGATGTGATTTTTGATATTTTTTTCTAATATTTCAAGCTCTCAAATATTGCAGGATTTCCTGATTTCTACAACTATAATACCTGTTAAAAAAAAAAAAAAAAAAAATATATATATATATATATATATATATATATATATATATATACATATCAGGTCCTTTACCGATAATAGTTTCTTTATAAATTATTTTATTTTTACAGATTAAAGTTAGACAAGCTTTCGGTGTGTACATGTACCATATTAATTTATTTTATCATATCAGTAAGGTGCCTGACGAAGAGAAGTTTCTGTTCTCTAAGATATACAGTAATACAGTTTTAAGAACACAGTTTAATAACACAATAATTATCAACACACAATAATAATATAAACAATAACATTTTTTTTATTATTAACGAAATTTACAACCGTAATTAATAATAAATACAACAAGTAAATATGAACAAGTAATATGACATGTACAACATGAGGAGAAACTATCCATTGGTAGCACTCCAATATAACATTTTAAAATAGAAAATGTTAAGATAAAGAAATATGGAAGAGGCACACCTAAAGTCTCTAAATTTAAGGTGTAAAAATAAAAAAATTTATACAGAGACTGTCGTTGATAAAGAACCTGATTATCAAAAAACATAAATTGGTCTGATAGAACCAAATAAAAAAAAAAAATTGAAATTCAATACTAAAATTTTTCGTAAACCAACATGTTCATAATCATAAAATCATTGTTATTTTTCTGATAAAATGGAATAAAAAACACTTTATTCATTTTTAATACAACTTTCATGGCAACAGTCTGAAATAAAATGGCTTTTTGAAAGAATGTAACAAAAGACTTTAATCAAGAGTGAATTTATCATTTTAAAACTCACTTAATTTCGAGTATGGTGTAACTAGTTCAGTTCCAACTCCTTTTCTATTTCATAGTAATAAAACAATAATTTGCAGTAAAAACAACTGTTTCTTCTTTACAATATGATCCAATACCCATCTAACTGTAAGACAATTAAGTATAAGATAATTAAGAGTAACCCATCTCTGCCCTACTAAACAGATTTCTTCAGCGTCATGAACTGATGAAGATACAGATTATCCAATCGTGTACGCTAATTTTAAACTGACGCCCACAATTCACATCGACTGAAAGAAGTTTGTTAAATATATTTTTGAAGATTTTTTTTTTTTCCCTAACGGGCCTAAAGTAGAAGGCACAAATCCCCGAAGAGCCTCATAAAACTGGAGGTTCCGTGTTCTCCGGAGGTCACCAACTCCTAAACGGCCTTCGAGAACCATTTGGCTGACATATTTCCGAGTCCTCCCCTACACCAGGCAGCCTATACAGCGCCCATGGATACGACCCTAACCACTGTCGTAACAGCAGTCCCGCCTGCAGAGTGTCGTAAACACCAATCACAGGTCGTTCGTCTCTTTTCGTACGCTGCGGCCTCGGCAATTGGAAGGAGTAGGATCCATTTCTGGAGGTTTTAAGAGTATTTCACTTGCACCATCATTATGGAATTATCGTAAAAGGGTTGTGTGAAGGTTATTGACAAGTAATATTGTTGTTATAACAAGTGGATAAAGATGATATGTGACATTTTTGAGAGCTAAGCAAACAAAATTAAATTGCCTATATCCACCTGAGCGTTTATTTATATAAATAAATGGACAATATTAACTTTACAACACAGGTTGAAATCCATTGTTCTCCTTGTCTCGGAACATGGTAAATTCGCCACTGGTGGTTCTACGGGAATGGATGGGGGAATTTTATGATGTCCTCCCAAAATGGAAAAATATATATTTTTCCATTGGTCCATATTTGTTTACCGGGGTTATCTTAAAATAATTGTTTAAATATAACTAAATACTTAAAAAATGTAAGCAGGTAGGAAGAATATTTCTTATTTATTTTAGGAAATTTACGAAAGGCCATTTAAACATAATTTGATATGGGTACGTTTTTCTTTTTCTTCCATATTAATTAGGGTAAGCGCACCAGTGGTAGACAAAACAAAAATTTGTTTTGTCTCTTTTGGCTTATGCCTCCATAATTATTTTAGTTATAAACTTCTTCGTCTGACGTTTAGGATCTCTAGGGTCTCCTTTTTCTTTTCTAACAATTTATAATTGAAAAAATATTCAGTTTGCAGGCATAACTAACAAAACAAAGATATAAGAAATAAACTCACAGTTAACTGAGGCAAACTCATAGAAACAAATCAATTTTAATCATTATTATAAAAAATAATGGTCATAACTCTATCTTATACTCCTATCCAGTCAAAGAGACAGATAATATTAGCATTTCTTATTGGTGAATCGTTTTTACAGTTGATGTTTTTGAATATAGAAACATGGTGTAGTAGTGGGGTCTCTTAATAAAAATATACTTTCTGGATGTTTACTTTTTTTTTTTTCGTTTTTTCTTCCTCGTTTTAGACTGTACGGTTCTTTTTTCAAAAGGAAACTTTTGGAAACAATGTATATACATAAAAATGTAAATGTTAGTTTGTTCAAAAACGCTAATCTCAGGAAGTTCTCCACCTATTATTTTGAAATATATATTTCAATATCTGGCCTTTCGTTTCAAATGGACAGATGATAAACGTGTCTCGTCATAGACTACCGAGCGCCAAAACGACTGTAAGAAATTTAATGCAACTTGGCTAAAGTCTTATCCTTAACATCCTTTTAATTTATACATCCCCTACATACATCCCCGAAAACAGGCTAAAAAAAAACAACAATGGATTCAGAATATTATTTATTATTATTAACTCACAAAACTACACAAATGACCTGAACTGTTTTTATTGTAAGTACATCTGAAAGTATATGTACGAATGTATACGAGATAAAAAAAAAAAAAATTAGAAATATGCATGGAAATAGAAATATATATATATATATATATATATATATATATATATATATATATATATATATATATATATATGTTTATGTTTCGACCAGCGGGCGACTCTAGTAATATTAAATCTACGATTGCTTCCAAATAATTCCATTTACTATATTATTTCTGGAAAAATTATGAAAAAAAGGATCAAGGATTGTTGCTTAATTTCAACTGATAAAAACAATATACCATCAAGTCGTGGTTATCAATTAGGCATATTATATGGTGAAGAAGAGAACAGAGATTTTCCGAAACGTATAAATTAATAAAAAAAACTAAGCTTGATTATTTTACAGTTAAAAAGTAGAGAGAAGATAAAAAAACGGTCAAAATTGGAAACATAAAATTCAAAATCAATCAGTCAGTCGGTTAATGCGGCAAAATTACTATATTTTAGCTTTTTGCCAGTCCAAACCTAATGTTTATAGTCTTGGAAATGGAACCCGGTTATTCTTGGCGACAATTTCTTCTTGACCAATAGTTTATTTTTTTTACACTACCATCTTGTGGCAGCGCAGACCTTAGTATTTCTTCTTCTACTTAGTATATTGGAAAACATTTTTAAACGGAGATAATCTGAGCGTCCTCATTATACATCATTATAAAGTACATTTTATAAACACGGAGGTAGAAAATGAAGAGAGGAAAAAGTCCCAACGTTTCCGAGAAAGAAGCTTGTCATTACGGAGATTACAGGCAAGACGTGCAGTTATACATTTAACTCGCCCGTAATTATTTTCATTGCAGCCATTTAAGGAATTTCGTTTTTGTTTCAATTTTCTTCTTTTTTTTTTTGCTTCAGAAACGTTTCATACCCCTCGGCGCCCTACTTCTCACATAATAACTAATATTAGAATTCTGAACAGAAACACGGAAATTAATGGCATTTTAGAATTTAAAAAAAAAATACTCCTAAGATTTGATGGAAATTTTCATAACTCTACTTTATTAAATATCTTGGTAAATATGAGGAATGGATTTTACGAGATATAGTCCGCTGTACAGACCCCTTATTATATAATTATTAACATCCGCCTAAAACTTCAATGAAATCATCCAATCTAGGTCATCATTACAACCTTTTCATTGATGAAAATTCTCGGAAATGATGCGTTTTCAATCTGTAGGTCGATAAAGTGTTGCCCGAAATCGGTCTTGGTCTTGCACTTTGTAAGACCAAGACCAAGGCCGCCTAACTGTTGCAAAGACCAAGAGCAGGGCTGGTAAAAAAAATGAATACTTTAAATAAAAATTAAGTCAAAATAGTTACTAATACTTGACAATCTTAGTTACTGTATGTTAATAAGAGGTACAACCAAAATAATTTTGCAATTAACTCCTCTAATTTTGCATTCCGGCTTAGTTAGGTTTCTCCTATCGAAAAAAATAAAGTAATATCTCTATCCCAATAAGCTAGTAAGTAACTGCAACACTGTTGAGCAAGACAAAGACCATGACCAAGACTGAGTTTGCAAGACAAAGACCCGTCTCGGTCTCGCATTCGAGCAACACTAGTACATATTATTGACACGTTAACAATTAGTGACTCATATAACTTAAATTTGATAAAAAAAGCTTCTAGGTTCAAGTAGGACTTCAAACTTGGAGCCCTTTTAAAGCAACATTAATCAACCTTTGAAAGAGCGCTATATTTGAAATTCTACATGAACCTAAATTCTTATTTTATCAAATGCCAATAATTACGAAGTGTCAATAATAGGTGCCTTCACCCTACTAAAACATCATGAACATCCATTTTCTTTCCACTTAAATCATATCATATCCTACATGTCAAAAAAATGAAGTTATATAGACCAAGCGACGCAATATTTTTGAATGCCACTTTTTTCCTAGTTTTTGTGATCAAATTATCATACAATAGGGGATGCAGGAGCTATTAGTATCTCATTAAATTCATATATTTATTGAAAAAAATCACCATTTTTGAGAATTTTCGTAGATAAAAAGGTTGTACGGTACGATAATGCGGAAGCCATTCACGATCTTTATAATGCTAATAATTTGATAAGTAAGAGTGTGCCGTGGACTAATCTCTATGGAATATGGTTGTGGGACCATATTGTTTTCTACTACCACAATTTATTTTCAGTTATTGATTGGAAAACCTCTATGTATGTAGAACAGGTGTTCGTGTATAAAAAGATACAGCTATAGTTGACATACCTAACAGTACGGACATATAACTAAAAAGGAGCTGGATGGGAGATCGCCTTTCGTGACCTTAGGTAACTTAAGCCTTTATTCTTTCAAGCCTGAAAAGAGGTTCTGCAGAGTACTTATTATTTCTTTAGCATCCAAACAATGCGCGTCAATTATTGTAACTATTGTGATTAAAAGTAATTAAATAAAATAAAATGTGGTATTAAAAAAAAAAGTTCAATCAGTAAGTAAATAATAAGGAACATTATACTTTTTTTATTTAACTTTTGTTTATTTAAAGTGGTTGATTTTTTTTTGTTTTGTTTACCATTAACAAACAACCAATACTAAGAAAAATATACAAGAGAAACATAAATTACATCGAATTTTTTTTTATTACCAACATAAAGCTCTTTTTACTTCAGTTTTATATACGTCTAATTAAAATTTTATTTGCGATAAGAAATAGGGAACTATAATATAATGATGGTTGATTCTTATGGCTGGCGAACCGTTTCATAAAAGGATAATTATTTACAAACAATTTTACAATAAGTCGACGAAAAGATACAATAACCAAAAATAGCAAAAATAGAATTTAGCAGATTAATCAAGAAATAAATAATAAACATTGACTCAATTAAAATATCTCTAAAGAATAATTTCATTGATGAAATACTTAATACTTAATGAGAGTTCATCAATAGTATGAAAGCAATGAACCGATAATCCTAATTGTGGATTGAGCTATGCCCATAATATTTTTTAAATACAAATATAATTAACAATAATGACTCAGCATTTCTATTAATGAAACCAGGCTGACCTTCATTGCAGTTTTAGATTTTGCAGTGTCTTCGTAATTATGTGACAGAATAATATCACAAAATTAAGGAGATAGTATTTCCTCTAATGAATAAATTAAAATAGTATTTAATAACTTTATTAGCAAGACTGTTTATAATGGATATAATAAACATGTTATTTTTTTAATATTTAATATTGAACAAGGAATTTATTTATTCAAGATAAAACGAGCAGTGAAATATCAGTTGCCGAAGAACCATATCACATTCGAATGTCACGTTTGTGGAATGTCTGATACGGTTGTTTCGTCACAGGTTTTGACCGACTTGCGACAGGTTGGGTGCGCTGGACCAATGACAAAGTAATAAGCAATACTTTAAGGCAAAAAAACCGAAGCATTTAGAAGATGATGTATACTGTTGCCCAAAATCGGTCTTGGTCTTGCACTTAGCAAGACCAATACCAAGGCCGCCTAACTGTTGCAAGACCAAGACCAGAAATAGTAAAAAAAAAAATCTATTATTTAAATAAAAATTGAGGCAAAATAGTTACTAATACTCAACAATCTTAGTTGCTATATATTAATCATTTGTATAACCAATATACTTTTGCATTTAACACCTAAAAAATTACAGTAATATCTCTATAATGATAAGCTAATAAGTAACTGCAAGACTGTTGCGAGACTCTTGCGCAAGACCAAGACTTGTCTCGGTCTCGTATTTGTGCAACACTAAAGATGTATCGTTATCAAAAATTAAAATGATTTAAACGTGATGTTTTTTTTTCAAATAATTGGGGCCAAATATCGTGAAAAACTAAAGTGTGTGCTTTAGATAACAGGATAAAAGTGAAAACATCAACAAAGCGTGATTAATAATATGAAATAAAAATATAAAATAATAATATATTATATTATAAAAATGTAAAAAAATAAAAATAAAATGAAATAAAGAGGATGAAATGCTGAATATTATTCCTTCTCTTACAGTATGCAGTTCCGATTTTTAATTTCTGAGATATTTTATTCTAATTTTCGACAAAACCGGTTACCATTTGTTTTTCAACACTATTTTTCATTTTCGCCTCATTTACTTTGTTTCGTGTTAAGATAAAATTTTAAATAATAGACTATTACAAAGGAGATGAAATGATGAAATATTTCACAGTATGCAGATCCGATTTTTAGTTTCTGATATATTTTAATGCATATGCAAAAACACAACTTTAGGCGACTCCAGCCGAGTTTACCCGAGCGTTACACATCCGAGATCTGACGGCTCAATCTAATTCACTTTCACAAAAAAAGAGTGTAAAACGTGACTAAAGAAGTTTTCACTTCAAAAATGTAGAGGGGATTTCATTGCTCTTAAAAATATGAAAAAATAAATAGTTTAAAGTTTTTAATATAAGAATAAAAATACTTGCATAAATATACATCAATCATATCATTAAAAATAACCATATTTAATTTACAAACTTGATGAGTAAATATATTATGATCATTAAAAATTGCATTCAGGTTGTTATAATAAAAATATAACGCTGAGATATGAAACGGTTCGTCAGAAATAAGAATCAGTCATCATTACATCATTTTTTCGTATTTCTAATCGCAAATAAAATTTTAATTCACCACAGATAGAACTGAGATAAGATAGAACGTTTTAGAATTTGTTCGTAATCGAAAACAATAGAAGTTATTTTAAAAAAATATTATTTTAACTAGTCAGCTATTCTTGCCTGGCACAATGAAACGATCTTCTAACTACTCGAAATTGTTTTAAACTAGAGATAATTGCCTTGAAAGAGAACATAATTTGTTTCTTGTATTTTTTCAAAAGAAATTTTAGCATAAATAAAAAAATAAAATAAAATCCATCAATTACTTGAAATATTTTCATAGAAACGTAAATATTAGGATTAGGAACGTTTAGTTGGTCACTCAATAGATATAAGGTTCAATTCTCATGATTGAGATTTCGTCAAAAATTGTTGAGCATTAAGATGATCAATTTTTGCATTTTAACAAATTATAAATATAAAATGTATTTCGTGATTCATTGACTAAAATAATACAGTCATAGAAAAAAATTAAACCTTTTAAATAAATTATTGGTGTTATTTTTACAAAAACACAGGTACTTTCAGGTGACAGAATAAAAAAATCACATCTCAACTTATTCCATGGAAAAGTTCTGAATTTTTTCTAAATGAGGTGTAAATGTAGCCTTGTTGGATAGTGATAAAATAAATAGCAAATAATCAATGGCATTTTGAAAAAACAGATCTTGGCATAATTTAGTCGCTTAAGGTTCCCCTTAAATGGTTTTAGCGAAGAAAAACTATAATTCCATTTGAAAAAAAATATGTCTAGTTTCCTATGAGAAAAAAGATTAATTACCTAAATTAAATCCTTATTTAGATATCGTTTCTTATTTAACAAAAAACGTGACACTTAGAAAAACAGGAAACTTTGTAGCTCTTGAGATCTGTTATAATCTTCTCTAAATATTTCGCTTAACTAACAGGACACCCTGTATGTCTATAAGAAAAATAAGTATCTGCGAAAATTACAAAAAGATTTTTTATTCTTTTATATGCATTTATAACAGAGACGCCAGAAAATAGATAATGCATTGTGGATCCCATAAATAATAGGAAGGCACATTTTATCTGGTCGCCTGGCCATATAGGCATTAAAGGAAATGAAATGGCTGATAGAGCAGCAAAAGAAGCTCTCACTCTTCCAGGCCGCGGTAAACCTTTTTTGACACCATCTGAACTTACACGACCTCTAAGAGAAACCATATCCCAAGAATGGCAAAGACGGTGGGACAACAGCGCACCTAGCAAATTAAAGAAAATAAAGAAAGAGGTCCAGGCGGCTGAGGATCGGACATACTAGACTGACACACCTCCACCTCATAACAAAAGATATTATCCACAGATGTCAAAAGTGTGATCATTCATAAACTATAAAACATATTGTGGAAGAATGCCCTTTTAACACCACAAGGTTAAAAGATCTCGGAATACCCCAGAATATATCTGCATCCCTGGGAAATCAAGAAGAAATCCTTACCAAAGTTATGAAGTTCCTAGACAATGAAAAAAAAATATAAAACATATATGACAAGTTTACAACTAATGATCCTTTCCAGATTTAGTTTTTTTTTTTTTAATTTTAAATGATCATTGATTTATTAATTTCAATTCATTTATTGATTTTATTGCTATTTTTTTTAGTTTATTTATTTCTCTATTCTTCTTATTATCTATAAGTATCTGTTATTATCATTATTTATTTATTTTATTCTATTAATTATTTTATTTTTATACTTCTTTTATTTGTCACATTTTTTTTTTTTTTTTTTTTTTTTTTTTTTTTTTTTTTTTTTTTTTTTTTTTTTTTTTTTTTTTTGTAATAACCATCAAAACAGTATAAAAGTAGTGTTATTTAGTTGATCGGGCGCTGACGATCTGGATGTTTTGCGCCTAGACATCGAAACAAACAAACAATAATATGAAATTCACCTAATCCAATCAAAATGCCTTATTTGACCTCCAGCAGATATACATCTTTCCTAATTGACCAGTGATGGATGCTATAAAACTATAAAAGGGGAAGAAGAATTCATAAACACTCGAAACAACACACTAAAACAATTACCAGATATTCCCCTTCCTGAAAAAAAATAAGAAACAAAACACCAGGCTCTTGTTTAATCGAACCATACTCGTAGGAAAAGAAAAAAAAAAGAAAGAAAACTGTTCAAGAGGCATTTAGAAAATGTTGGAAAGATGTTATTACCCAGCCGACGATTAATCAGGTTCAAGAGGACTGAAAACAGTGATTTTTTGCCGCCCCCAAAAAACCCTTTAAAACCCCCACTGGGGTCACTAAATGTTTTCGTGCCTAGAACACTAAAGCTGGATTAATGTTCTCTCAGACGTATCGCTCTGAGACGATACTTGTTTGCTTAACGTCCAAAATAAGCCGTTTAATGTTTTAGTATAATTTAATGTGCTCGTAAATATATAGGTTTACAGCTTGGGGCTTCACGAGTTATTCTTGTTGTAATTCTGACTGGTTTATTGATGTCTTATAAGTAGAAAATATACCAACGATATGTTTGAGTTCTTCTTTGTATTTTTTTAATAATCTGAATACAAAAAAAAAAAAAATTACAGTAACGGTTCTTTAAGGTGCTTCTCTCAAAGTTGAAAAACATATAAATTCCATTCGTTTTACTGCTATTTAGATAATATCCAAAATTTGTTATCGTTGGGGAGGGAAGCAGCTCAGTGAGTAAGGCACTGGACTGCTAAGCTTGAGGTCCCGGGTTCTCATACGCCTGATGTCAAGTGTAATCTTCAGGCGTGGATTGACCTAGGGGTCGGGAGAATCTCCTGGACCACACCCAGCCACTATAAAGTGAGTACTTTTAATTAAATAATTGATTAAGGGGAAATACCAGGCGGTTGAGCGTGATTATAGTCTTATCACCTCCCTGCACAACCGTTGGTCTAAAATTAAAACAGTGCTTCTTAATAAACTATTGAATCCAAAACCCTCCATGGGTTGTAGTGGTACAGGCATTTTTTTTTTTATTATTTTATATATTATCATTTATCAATTATGATAATATATTATATTATAGCTATCATTTATGAGAGAAAAAAAGAGACCAAACTCTATTTTATATTTAACTCTATAACTATATTATATATTTAAATATAGATATGAAGTTATTGTAATTTTTGATAATTGGTGCCACATTACAAAGTCAAGGTAAATAATTAAACAATAAATGGAGTAAATTAGCAATGTAATTATAGTTCACTTTAAACATGTATGTTTTCAGTAAATATAAAGGAATCTCTGAAGATGGGAAAATTATCCCGAAACGTCAGATGTGATTAAAAAAGATTTTAAAAAAATGGAAGTTTAATTGCCTTAACCTTAAAAATATAAACCGAAGGTTCCTAAAGAAAGAAAAAAGAGAAGATAACTAAAAAGAAGGATATATTGTTACCTAATTTATTCAAATAGTAAATAATTTAAAACAAATAATGAATGAGAAAACTAAGTACGTAAAAGTATATATGTTATTTTAATGATTGGAAAAGGAAGTAACTCCATTGGAACATTTAGCAATTTATTAAGATAAAAAATTATTGAAAAAAAATGTCATGTAATTTTAAATTCCACTGAAAATTTAAAATAACCAATTAAAATTTTCTCAGCAGTTGAAATAAGTTGACAGTAAAAATATGAGAGGATAAAATTTATAGAACCTCAATGTTCGTATACACTATTGTATATTTCAGATTTACTATGAAAAAAAAAATAAATAAATATCTTTAAAAACCAAACCCTTTTAAGATACATACACGAGAATATCATATAATCGGAGATGCATAAGAATGTTTTGCAATGCAAACAATTCTGAAACGTGGTCGTTTAACTAATTAGAAGCGATAGAGAATATATTTTAAAAAGTGTTAATAGAAAGATGGTGATAAACAGATAAATCAAATAAAAATTAATTTTGAATTAATAGGAAAAACAACAAATTTTGAAAATACGACTGCCAGAAACTATTGCTTCAATAGGTTTTATTATTATTATTATTTTTTTTTTCTTGAAAAAAAGACTATCGCTTGAAATTTTAATTTCCGGTATATGGGTTCAACAGAACTTTCTACAAAGATGACAGCAAATTAAAAATAATTGAGCAATTGCAGCAAGAAGATGCAGTCGTTCTTGGATCCTCTTAAGGCGTTATGGGCCCTATAGATGTCAAATATGGAGCTAAGATTTAGTGGAAGTTTGTGTAGACACTAAGAAAGTCAGCAATGAAACAATTTTATTACGACATCCTTCTTCCACTTTCGAAATAGTTCCAGTTAACAAATGGGAAAGAAACGCAAGGTGTAAATAGTCAAATAAATTCTAACTGAATTCTCCCAACCTTACCAGATGTTGTAATAAAGTGTCTAATTTAGTTGGTAATGACCTCCTTCTTATAACTTATGGCATATTTCAATCCCGAAAAGTCTTGGGAACGTACATCTGACATATGCATAATGATCATCAATGATGCTTGAAATATCTAATAGAGTTCACTACATTATCCATTTTAGTCAAAAAGAAGGTCAAAGGGAATATATTCGCCTCCTCCCCTCTTTCTTAAAAAAAAGCAAACAAATATAAACAGCAGCACTTATTTAACATATAGTTATTTTAAACTGTTGAATATAATAGCTCAATAGGGTATGAATTCTAACTGTTCATCCTTGACTCGAAAAATGACAGATTTTATCTATGATAGAGGTGAATTAAGGTGGCCATCGCGAGTCGTTATTATTGAAATATCAAAATTTTCTTTCCGATATTCGATATTTAACCAACCATAGTATTTACTTCGTTATAATAGAATATCGATATCGTCCCTTACACGTCTTGGCTGTTTCATACAAAATGTACTGCGTAGTAGGGACAAACATCGATAATTCGATAATATCGACTATTGATGGCAATCCTTAAGAAGAGTTGAGTGCTCCCATTTGTTAGTTAAACCTTCTCAAACCAAGGCCACGAATTGTCAAAGAAATCTATGTAGGATGCAAATAATTAGCATTCCGCTGAATCCGCTGAATATGTCAATTTTTTTTATAATATTGATGGAAATATCGACTATAGATATTTCATGTCCGATATTTTTATGATATCGGCACTGAAAAATAGTATATATATATATATTATGATCGTGAATTTCCATTCCACAGTAATTCCAATTACTATACTATAGTAGTAGGTCGATATTAATATCGTTGGCAATATCGATACTGGGTCCCATCCCTAAGGTGAATTAACTACCTTTTTGGTGCACACTCATCCTCTTTGAAATGGATATCTAAATTATCAATATTCGAAGAATGTCGTGACTGGTGGTCGTGGATGATTCATTATTTCATTAATACTCATCAGAGGAAACTGAATGGCATTTTAAAACCAATCGAACTGTGGGATTCTTTTCTCCTGATTTATGTTTTTTTCTGAAATCATCCCCAAGGAATATCCCCACTTCTACAGTTATGCCAAGAATGCAATCCAACATAAATTATTTCATCTCATTAGTAAAAATGGAAACCGCTGGAAAAACCAAAATGTAGCCGAAAACACTTGTATCAAAGTGCAATGAAACGCCCCATTTAAAAACCTTATCTCTCTCATCCGATGACTTACTGCAAAAATCAATTACCCAGGAAAGTGTGACAATAACTATCCGCATAAGAATCCAATAGGGAACATGATACTTGATATATTATTCATATAGGCAGTTTTGATATACGGCTACGATACCTGGACATTAACCAGCAACTTAGAAAGAAGTATTAAATGATTTGAGAGAGGAATCCTCCATAGAATAACCGGAGGGATCTAAGATCAGAATACTAATGCAAGGAGGAAAAGGGCCAATAAAGAACTTAGAGAAACTAGTAAATCATTTCCCATGATATAATGGAAAATAGATTAAGATGGGCGGGGCATGTAGTATCACAGGAAGCATCTACCCAACAATAAATGGTAAGCAAGATACATCGTGGAAAGCCAGGAAAGGAAACTAGATCGAATCAACATAGATGAAATGCAGATAACTAGGAAGAAATAGCCCAAGATAGATAGATATTGAGAATGCTGGTTAAGGCGGCAAAAGATCTAAAAGGTAAATTAGAAATGAGAGAAAAAAAAAATTAAATGGGAAGTTTTTATGTCAACTAAATCAACTTTAAATATAAAAAGAAAAACGCACAGTATTTTTTAAAAATAACGTTGTTAATAGCTTTTCTATATTTGTTCCGTTCTAATTAATACGAATTCGTAAAATATCTGATCTCATCAAATAAGGCGTAGGCGTCTGCAAGAAATATGCATTGAGTTAGAGGTACAGGACCGGCAGAAAGCCCCTATGCTCAGGAAGGCACCTTACACAGAAGATAGCGGAGTCAGAAGCCGGTGACTTGCAAACTATCGAGCTCGGAACCGCCTCTGAAAGGTTCGCCATGACTAAACTACTGCAAATACCGGTAATGGCGACACTACAAAAGTAGCCATCGTAATGGTAGCAGGAACTAAAGAGGGCATTCATCTCAAAGGCCGTGGATAAGGCGCCCTAATCAGGGGCAACTATTGTGGAGGCACCGGCACGCGTAAGGGCATAACTGTCCCTCCGCAGCGCCCTCCTCGAGGTGGAATAGAACTAATTATAAATGGCCACCGCGGGGAAGGCGATATATCAGCGCACCCTACTTCTGCTCTTATTTAGAGCGGAGATTAATTTACTCGAGCGTTAATTAACTCTTGCTCCTTGCGCAGGCCTCTTGCGGATCGCAAGCATGTCTAGGCGTCCGATGCCGCGGCAGATGGTAACCATTTGTCAAGAATGTTCAGCATAACCGATGGTCCGCCGGTGTTACATCCAAATAGTTCCTACAATTGTCTCTGAAATACTCCGAATCATTTTAAAAAATGAATAGATTGCTTTCCTTTTCTTTACTTCATTCGTCGTATAAGCGACTTCATCGAACCAATCTTATTCGTATATATATAATATAATATTGTCAAGATAGTCTATTCAATATATACATTATGGGAAGCTTCATACTTTTCACGTCTGCCAAAGCAAACACTTTAGTTAATGAGTAATTAGATTGAAAAATATTCCTCCAGCTTAATAGTAAACTAATAAAACAGGGCTATATTGGAACTCGGTTCTAATCCTGTTTCTTTAATTCAGAAGAGCCTTAGATTATATTTCTCCCGTTTAGTTAAAGTATAGTCTATTGCTCAGGATCTAAAAGATGTATATTTTACCAGAATATATTTTTATTTATTAAAAATATCAAAAAGCATCTCTCTGTGTTAACCGAAATGTCCTAGGATTCCTATTCTCCTCCATTTATCTCTTCAATAGATTTTTATTTCCTTGAAGATTATTACAAATAGCAATATTTTATTTTTTAAAACTTAAACATTGATAACTATCCCATGGCGGCCATAAGACATTTCATAACTTACAAGCAGAAGATACAGTTTATCCCTACAGCCACCGGACAATGGCAATCGGACACAAGTCCGCAATATCAGAGAATTGTATTTAGCTTTCGTAGAAAAGAAAAAAAAAAAGTAACCAAGAGGAATTCGGATGAAGTATTGAAAGAAGGGCCTTTAACGAGGAGGCCATATTTAAAATATTAAAAAATACTTTCACTAGGGTCGTTGAAATAGAATATATTATAAAAATAGGAATGCGAAACTTACACAACTTTATTTCACGCCTCATTGTAAAGTACTGTCATCATACAAATATTTATGACACACAATCTGTGCGTCCGATTCACGATTTTTCAATTTCTTTAATCTGTTTAATTTTTATAATTGGATTAGTTTTGAAAAGTTTACGGGATTGTGAATCCTGAACGAAAATGACGATGAATCCCTGACATTTAAAACTTACGGTAGATTAATTCTTGAAACTTAATCACGACCAGAGATGATCAAAGCAATAGTTTGTGTGCCAATGCCTACTCACGCAATGTGTGCGCCGAAACTAACGCTACAAACATCATTTGCAACCAATAAGTAGCAAATATTCAAATTATATTGTTCTATTTTTTTTTTATTATTTTTTTTTTTTTACTCTGATATAAATGATTCTGTTTTCCTGTTGTTGTGGCATCTTTACTGTTTGTGGTCTATATATAACTAGTTTTTTTTTTTATATTAAGGACTTTTCACTATTTTTTCTTGCTCTAAATATATTTTAAGATATTCTTCAATCTTTTTTTATCTAAGGATTGTTCTTTCTTGATGCCATGTTTCACCAGAGTTTCTTCCACTTCATTTTCACTTTACCTTTGGACTTCCTTTTTTCCCTCTTCCTGCTACGTTCAGTTCTATATGCCCATTCCATACAGTTCCACAGTAATCTTTCTGGAGTCATTCTTTTAACAGGCCAAAACCAGCGTATTATTTTTCTTCAATATTTGCGGGAATGTTCCTTTCCACCTCCACCAGTTCCAGAATTCTTTAATTTATAATCCATTGACTTCAAGTCCATTTCAACCACTAGTACTCTTTTCAGGTGTCTTGCATGGATGGCCCATGTCACCAAGAATTGTTTACTAGCTCACTGGGCTAAATATTAGAGCTGTTAAGGATCCCGGTGAGCAGCGCACTGAATTTTCATCCATCCGTTCAATATCACTACTAGTGGATATTCGCAATTAAAGTTAATATTTCAGTTACATACGATTAAATAAAGTTTCTGAGCAAGTTTTCCACTCTATCGTAGGCTTTGATTACTTGATCGTCATCGAAAATTTGAGATGCATAAACCTCATACTACTAGTATTAATTAAAGTCCGTGATTGTCGAGCATGTTGGGCGCTGAACTTCAGCCTCCCCTTCACATTGGTGATACGATAGGTTATTCTGCACTTGTTGACCTAGTATGAATACCCAAGGGCAATCAATCGAATAAGTAACGAAGTAATCCCGATAAGTAACCTATTACTGAAAATAACCGCTCATCGGATGATTACAAAGAGATGTAAGCCAGGAGCGGGAAAGAGGCGCCCAACAAACCGTGACCAATGGAATCAACAGCCGACTCATTAGCGCTTTACCGCCACCTCAGGATGAAGGATATAACCATCCAGCTCTGACTTTGCGGTCAAGGTGGAACATTGTGGAAGTCTACTGCAGGATCTAGATGAAACGTAAGAGTATCATAAAATAAAATTATACTCTTTCAAATGTTACGGTCATAATATATATACAAATACTATGTACATAATATATAGCCAATGAACTTATAGCCAAATTTGAACTTACATTTCATTGCAAACATAACATGGGTACACATACCAACTATTGCTTGGATCATCTCTGATGGTGGTTGAGGAATTAATCCACCGTAAAATTCTAAATGTCAAGAATTCATTTTCAGTTTCGAATCATTCATTTTGAAAAAAAAAATCCGATAATTATAATTTGCATTACTCATCTAATTTAAAAAATCAAACAGATTAAAAGAAAAAAAAATCAGACTCTGTGCTCTTTATATAGTACGAATGAAGAACACATTGACGCATGGCCTACATAAAAAGACATAAGATGTGACACCCCCTTTGTGCTAGGAGGACAAAATTATATTGATCGGTGTTCAATTATAAATATGCAAGGTTGCGTATTGATCAAGCAGGCGTTATCCAGGCGTAGGAAGAAAAAGATAATGGCATATGGACATTGGCGATTGAAACGAAGCTTTCGGTAAAAGTTTACGAATGAATAGCCAATCTATGTTTTAAACTTTTGTGCATATTTACAGTTTTTATTATTTGCATTATTTGTATACAGTTATAAATTTCATTAAATAAACAAACAAAAAATGTTTTAAGCTATGTAAACAGAAAATAATCTGCTAATTGTCACTACCATGACAGATGCGGATTAAGAATTGAACATAAAAAAAAAATTATGTTTGACCGATTACATTACCATTTCATCACAGCTTAGAAATAAGCTGAGTTTAAATTAAATAAAATTATTGACAAAGAATACTACTACACATGTATAAAGTGTGAATTAACTCTTTTATCACTGTTTCTAATGTCATTAGTTGTGATGGAATGTATTGTAACTCTATAAATAAAAAGCATACCCATGCAAGAACTCTCCCATTAGATACATATTCTTCTTACCCCTAAAATATTCCTAGAAAAATGGATATTAGATGTTTATTCGTATAAACAATACAATAATATCAAGAAACAATCCAAACTATATAGCCATGGATCTCTAACATAAAGGTAAACAATTTACCTGCTAACGTTTCGAGAAACGAGGAAAGAAAAATAAAGAGGAAAAACTTATGATATTGACATCTCACCAAGCCATGTAAATGTATATTGAAGGAATCAGGAGAGGGAGATTATATAAAACAGGTGCTTAGGAGAAATACAGATAAAAAATACTCATACTTGAAATATAATAGTACAAAATGTGTTAATAAAAAATAAAAAAGGAAAACAAATTAATAAATACAAAAAAAAAATGCTTAAAGGTTATTGCAAAAGATCGTATGTAAAAAATGAGTTTTTTTAAAGAATAAAAACCAATTATTTCTTTATGATTTATTATTATAATTTCATATTTTGTTTCCTAATGATATTTTAGTATTTAGCAGACTGCTTATAGCAAAATGTAATATGCAGCGCAAATAGAATGAACATGTAAAAAAGTCACATACGACCTTTTCCACTAACAGAAACGTTATAACATCCATACTCCATACCCAAAAACGCAGTAGATACACGGCTCCTCCACAAAGACTATAACTAAACTAAGCCAACAGCTCCAAAATAGTGATGGTGCCTGTCCTAATGATGCCTAAATTGGCGAAACGTTGACAGTTTAACCTAACCTGTACGTTAGGAACTCATGGCTGAATGCTTTGTATTGATTCTTGATATCATTGTGTTGTATAAAGAAATAAACATGTTTCTCTATTTGAATTTCTCTATTTATAATAAAAGATTTACACCAATGGCAAAGAACTATGCTCATCTTTTCAATAGATTCATAGTTCGGATAAATATTCCGTAACAACTGCAGGATTACCGCTAGACTTGAGGTGGATTTGTGCGTCAATTCAAAAACGGTAAATTTTAGGACTTAAGAATGCAAGTCCCGGTACGTTCCGTGGGAGGCACCGGATCTTGATATTCGTGGCGAAATATTCAAAACCCGCCTTGTCCCGTTTTAATTCGGCGAATTACGACTATCGGAGTTGTGAAACCACCCACGCCATTGTATCACTTTTATTAACGTTGTAAGAATTTAAGAATCGGAATTGGGATACGTTGTTCTCCTATTAAATTCTTTTGACACCACTTTTGCCAAAACCTATCTAGCCGAAACAAGGATTTATAGTTAGAACATTGTATATAAGTCCTGATATTCCTTATCGATATCGAATAGGTCAGTATAATATCGAATAAAAATATCAATATTGCCAATAAATCATTTCCATTTGTGAAATAAAAAAAAATTGTGCGCTAGTTGTAATTATATTTGATATAGATGGATAATTTATGTATGAGCTTTTCAGTTGACAAAATGACTAAATCTAATTTGGATATTTTAGAGTAAAGTCATTTTAGTGATATTTGTAGTAGGAAAATTAACATATGTACAGACAGTGAGTAAGTTGATTTCAGACTAGGTTATTACAGTGTTGAAATGTAGATATTTTTTCACTGGAAATATCAGTGAAATTAATAATGAAAAAAATGCTGAAATTGGAGTTAGTCATTCTGCGATCTGAAAGGCTCATATAAAGATTTATTTCAGTGCAGTTACGTTGCTGTTCATGGATAAATTAGGTCGAAATTCACAAAAGCCTTCTTAAAACTTCAGCTGCATCAATAATATACTTAATAGTATTGTAACTTCATTTCGTAATGTACAGAAATATTTAAGGATCAGAACTTTTCCAATTAGAAATATCATTACTCAGAAATATTGAAATCGGAGAGAAGTCATTCTGTCAACTGAAAGGATCTCTGACTGAAGTTTTGTGGTTTATAAACTATAAATGTGCAGCAGATGGAGTAACGAAATTTTTAATGCCTACCGTCGATATAATAAATAGACTTCTTGTAATTTTAATGGTCTTAAATATTGTATATAGATATATATATGTGTTATTTTTATTTATTTATTTTAGGTGATTTTATTCTTATTTATTGTATATATATTATTTTTCTGTATAATTTATTGTACATAGAGTGTGAATGAGATCTCAGAACACTATTATAAATGTCCTTGAGACGGATTGTAATATTTTTCAATAAATAAGTTTAAAAAAAAAAAGTCTTAATGATTTGTTATCTGAAAGCTTTAAGTTTTAGCTCCGTTTAAAATACACTTCAAAATATTTATAACAGCCCAACCACCAATGGCAGAAAATAATTTCTATTCAAAGTAGAGCGGTAAGTGAAAGTAGTGTGTTGCGCGCACTACATTTTAAAATATTAAATTGATTTAAGATTATATAAAATTGACGATAGGCTAACTATCGACCTATAAGTTAGAGACACGTGAGTTTATAGTTTGGATTTTTCCATTTACACCAGAATCACCTTATGTCTTATTTCTAGTACTATGTTTATATTAGTTATATATAATGTGAATGAAAAAAAAAGATATATGTTGAAATCCGATGTTGGTTTAGATACGATATTGGGCGATATCGAAATGAAAATATCGATAACTATATATATCGATCATATCGCAACATCCCTATTCATATATGTTGTAAATCTACTAAAGGGTATAGTACATGCAACAAGTAATTACTGATACTCCTCTGGTAACGCTTTCGATATTCCGAGGATGTGACGATAGAGCACGAACTGCCGACAATTAGTATGCAAACTGATACTTCGAGCATTCGTTTAGGACGGCTTTCGTCGACCGAATGCTATGCCCAGATTTTTTTTTTCTCTTCAAAACGCTGTAGTTCGAAGCCCATAATTTATCGGGGCCTTTCGGACGGACCATTACAAAACTGGCCTCCTAAGTAGGATAGTATGCGAAGAACGTGCCTGCCAAATGATGAATTCGCAATCGTAAAAGAAGAAAAAAAAAAAGTCTTAGGCTGTAGGGAGGGACTTTCGACTGCCTTAATGCTCCTTTCCAGGATTGGAGCAAACATTCGAAAATCGTTAAAAGCATCTGTCGAGATCACTTGATGATTAGATGATGAGGTAGGCGATTATCAGGTATGATAACACTGAGGACGACAAAAAAATGGGTTATTGATCCTTCATAACGTTAAAAAAATTAATTTACATGTGAGTCGTTTATTTTCCAAAATGTACCCTAATCAATATTGAAAATTTGTCAAGAAACGCAAAAAAAAACTATATCTCCTACTACAACAGTGATATCGAAACCAATAATAAATAAAAAAAGTTAATAAATTCTTTATTTATATATCACATATTACCAAAAATCACTGACCATTTTAATAATAATAATAATTTTTTTTTAAATGTTTAAATCTCTATACCGTTTGGTCAAAGCATCACGACATTCGAGTTTCCACCAAGGAACCGTTCTTAAATATTTAGATTATCTTGAATTCATTAAGGATTTCGTATCGCCTGATATGATATCGACAAGCCCTATAACCTGAAAATCAGAGACACTGACTTCAATTTCTGAAAAAAATACAATTACTACAGACATATTTGAACAATATCATCTTCATACACGAACTCACAACGTAAATCAGAAATAACCTATGCAGTTGTAACAACACGTTCTTTAAACAAACATCCTGACAACATATACATCTAAAATTTTACATAAATTAGACATATTGAAATATAATTCAATAATCAATATGGTACCTCTAACCTACCTAGTTGCACACAGCACCTAAAATATAACCAAACAAAATAAAAAACATTTAAACTTGAGTAGGACAGCTCTTAGAAAAAATTAAACATTGATGTCCGTTTTTGGACAAAAAAATAATTTGATCATGGATCGATTTTGAGAGAGAAAATGGTGTATGGTCCAATGGGAGGGGAAGAGAGTTATAAAAATGATACTATAAAAAAACTAATTTTTAGTTTACAATAATAATACAATATAACAAATTCATTTTTAATTTTCATTTGAATAAGACGGATAAAAAATCGTTTGTTAATCATACTCAAGAAATGAAAATTACTTTTTCGTTACTTTCCTTGAATAAAAATGCCAATCATTAGTTATTTTGAAACAATTCTTTTTGGGATATTTATACGTGAGGATCGATACTTTCACTTGTTTCACTTAGTCGTAAACCTATGACTTCTTGTCCTACAGTATCCTTTAACAATACCCCACTTATCCCTGTTGACCAAATCCGATACCTAGGACTCCACCTTGACAAACGACTCACTTGGAACCCCCATACCAGACTGAAACGATTAGAAACCGCCCGACGTTTCCGACTACCCCAGCACTTACTAGACAAACGCTCTAAACTGCCAACTATTTACAAAAGACTCATATATATTACTATAATAAGGCCTATTTGGACTTACGGGATCGAGCTTTGGGGCTCTACTAAACCATCAAATTCCTCTCGCATCCAATCCCTACAATCCAAAATCTTTCGTAAAATCCTTAATGCTCCCTACTTTGTCACAAATAAAATCATCCATAATGACCTTAATGTACGATATGTTTCCGATTTAGCTCAATCCAGATACCTGTCCTTTCATAATAAACTTCTGAACCATCCGAACCCTCTCGTTTCCAACCTTGCTTCCTCTTCTATTCCAGATAACCCTCCGAGGTGTCTAAAAAGAAGATGGCCTCGGGACCTTCTAATCTAGAAATATAATTGGAGTGCTACCAATGGGTAGTTTCTCCTCATGTTGTACATGTCATATTACGTGTTCATATTTACTTGTTGTATTTAGTATTAATTTCGTTAATAAAAAAAAAATAAAAAAATGTTTCACTTAGAAAATAAGTGACTCACTTTACCTTAGTCATTTTATGAAAACTCTGACAAAATAAGTAAAAATTGATTACACCCCACAATAATGTTTTAATAACTTAATAACTATAGTATGAAAAATAGCATAAAACTAGTTCCTGGATTCCAATATTTTACCCCACATTTCAGTCTTTCTTCTTAGGACGTTGAAATTACGGTTAAACTCACGAAAGCATAAACTCCGTTTAGGTCTTAGCCAACATCATTTCTTCCAGTTTACGATTCAGTGCGGAATATTTCATTTCAGGCACAGATTCTAAGTTAAACGCTGATTGATATATTAAAATTTGATAAAACAGCGGACGAAATCGGTAATGGCAATCGAAAATCATTAAATGAAATCTATAATCTATGTTACTGTAACAAATTATAAAGTTAAGAATTTTTTTGTGTGTCTTCTACAAGAGGTTGTACCAAGGCGTAATTACAGGGCGATGTAAAATGAATAAAAGATGGTTGCGAGACTTGAAGTGTCGTTGAAATAGAACAGCGGCTTTTTTTTTTTTTTTTTTCTTAATAGCAATCACCCCCCTAAACATTCTTTCCCAACCGTAAATAATCGATTATTTAAACTAATCGCCTAATCGACATTATAAAATGTTTTCATTCTTAGTGTCGGAGGTAGATTTTCAAAAGGTAGTAATGGAGGCAAAAGAAACTAAGGATTTGTTCAACGACAGAATAACCGTTTCAATATCCCAATGGAACTATTTAATTTTACAAGAAAACTAATATTGGCCATTTAAAGCAATTTGGATATTATACAATATTTAACTCAATTATAGTTCTGTTCCTACGTTAACGCCTACGTTAACTTACAAGATTATCTTTTGATTTTTTTTCTTTTAATGTTTAATAAAAACCACCAGGGTCATAAATGAAAAGAAAGTTTTTTTTTACTAAGATCAATTTTTTGACTGATAAGATCAATGTGAAAGCGAGATTTATTGTTGAAAAAACATTATTAAACCATTTCTTTTTAATTGAGTTTATTGAAACGTATTAAGGTAAACCAATGTTTAATGCTGTCTAGCAACAAGAATCTATTATTAGTTTAACAATTGATTTGGTTACAATCGAGAAAAAGCATTCCTCGAAAACCAATTGACAAACGTTTTGTTATTAGACATAATGGCTTACCTCTAAGATCCTATAAATTCATAAAAATAAAAATAAATAAATAAAGATTTGACAGTATTTATTTTTAGTTTAAAGTCTAATACGAATTCATCAATCTATTTTATTTATTCCTGGCTTCAAAACATTTTTTTTTTGTATCTTTTTTCATAAAGATTTTGAGGAATAATAAAAAGTAGCCAGGATCATATGTTTTATTACATATAGTTGATTCAATGTCGAAATTTAATAGTCAAGCTCAACTAATTAATAATATTCAATTGTCCTTGTCCAATTACTATCGAAACATACAGTGTTTTAAAGGAATATTGTCATTAGGAAGTCTATAGTTGGTCATTATATCATTTCACTCATAGAAGAGTGCCCTTTTTACACCACAAGATTAAAAGATCTCGGAATATCCCAGAATCTACCAGCATCCCTGAGAAATCAAGAAGAAATCGCTAACAAATTTATGAAGTTATTGGATAGTGAAAGACTTGAAAAACATATATGACAAGATTATAATTAATGATCCTTTGAAGATTTATTATTATTATTCTTTTTTTATTCATTTGTTCATTTCATTTATTTTTATTATACTTACACTTCTTATCTATAAGTGTCTATTATTATCCTTATTTATTTATTTTATTCTATCAATCCAATTCTTTCTTTATTTTCTTTATTGTTTTTATCCTTTTTTAAATTTTATTTTTAATTTTTTTGTACCAACCATCCAAACAGTATTAAGTGGTGTTATTTAGTTGATCGGGCGCTTATGACATGGATGTTTTGCGCTTAGACATCAAAACAAACTTATCATTTAAACCAGACTAACATTATGCTCCTTGTCACTTCTAGGAAAGAAAGCTATGGATTTGAATTTTCGATGAAGGAAATTAAATAAAAAAAGGATCGAGCTGAACTGTTAAGTTGTTCTATTTATCTTTTGAAATGTCATTGTTCACGACTCATTCAAACGACCAAGTCGGTTCAAAGAAAAATCTGTGTTAACTCTGTCAATTCAAACAATTGAATAAGGTTCAAGTATCCATTTCTTGGAAATATCGAATATATCAGTTAACCATCGCCTTAATAACAGATACGTCCAAGCATCCTTGACATACCTCCATATAACAAGCCTCAGGCCAACTCAAGACCGTGTAAAAGAAATGATGACTTAACTGCAACCAACTACCAATCAGAAGCGACCTGACCCTCCCGACTCCTGAAAATTAAAACAAGGCAACAACAGTTGTTGAAGATAATAATAAGAGTGTTAAATTGGTTCGAAAATACGTGAGGTAATTATCATCCGATGCTGCTGCCTCAAAGTAACGGTTACCTTAATAAGAACCTAGTTGTCTACATGTCAGTTACGGGTACTAACTCACTGAGCACAATGGCATGGCTCTACTTTCGTGACACACCTCTTCGTCTCTTGGCCAAAGTATCGGTTAAACCTTAACGCGTACTTACCTACTGAACTTGTGACTACGAGAAAAAATACGGAAGGATAAGCTGTAATCCACTTTATTGATAGCATTGCATTGAACATACAAATATAAGCTCGCAAAATCTTATTTTCTACAGTTCGAAAAACTACAAAATATCGATTCTGGGGTTAATAGTTCTAATGAATGAATAAATAATTTAATATAAACGAAAAAGTTATTTTAGGCCATGCCCACAATCAACAGAGTCGAGTCTTTCCTATTTTTGAAGATGTGAATGCACATTACTCTCTTCATCAACAGCTGATGGAGTAAGTGCTGTTTTTTTTGTTTTTTTTTTCTAACCAATGGCCATTCATTAACGCCTATAACACGAAATATTATAGTTCAGGGAAACAAAAAAGATAGTCAAATAGGTCTGTAAAGCTTTTTAACCACTTACATTTGGAACCTAATTAACAAAGAATTGGAATATCACTACCCCGAAACTTCTTACAACTTTAAGTGAATTAATATTTATTTAGCTCTGATGTGTGTTGCCAATCAGTGTGGAAGATTATACTATTATTCAATAAACATATTTTTTTTTTAATGTAAAGGAATTGGAATTTTTTTTTCGTTTTCATATGAATACAAAGCTTCCCTGCCTTTAGTAGTGAGAAAGAAAAAGGAAATAACGCCTAAGAAAAATGGAATCCTTCTTGATCAGATATATCACATATATATTTATAAAAATGATTTAATTTATTAATTGGAGTGCCACCAATATCTAGGTTCCTCCAAATCTGCCTATGTCATAATAAAAATTAAATTTATTGCTTTAATACAGTTCTACATTTTAATGGATAAATTAAAAAAATATATATTTTTATTAAAAAATAAGATAGTCCAGGGTGGCGGTCATAAATAGACTAAATAGTGGCAAAACTATTTTATTAAAAGCCAACGTTTCGACCGGACTTTGTAGATCTTCTTCAGGACTAGAACAGACAAAATGCAACAAAAATATATAGGGAATTGCGGAAGTTACATAATATCTAGATAAAAAATTATAAACAATGTGAATAAAGTTATTAAAATTATAAACAGTAAGTACATCAAAATATAAATAGATTAGGTATTTTGTATGTACTTACTGTTCATAATTTTAAACAGTTTTCACATTGTTTATACTTTTTTTGTCGAAATATTATGTGAGTTCCACAATTCCCTATATATTTTTGTATCTTGTCCGTTCTAGCCCTAAAGAAGACCAGCAAAGTCGGATCGAAACGGTGGCTTTTAATAAAATAGTTTTGCCACTAATTATCCTGCTTATGACCGCCATGGACCATCTCCATCCTTAATAATACAACGGTCAACTATTAAGTATTCAAAATATTTTTATGCTTTAAATATAAACATTTTCAAACAAAATGATTACGAATCCTAAAAAGGTAACAGATAAAAAATTCATATATTGCCTAATAAGGAAAATAGCTCAATACTATTTACACCGCAATACTGTGGCTTGAAAGGTAAAACAAATTTGTATTTTTAAAAAGTTTTATGATTGATAAATATTCAGGACGCATTCTTTTTTTAAAAAAAAAATTTATTTTTTGCCAACGTTTCAACCCAAACATGTGGGTCATCTTCAGGGCGTTGTTTGAGCACTGAGGTTGTTCATGTATTCGAAACTAAAGTTTAAAAAGTTTTAGTATCACTGGAATTTTTTCTGTAGACAGTTTTTCAGTTATTTCGGAACTAGAACTTTTTTCCCTTGAAACTAATGAAGTCAAAGTTATACAGAACTTTTATTTAAATGTTCTTTCGATTTATCTAAAAACTCGAACTAAAAAATGATTTTTATTCTTACCTATTCAAACATCGGCATCACTGATAAATCATTTAAGACAAATTATGACTCTGATCTAAGTCTAATTACTGTTTATTTTTCATTTAACGGAACTTATAGTAATAACTTAGATAAAAGAACATAAAAACTAAGTTAAACTTTTACCACAAACCTGAAACTTAATAACAAAAGCGTTCTTTAGAAATTTTTTCCCAAAAAGTTACACAGAAACTGTCAAGATGGAACTTTTAACTGAATGTATTTTTGTGCGATTCAAAAATTTTTTTTTTTTTTTTTTTATTATTTCAATGGAATTTACAACTGTATTACATAGAGAATACAATAAGTAAATGAGAAATGCGATTCAAAATAAAATCTATTTTCGAAGATTTATAATTGTAACTATTACATGTTTTCATAATTTTCAATTTTCAAGAGAAAGGATATTTCATATTTCAAACTTATATATATATATATATATATATATATATATATATATATATATATTATATAGAGAGAGAGAGAGAGAGAGAGAGAGAGAGAGAGAGTGAGGGTGTGAGAGAACGAGAGGAGGGGGGAAGAGATAAAGACTAGACGATATGCATATAGTTATATGCGGCAGTGACATTCTTCATATTCACTGTTGCATCACGCCAAAGGTAACACCTGATGCCGAGGTAGACAGTAAATTGTAACCGGCGTGACAGTGTAGACCACAGATCGTCCATAGACGGATCCTCAGCTTGCCTGTGGTTGTGTCTGTTCCAGTCTATTGACATCATGAGATCTATCATTTCCATCTTGCTAATGATTGCTTCTCGTGGGAAAAGCTTGAAAGCGTAAGCATTGAACATGTGTAAGAATGTGCAAACCGCGAAATATGATTTGAGAATCCAGACGTAACTCACACCAAAGTAATAAATATGTCAACTTTAGAACCAAACAGTCAACAGAAAAATGCCACAACCTTTATCATTACCGGGCGATTTAGGAATTCGTGATTTTTGTTCAATTTAATTACAACTTTCAATAAACGTAATTTTTGAAATGCAGCATCTTTTTTTTATTCGAAAAAATCGTATGAGACAAATAGTCACACCAAACTGCCATAGGAATGATTTCTTAGTAAAATATTTGAGCTTTGCATATTTCACCGTTTATTAATTGATTTTCTACCCAGGCAATGTTTTGGTAGCAATTTTCAAGCTATTAAAATTAATGATACTCATTTACTCTTTGTTTTTGACAATAATGAATTCCAATCAAACAACAAATGTTTTATTTGTTGTATTTCCAAATTACATGTTTACATGTTAACGTTTCGGGATATTTACTCCTATCATCAGAACTTCAATCCCAATGTTTTTTTGTTGATTCATGGCTTAAATCAAATGTGCTCCATTGTCAGGTTCTAAATTCATGTTATAATAAATTAAAGTATATAATATCCAGAGCATCATCATGCTTTTATACCAATTATTGGGTGTCTGTCATGGTGAATACAATTCTGAAGATGGGAGTAAATATCCTGAAACGTTAACACGTAAACATGTAATTTGGAAATACAAAAAATTAAACAACTGTTGTTTAATTGGAAGTCATTATTGCCAAAAACAAAGAATGGTATACAAATTTCCAGAAAAAAAGAAAAAAATACTCATTTACGTTGTATCCAACGAACATTAAAAAGAGACTGCCTAGGCAGCACAAAACTGCCAAAACAAAGATTACTTGTTATATCTTGGTACTTTAGTTATTATAATAAACAGCTTATTTTTTAAAATATTATTTAAATTAATAGATATTTTAAATTTAAATATTAAAAATATTTTTTGACAAGATTCATAACTCAACAACTTAAGTACATATAATATTCCTAGAAGAAACACCTAATGCAAAAATATAGAAATAATATTTATATCGGTATAGATATTACAAAAATATACCATAATGATATGGTAATAATTAATATATGATTAGTATTCTCTGTATTTAAAAAATATACATAGATTAATGACTAAATTATGGTCATTTATTACATTTTATACATTGATTTAACCGTTATCATAAATTTATTAAATATTAAAGCTTAATTAAATACGTGAAGATGTATAATAAAAAAAATAAATGCAGAGTAATTGATGGGAGCAAGACCACGAAACGTCATATGTTTTTTAATACGATTTAATTAAATAAACTAATTATTAGAATTCAAATTTTACAAAGAAATATCTGAATTGTTTTAGTAACTTCCTACTTGATATAAAACAAGAAATTAATATCGCATTTAAATCACCATATTTTACAATACCAGAGTAAATCAACAATTATATAGTATGTAGATAAACTAATGAATTTTATTTCCAATCCGAAAAACATGTTATTATATATCTCGTGGCAATACAATATATATTTAAGACACGTGGTCACGTCTCCTCGATTATTCTCGTAGTGAGTCAATTAAAAATTCCCATACGTCTGTTAGGAATCGATTCAGTTTAAATATTTTCCTCCAATATTTTACAATAATTCTTATTTCATAATATAAAAAAATAATAATAGAAAGTTGAACTGGAAGAGAAGGAAAAAAGAAAAAAGATCTAATCTTTCATTGATTACTCATTTCTTTTCGGTTTTTAGATTTTTTTTTTAAATTAATAGCTCTAGTATGATTTATACAAATGTTTTATCCGAAATGTTAGTAAAAAAAAAAATATTTATAAAACTTGAGTATACAAACTTCCATATTCCACTGTTAGTACAAATTGAGTTGTTTTTTTTTACAGAAGGGCATAAAAACTGATTGTTTACTTATGGTTTGTTAGTATAATTTCCTATTTTACTTCTCTAAGCTATTTTCTATAGAAGCAGACTACTTATTGCAGTTGCAAACTAAAAAATGTCACCTTTATCAAATTAAAAGTTGTTACATACTATCTTTTGCATTAACGGTAGCGCTATATTTTCAATAAATGTAATATTACTCAATAATGAAAAGTTTAAAAATATATATTTTCTATGAACCTAAATATTATAATAAACAGAGATATAAAAAATGTAATTATACATTCGATAAACTCTTAATAAACTCGTTGCTCTCACACACACACACACTCACATTCCGGTTATAATAACTATCCCCTCCCTCGTGTGGAGCAATGCCAACAAAGGCGTGCTTCTTTTTAATTTTGTTATTTGTTTTTATAATTACTTTATTTTTTTAAATCTTAAGACAGAAGAAATAATCAAAATCTTCCATTTTCAATTTAATACACATATTTCTTGTAATTTTTCTAAAATTTTCCCATTTTAACATAATTCATTTTTACATTTCAATTAAATTCAAGTTAAATTGGTGGGTGCGTACTTCTCCCCCACCCCTCCCCTTCCTCCCAATATTTGGAGCTACTCATATGAGCGCCACGAACTTACTAAAATAAATATAAAAAACCACGTTTAAATAAATATTTGAATTTATCACCAGAAAATTGTTAATATCACGTTACTACTTTAGACTATAAATACATTTCTAAAATTCAAAAAATAAATTTACATTAATAATTAACAATGATTCAGCTGATAGAATAAGATAATGCTCGACGAAAAATGATAAAGAAGGTAAAAATTAAATAAATAAAATAAGGTCAACTAAGCAAATAAACGTTTGATTTTTAAAATTGTTATCACCTCATTATATATTATATTATTTATAATATATTTACTAATTTTATCAAAACATATTAAAACAAAAATTTAACTTCCATAAAAGTTGAATAATCATTAATACGATTTTGAATAGGAAAAAAATCTCCCACGATTTAGCAAACAATGATTATTTCCTTTTTACAGAAAAACTCTAACAAATATTTAAGTTTTTATTTGTTTACGTTAGGGTTAAGTATGGGAGGTCTTATAATAATGTTTTTTAAAAAGTTATTTTTAATTTTAATAGAAAAACATCGAATTATTAAACGTATCATAGGCGCTAACATAAAACTCAAATATCGGCGCGTGCCAAAACACTTGCATACAACTATCATACTTTAAATACGAGAATAATTAAATTATAGGTACTTTAAATTTAAATACGCAGCAAGACACGGAGACTTAGATCGATAGCGTTTATAATATCATAGTAATAATTTAAATTTAAAAAATTATAGTACCTGAGTAAATTTAAAAATTTGGTAAACCAGCTGAAACGAACACTGTTTACATTCCATTCTCACAAACGAGGATGTTGACCTACAAATGGGAGAACACCTACTTCTTAGCGTCGAGTAAACGGACAGCCGTGGAGAAAAAAAAGGAGGGAAAAAACGAAAAAAAAAAAATACGAAATTCATAACTACGAAACCAGTGGAGAAAAAATTCCGATGAGGAAACGGGTTGCGCATGCGTGAAATTCAAAATTCGTTCTTAACCGCTGTAGAAATAGCTATTGAAATATCAAATTATGCAACGGACCATTCCGTTTTGTGAGGACATGAACTTTAGTACGTGTTTGGTATTTATTTTTTTCATCTTTGAAGATTCCTTTAAGATATGCTGGACTTTATTAGTTTTTTTTATTATAGAAATATACTTTAGACAGAACATTTGTTATTATTGATTATGTTTTACAGGTTTTTGGTCAAATTTATATACACAGCTTAGAACCAATTATAGTAAAATAAAAATATAGAGCAGAAGTGAATTGTTCGTGGTTAACTAACGCATAAAAACAGCACACACAAACGTACGAACAAGTAGGACCGGAATCGAAAAGGAGACGAGAACCAGAAACTCGCAATTCGCCACTGGATGACATATCAAAGGACATGTAAAAAGGTACTCAGGAATATGCTAACACACCACGTCCAAGCTGCGATGCCGGTTAGTATTTCGGACTCCCGAACTTAATTTTGTACACTTCGCTAACATAATGAAGCAAAAACAGACACAGGATCGGTACAATAAGTCGACCAAGTCGGAGGGGATACCTCATAAAGATTCAATGATGGCTCGTAAACAACTCCAAGGGGTCATAAAGCTTGCTAATTATAATCGCTTATTATGGCTTTAATTGCTGACAAAAATTGGATGATTGGTCTTTCTTTAACTGTCTGAAAGGATGCATTGATTAAGACATGAAAGAAAAAACAATATATCTTACTAAAGGGTGACTTAATACTTTAATATGGGATGTTCGTGTGCAAGAAGGCAAAAAAGAAAATTGTTCATAATGTTAATAATAAAGATATAGGAATACGCGTTAAAGTCTTTCAGAAAATATGATAATCGCTTGAATTATTCAGGTGACCTAAGGATACTAATCCTTCTGGATTTAGAACACTGGTGATAAGATATTGATGAAGACAAGTTACCTGTTTGAGACCATCCAACCTGCCCATGGACTTGGATCCTTGCAGCGGCGCCGACACCTCAAGCCTCCTGGCCCGCATCTTCTCGATCCTCCGCTTCGTCTTGGGCTTCCTCTCGGCGCACTCTTCGGGTCTCTTCTTGGGCGTGTCCTCCGGCTCGGACTGGATCTCCCGGTACTCGTCCTTGAAGGCCCGCGGTCGACGGCGGCGGGTTGGACGCGGCGAACCGCCTGGGCTGAAGCCGGAGATACGAGTCACTAGGGAACCCAACATCCCGGCATCTCGGATAGAACTGGCCTCATCGCGCGCCCCACCCCCCACCATGCCTTCCCCCACTTCGGTCTTCACGCTCGCTCTTCGTATATTTTATTTTTATAATGTTGTTTTTAAAATATAAAACAAAAATATTACTTTAATGTATTTGTTATTCATTCGTCTCTTTGGCACAACTTTAGTAATGAAAAAAAATTACTTAACGTTTACAGAAGGTAATAGCGTCACAAATGAAAAGAACTGTATAAACATATAAAGTTAACTAACCATAGTTAACTTAGTAATCAAGCTTTTTTTACTTCATATATGAACTTGTACCTACCAATAAACAGTGACCATCAACAAATAGGGTGATAAAAGTTTATATACATACAATGAAAGAAACAGCATGAAATATAATTTAAGCTGTCCATGAAGGGTAGTTAAAAAAAGCAATACAGGAACAATAAACATTCTATGGATACATTTTTTCTTGAAACGTGCTAGCATTCAGTTGCAATATATGCATTATAATTTAAAAAGAGAACATATTGTTTAAATATTTAAGCAATGACCTAATATAATGAGGGAAAATGTGTTATGGAAGGGCTTCAGTACGAAAGCTCTTTTTCCTCCCGTGGATCCATCGAAGATTTCATGTACTCTGATTATTTAAAGGAGATCTCTCATCCAGCACCTTTTAGTCCCTCAAGTTCAATGGCATGTCAGACGTAGCCATAGCTCGTATTACTCTGATCGTAAGTCAGAGTTAATTAATATAAGAAAGTTAGGAAAGATTCTTTATATGTTCGCCAACTACTGGTAAGTGGAAGTCAGTATGTAGGGTCTTGTCGGTCACGTACGATGGTGTTTATGTTATGAGTCGTAATATGTTTGATCGGGAGGTTTGGTAATTCTGTGATTATTATTTGGTTTTGAATTTCGTGTCTAAGTTATTCTATATAGTAGTAGTCTGTTTTATCTTATGGCTTCTCTTTGACTAAGTATCCGTTCCTTCCAACATTTTTTATGTACGTATCGACGTAGCAACAATTTCAATATATCGATAATTATCTTTTTTTTTCATATAAAATATATATTACCAGTATTAATGTACAACTTAAAACCAAATACTTATTTATTTTTTAAATTTTGATATGAAAAAATATTTGATATTCTTAGAAAAAATATATATATCAGAGATCAAAGTTAAGATTAATGTATTCATAACATAACTTACAATTAATATATAAAGCAAAAAAAAAAAAAAAAAATACATCGATTGTATTATATACAAATATCCTGTATAGACCATACTGAAAACATAAGATTTTATAATGCTTTAACATCAGATAAGAAAACAGTAAATCAAATAATAGCACACTATAATTATTTGATATATTCCTGTTATGTCTTGATAAATAAATAAAAAAAAGAATTGTTTACTAAGTTTTTACATATAAAATCACTGGTTAATTTACCAGTACTTAATAATAACAATTAATTTGTAATGAAAAATAAAAAGAACGAAATCTAGTATATCATTTTTCATCAATAAAGTGTTTATAAGTTTTTTATATTTTTCGCTTGTTTTTTTTAAATATATTTTTCGCAATTTATGTCAGTGTGCCTAGAATTTATTATTAAAAATAATTACTATCAAAACCGAATTATTAATAATAATTGTAAAGACTTCAAGATTCAATAAAAAATCGACTTAGTAGCGTCGAATGTAATTTTTTCACAACTTCGATTTAAACTTTATCGAGAACCGAGTAATGAATCGGTACGGTATGAACCCATCTATTACAGTCCTCGGAAGACCCATTTTTATCAAATTATTAACACTCATCTAAAATTTTGTAAGCGGCTTTATTTTATCGTAATCTATAACAGTTTTACCAACGAAAATTTTCGAAAATGGGGCCTTTTCAATCTGGAAATCGGTAAACTTTTCTATTTAATGAGGTATTAAAAAGTCATCAGCACCCATTTGCTTTGGCTTGTATATTAAGATAATTTGATCGAAGTCGAGAAAAAATGTGGCCTTTAAAAATATTGGACCGTTTGGCGTCATCTCCATCCTCAAAATATCAATAAGGAGATTAAATAAGCCAAAAGGCCAAATATATTTGTAGGCCACCCTTTTTTTCTAGATTTCTTGATCTATTATCTTACGATTCATGAGGAGAGCAAATAAGTATTTTAGAGTCTCTAGTTAATTAATAAATTTATTCAGAAAACGCATTATACGCTTTAGTAATTTGATAAAAATGGGTCTGTACAACGAACTGACAACGGAGGAATATCCATGCAGAGTAAGTTTCAAAATGGCTAAGTGTAAATTATTCCTCAAAGCCATGATGTAAGTTAACGCTAGGACAAACAGTGGAGTCAAAGCATCAAGCACTATTACCTCTTAACTTTAACAAGTAACGTAATACAACTGGAATTCCCGAGGTCAGCTAGAGGTTCTTTGAAAGAGCGCTGCCTTGTACCGATTGCAGGATTGGTCATCCCACTTGTTATAGTGGTTTAATTCACGGAATCGGTTATATGCTAAAATTAATATCATATCGATAATATATTTACATAACATTATGTAACATATACACCATATTATGATTCCGATAGCAATATTAAGTGGAAATATTATTTTTTGTCCACTTAATTCATCAAATCTGAGATATGCTTTTTTTCTATGAAAACTTCATTTGGCGCGACCTTAAATTGGAAGGCTGAAGTTCGATTTATTAATCTATAAGATTTTTTGACATTTGTTCAATTTACTAGTATTATTTATTTTTTTTAACTTCAAATATTCATCTATACTTTTCGACGAATTGTTGACAATCAGCAAATGATCTAATAAAAGTTATGAAACTGACATATCAGACATGGAAAAGGATAGCACCCAGCAGTAGCTCTTCTCTGGCCTGATTCAATTACTAAGGCATGTTAAGAATGGAGATCTCTCATCCAGCACATTTTCAGTCTCCTTTTCGTATTGCTGGGCATGTTACTGGAGCCATTATTAAGTAATACAAGGAAATAACGTTTAAATCTAAACATTTATATGACAAATATGTAATGGTAGGGGAGGGAGGAGAGATTTGAGAACCTACTTCTAACAACAAAAACTATAGTAAAATATTAAAAGTTTAAAATAACAGCTAGAAATTGAATATTTTATCGGTCGAAGGCATCTAATGGAATGCCCCTCTTCCATTCGAATAATTAGGTAACTTTGGAAGATTTCAGATTCTCTCAACTCCATTTTCTAGCTTTTCATGAAGTTTACTTTAAGATTATAGTGATAGTAATTTCACCTGATTCGTACATTCCAAATGCTCACACCAAGACTTTATATGCTTAATAGACTATTTGATATTTGTAAAACATTTACTATCGACAAAGATAATTGTTTAATGTTAGTTGTTAACTGAACGGCGGCACTCAACGACTTTACAAAAAGTTATAACCTAGGAAATCATGCTGGGGACACTAACACCAGCTATTGACACCTTATGATAGAACAAAAGAATTAAACTCAACCAGAAGACAAAGAGGTCATGAACAGCTTCCATTGTTGGTCGGATCAACGTCTCTTGGAAGAAATAAAACCAGACCACGATGATATCCATTCTTCAGGGACCCAGCGACCTTCGAGTTCTGTCTGCGCAAGTGTGGTAGGGTACCGTTCTTTCCTTGGTTGGTTCATTTTTTTTTAGTAGTTAAATGTGGATAATATAGTATCGAAAAAATATTTATAACAAAGGAAATCTGGTACATAAAATCTTCAATTGTGAATTCGTATAAAAAAAACATACATTGTTATAATGATAGAGGCACTATATAAAATTTAACACATTGTGTTAATGTATCGAATAAAAGGTCCCATAAGTTAAGTAAGCATTCTGCATTAAAATAGAGATAAATAAATTTCTAAAATTTATTCTGATATATGAAAGCAAAATCAATAAACTATTTTTTTTTAAATAAGAACAAAACAATTTTTGGTAAGAACATAAATACGCAAAGATGATAGCATGTCCATATAGTCAACAAATTCTTAACGCCTGTTTACAAGGTAATGTTTCTAGATTAGTTTTTTGTATGAACTCACTTTGTTAACTTGTAAAAGGGTTTCGTTATGTCGCGGGTTTCGTTAATGTTAAGGTTTCGTTATGTGTTCGTTTGGTCACGTGACCAATGATTGAGGTTAAAAATTTCCAAGTAACCTATATCAGCGCTCCTTTAGTTTACAAAACGCACTATTTTTTAAAACATACTATATATCTCACCATATTTCTGTTGTGTTATTGCCAGTGTGGCTCTTTGTTTCGTTATATTATTTTTATTATAAAAATGTTGGGGTGAACCTATGGCCATGTTTTATTGATTGAATGGAAGGGAAAGGCCATCTCTTTTTATTATGTCTTCGTCTCCCCTTCTAATACCTTTAGTCTATATGAGGTTTTCCAGAGCCAGGGGAGAGGAAGAGAGAACTATGCCAGGATTAAAAGTCCCTCTGGCACCAGGATTTGAAATCGTAATCTCTGGTATATCATGTTTGCCAAGCAACGCGTTTTTAAAGCACAGACTATCTCGGCCACCTCGCCCACGCACAGACTATCTCTGTTTGTAAATCTGTACACAACATGGCTTATGTTATTTTTGAGGTTACTAACACTTCTTTAATTTTTATTATGGAATTGAAATGGTGGTTTATCCTTCAATTTTTTTTAACATGAACACAAAAGACTCTCGAAGTAATGTTGTAATGCAAGGTTGTTTTCCATGCACTTATTTTCTCTTCAGCCCCCTGATTATTCCCTGGCTCGATCTAGCATACGGGAGAGGAAGGGATTGTTCTAGAGTGGATAGGGCGAGATTCATTCATTGGGTCGGTCGCGTAATAAATTTTAACCTATCCAGGCCGGATTCAAACCGCTATCGCTAGACTCGAGAACCCTTGAGTTAGCCCATTAACACATTTACAACAGGCACGCCTACCATTAAAATATGTTTTTAACTACAATCCCGATTTCGAGAAACTTAGTCGTGTAAAAGTATCTATAAAATCTGTGGTGATATCCCCTGGTTGGTTAAAACCAACGATTTTAAGCATAATAATATTAAGCATGGAACCTAAAGAAAGAGAGGAACAGAAGGATCCTTAGCATGAAGGCATAACGGAGTAGAAGAGGTGTCGTTGGCGACTTTCATTGCATTGTAAGAAAAACACTGCGTTTATTTGGATAAAGTCCAAACAAGTTTGCGAAAAAACAGAAGATATTAAGATGAAAATTGCAAGTACAGAACAAAGAACATGAGCAACCATTTCCCAACCCAAAGCCTCGCCTGAGAGAGGGATGAGTGGAGGAGATGAAGATTGAGATAGCACAGAGGATCGAAAAGGTCGTAGAAGAACCTGATGAGGTTGTGAGTTTCCCCGCTGAAAGGTCAGCTCTCGCATTTCATTTTGAAAACCACGAGACTGCGTGTCTCATCCCAAACAGGCACCAGTGAGAGCGTGAAACATATTTCAAGGTTTATTATTATATTATAATATTTTAATATAAAACAATTTTTTTTTTCCTTTTAAAATTGTTTTGTAACTGTCAGTATTGTATGTTGACAATCAGAAATGAGCCGACTATTTTTAATAGAAATAAAATACCATTTGACTCGTGTGACATCCTTCGTATGAACTGCCCCGATGAAGAAGGCCTGATGTTTGGTCCGAAACGTAGCACAGTGGGAAGAAACGCTCGATTCTTAGTTTTTCGCCCAGACATTTCCTTCTAATGATTTTAATAGAGAACGTACTCAATGAAATTTGATGAACTGAATTCTTTATTCATTAATTTTTTTTTAAATTGTTCTCTTAACCCAAACAAATTTTAAATCAACCTAGGGTAAATAAATTAAAAAACTAAGGTGTGAGCTTTAGACCGCACGATAGAAGTTAAAATATCTACAAGGCGAGATTAATAATATGAAATATAAATTACTCTCATTATAAAGAGAATAAAATAATGAAAATTTTCCTCGCTTTCAGTATGCAAGTACAATTTTGGGTTTCTGAGATATTTTAATCCATATATTCAATAAAACTCGTTATTGTTTGGTTTTCGACACTATTTTTTCCTTTTCGCCTCTGCATCATTGCGCCACGTTAAGATACAGTTTTAAATAATAGCTTATTACAAAGAGGATGGAATGATGAACATCTCACACACATACAATGTGCAGATCCGTTTGTTAATTTTTGATATATTTTAATCCATATGTAGAAACACTTCAGTTGATCGACTTTACTCCGAGAGTTGTACATCGGAGATCTGACGGGTCAATCTATTTCACTCTCCATAGAAAAAAAAGTGCATGACGCGGCTAAAAGAAGTTTTAACTTCAAGAATGATAAGCGACAAAGGAAAATCTCCTGTAACCGCAATTTTTGGTTTGAAACAGATACAAATTAAACTACTGCATTAATTTACTGATAATTTATCTACTGATTAAAATGGTATTTTCATTAAACGATACATCGGATTAAATTATTTTCTTACAAGATGATATATGATTCTAGAAAACAAAAAATTCCAGGATGTTTTTCCCTAATTAGGAAGATTTCAATAATAGTTAAACATATTTATATTAATACAATATATAGGTATACAATGGAAGGTAAAAATGATTTTTATTTTTTTGACAAAAACCCGAATAATTATTTTCCAATATTAATAACTCATCAAATGGCTCAAGGGAAGAAGAAATTTTCGGGAATCCCATTCGAAATATACCTTATTACAATTTTTTTAATGCCTTTTTTAAAATAAAATTCAATAAATGTTTGTAATTGTTAAATTTGTAAAAAATATCTACATGAAAAATTTAAATCCAAAAATAAATTATTTAATAATAGTGGGTATTCGGATTTCTTTGATTTCATGATATTTCTTGATATTGACATTCCACAGGTAAGATAACTAATATAAGTTTCAAGCTAGAAAAGAGACATAAAATGATTATGTTATAAATGAAAAAATCCAAACAAAAAATTTTCGCCCTGAGACATCCTCATGAATAGAGAGATGAATAGATGGAATCTTGGCAAGTTGACTACTCGCCTGTATGTTGGAAATTTATGGCTTTGCAGTTTGTATTTTTCAATTTATAACATTAAAAGTATAGTTTATAATATTTATTGTTTGAATGATTTCCAACACTAATTTACTTTTTTTAGATCGATTGAGACTTTAAGGAATCTTTATTTATTAATTTTACTTTTTTTCTAATGTCGGTCCAAGACTTCCATTGAAGTCATATACTGCTTAGGATTCTTTTCTTATTCACACAAATGTGTCCATTGTTCATAGATGACAATAAAAATAATTTAGAATAGATTTTGAAAAAAAAAAATGTCCTATTTTTATTATTCATTATCTTGGTAAGTATATAATATGCAAGTGATTTAGTAAATCTATGAAATAGAACGCGACCCATGGTAGAAAAAAAAAAACTTTCATTCAAAAACGAGGGGAAAAAAGAGAGAAAGTGATTTTGTACGCGCACACACGCCTGTTTAAATATTCTCTCTTTGCTTAAAAGGCTGACACACATTTCTAAAGATCCCTAGATAAACTTACAATTTCACTCCTGCCCGTGGAGGCTGCGACCAAGGAGAAATTCAAAACTGATATTTACCCTTGGAGAACTCCTGACCGCAAGAAGCAAATTGATATCGTAAACCTTTGTTACTATCTTGCGGTGGAAGTTGATTGGAACAATATTGGATAATGGCTACTCCGGCATTGTGTAATCAATTCCCAAAGGCAAGCTAGGCAATGAAAGATAGAAAAAAAAATATTAAACGAGAAAGCACATGGTAAAGTTGGATGTATTTGCCCATTTTATTGGCTTTGAACTTGTCATTGTTGAACCTTTATAAAGAACAATAATTTATGAAGAAGCCAAGAAAAGATACAAAGCACAGATTTGTTGGTGGCAAGGTTTCTGTTATAACTATATTTTTTGCTGGACAAAAATAAACATTGGGTAATTAATATTTTTTTTTCAGAGATAAAGATCTCATATCCACCTCTTTTTCAGTCTTTTATGATTATTATAGGAAATGAGATTGGGCTTGCCTTGATCGAGAAAATTGATAGGTCTTTGTAATCTATTGTTAAATCGTTAACAATATTCGTTAAACGTTCGTACGTGTGATTAAATCCGAATTAAATTTTTTAACATTAATTCATTTTATGGTCTTTGAGTTTATAAAATTTGATTCAAAGTATATCTTTTTGGCTACTCTGTTTGTCTTTAAAGCAGAGGTCCAAATAGACTTAAAAATTGATACGATGCGAATAAAGTTATTTCCTTACTTTTGAAGGAATCAAGTCCCTTATTCAGAAGGCATCGGTATTCTAGTCAGAAAGAAATGTGCTCCGAGAACTATGGGCTTTGTCTCAATCGAAATATAAAATTTCTTGCCAAAAGTTCAGACATTAATATTATTTGTCACAGAATTAGAGTGTCTGTTTGAGAAATTTGAGTATTGTCGAGGTAGATATGTATTTAAAAACCTCTAATGCATTAAAATAGAAAAAAATAATAAAAATGCAATGGATAGCTTAATCCTATAAAAAAAAATAAATGAATAAATTTAAAAAAAATGAAACCGCTGGTGCACAATGATTAAGAAAATAACAGCAACTTTTGTTCACAATTGGTTTTAATTATTCTTTTTACGACTATTATAAACAATTTAAAACATAAAAACACATACATATTATAGATCTTTTATAAATATTAAAACAAGAATCCAAACTTTATTAATATTTATTTATTACCTTTTCATGTCACAATTAGCTCCGTAGGACTAAAACAAGTTAGAATGAAGTCTAAACACTTACCTGAAACAGAAATAAAACAAACATTTTAGAAAAGTAAGAACAAGAATAATAATAAATGCAAATCCTATTTTTTAATTGAATAAAAAAAAAATTTCATCTTGTCCAGGTTAAAAATCAGAAATCTATCAAATGTATAGGACAAAAAAAAAATACAATCTTTCTATATTTCATTAATATTTTTACCTAAAGTTTCATCATTAGTATTATTTCCGTTTCTAATTTATTTCAACTACTATGAAAATGTAAAGTATTTGGTTTATTATTATTATTTTATGAATATTTATGTACCATGTATTGTATATATTGTATTTAATTTATAATAAGGAACTATTGAATTGTATAACAACCAACTCCTTGTAATAAGTTCTTCTTTATAATCAATAAAACATTCATTCATTACATGAATATTTGTGGTTAAAATAATATTATTAAAGTTTATTAATTTCAACAATGGCAAGTGTGTTATGCGCACCACATCATATTTTTTACTTCTACATAAAATCCGGAATATTTCCAAATTCGTTAAGGGAACTTACTGATGACATAGAAAAAAAAAAAATATATTTAAAAACAGTTTTGAAAACAAATTTATGGAACGAATATCTGCAAAATAAAAACAAAAGGTAGAAAAACGGACAATAAATTTGAAAATCTCTCCTATAAACAAGAACAAAACTCTGGATTAGCATAAAGACAAAGGCTAGGGATGAAACAAAAAACAAAAAAAGAAGGAATAACTGTATCGAAGGAGATTGATGAATCGACCTTGAGATGAGAGACCCAGATAGCTCATGTAGGAGAGCCGAGGATTTAGATTGCCGCTCATTTCGGATGTAAAAGAGCCATTGATCTCTAGAAAGTAAGAACGGCCTATTGTACCTCTTACCATTATTACGTTGTATCCAGCCATTGAATTACAATTGTTCTTCGTCTCTTCGTTAATGACAACTTTTATCTGCCAATAAAAAAATTCTTACATTTGTTTTTGATAAAGGCATTTATTAAAGCTATTATTCTATTATACGGCTCACAAACCTTAATTCATATCCGAACGACTCAGCAATTATTCGCACAAAGATTACTCTTGTTCAGCAAGAATAGAAACTTAATTGAAGATATTTGGAAAAATGATAGCTGTAGCAGAGTGTTGTTAACATTTTTAGAATTATGTTTGAAACAGAAGATAAATATTTCGGGAAAGTTTCACAATTCTATTCACAGAAGCCTTATCTAACAGTTTTGGAGAGTACCTATTTTTTTATAAATGGTAAAGTAAAGTACCTATTTAATTAGGTACTAAAATCTCGTAAATATCCATTTGATTTCTGCTTTAAACGTAAGATAATTTGACCACAAAAATCGTTTAAAAAAAAGGTGGCCGTTTCGGGCTATATAACATCGTTATTTTGACAATTTGAAGGTCACGCCAAATGCTTCAATATTTTTGAAGGCCACTATTTTTCTCGATGATAGTGGATTCATGATTCCAGTGGAAAGCAAATGGGTATTTACGAGTTTTTAGTAACTATTTCAATAGACAAAGTCTGCCGACCTCCAGATTGAAAACTTCTCAATTCCGAAAATTTTCGTAAATTAAACAGTCGTAGATTACGATGAGATGAAGCTATTCACGAAGTTTTAGGCGGATGTTAATAATTTGATAAAAAGGGGCTTGTACTATATGCTTTCGGAATTTTCTTAGTTCTTCATAAATAATCAAATTATTTGCATAAAAAAAAATTATAAAAGACAAAATTTAATTTTAATTAAACCCATTTGCAAACATCTACTGCCAAAACTAAAGCTATGGTTCACAATTCGATGTTGAAAATTTATGTTAAGGTGTTTTGTTAAAGCAAAATTAAGGTTGCCCTTACTGTATTTAAAACCTATTCTGAGCTCGCCTTGAGGGGTCGTTTAGAGGTATTGAATTTTACTAACCTTTTGTCATTTGATGTGAAAAATAACCTTAAAAAATCCTAGAGTACACTCGGTGGACCTTCGATGGCACTACACACACTACCAACTGATAAACAACATTTGCACCTGAAACGGACCGCAAGCATCTGTTTTCCAGCAAGTGTAAGTAGATCAAGGCACCAGTTGAGGAAACCTCTTGTGGTCCGCGGCCGATTTCTCCCTTTTAAGAAAGATGCCGATCGGTCTATAAAATGGTAAAAACCTATCCCTCGCTTGGGTATATGGGCCGAGGTTCCCCGCATACCTATTTTCATTCCAGACTTAGGCCATCTCGGTTGGTCATAAAGGAATATGGTTATAAAGGAATGAAATACCTGAAAGAAATGTACATTCGAACGCATTAAAAATATAAATATTTTGATTGATAATATTCCCTTGAATATTTGACCTATTTGATATTTTATGCAAATTACAATGATAAATTTCAATATATATTTTTTCAATAGTTAGTTCATCAACATTGTTCAAACACTAATCCAAACGTAGCATCTGAATGTTTTATTCCGCACTAACATCATTCCACAACTCAAATTAAAGGTTTTAGTAGATTGGCAGTATTTTTGAGTTCCAATAAGCTATATCAAGTATAGGGTTGCTGTTTATCGTCAATAGAGATGCCATCAACACGGTTATACACCAAACATTTAATTTGTGTGAACGGAAATAAGGAATATAAATAACTATATAGTTTATAAAATATTAATAATTAGCAATAACTCAATTTCCCTAAAATATTCTTCTCCCTTTATTCAGCTGACTCTTCCTACATATTTTCAACGGAGCCAAAAAACTGACCTCAACACCTAAAGGAATATTTGTAAGAAAAATCCTAATGTTTGGGATTGCCCAACATACAATATTTTCTTTGAAAATATCATCTTGAAGAATAATTATACAACGTAGAAAATAAAAGAAAACGAAATATATGATTTTCATATAGTACATTATAAATGATTCTTTTCGTAATTTACCCGAAGACTTTTGTATACATATAATTTTTTTTTTCGTAATCTATTGCGTCAACCACAATAATTGTCTTGTTTTTTACAATATATTTATGAGTTTTCACTTAAACGTTTTAAGGAATATATGTAAATCATTTATTTACTATAGTTGTTATTATTTTTTTAAATATTTTATCACTAAAATTTGTCACCTATAAAACTTATTTAGCGCTTCTTTTCAATTTTATTTAGTTTTTTTGTATGTTTTTGTTTTTGTAGCAATATTGTAATACCCTTTTATAATCGGTAGTTATTCTTTATTATAATCGGTCATATGGCCAGATTTATTGTCAATTGGTTTGAATAATATCGTTATTCTTAAGGGACCAAGTCCCACAATAAAAAGGATTTTCTATTCTATTATATATATACTACCATTTTTCACCTCATTTTATTTATTTATTTTTTATTATCATTACTCTTTTATTTATTTATCATTATTATTTTTTATATGTATATATTTTTATCTATTATTTTTACTTTTTTTTATTATATATATATATATATATATATTATATATATATATATATATACATATTTTCCATTAAACCTAAATATATTAATTATAATATTTTATGGATATGGGGCTGACCTAAATGTTTTACGCCAATAGCATAAAAACAACCAACAGATTTTTGTAAAGAAATCAGAAGGGGCACGGTGTGTATTTTAAATCCGATTCGTAACCCATTGAACACGGTTTTAAATGTAAAGGATATATATATATATATATATATATAAATGTTGAGTTATTTTAAAGTAGAAGAAAACTATAGAAATTTGAGTTAATTTAAGTTAATAATTTTGGCATGTTAAAATTATATTTCCTGTTTAAAACAGTTTGCACCTCCATGCAAGGTAGATGCTGTAAAAAGTTTACGTTTTCTTGATTAGAACAAGCTCATTAAGGTTTATCAGATTTCATATGACCATTAAAGTTTAATTGTAGCGATGAAATAAAAATGTCAAAGGACAATAGAATAACGTCTATAAAAATATTGATAAAAAAAATCAAAAATAATTCTTTTATTTTTAACATAATATAACTTTTTTTAAATTCTGTCCTTTGCCTTGAAAACCATTTGGCCAGGGCAATGACATTATATGGTTCCAACTTTTTCTCAGTCTAATAAATAACTAAGTATATATATATATATAGAATAATTTATACTCCACATATTGTATAGGGTGAAGGTCATCATTAATTAGACTATGCTGCGAATAGTCTGTGAGCGAGAACGATTCAAATCTATTTAAAATTTAATTTAAGAGTTAGGGACCGAGATAACACTTAAGTTAAATAATTTGTTTTATAAGTTGTAAATATCATTAATAAAATAATAAAAAAATAAGTTAAATAATAATCTAATAAAAAAAGGAATAAGGCTTAAACGGACCAAACAATAATTCAATTGTCAATAATGTTAAATTAAATTCACCTTAACTGCATTACCTTATGTTTACACATAATAAAATATTTTTCTTATGAATAATTATTTTCTTATTAATAGTCATTTTTAAACAAATGCATAACTTGTTAGGGAAAATAATAATAATATTAATAAACCTTTAGTAGTCCCACAAAACGTATTTTTTTTTAAAATGTCAAGATGATTTTTTTTATATTTTCCCTTTTTTTAGATAGTAAAATAAGAAAGAAATTAATAAAAAAAATAGTGTCTTCGACTTAATTTTTATTCTTGTAGCTAACTCCAGTTTAATAATCGTGTTAGACAATCACTGTATCATTAGTATCCCAATGACCTTAATTCGGATATATTAAGATGAAATTCGGGAGGAAAAAACAACAAATAAAAACCTATATCTTGCCCTTAACGGGTGGTATCATGTGTTTGGGGGATCAATTTCGTGGTTTTGTGAACGGCGAGCCCGAAGACAAACAATAGAAAATCAAACTCGAAAACCAATAAGAAATACGAAACCTATTGTGAAATATGATACCACATCAGAAAAAAATAATAAAACTTAATCAAGGTCAAGCAATAGTCTCATGCAGGCACTTGGTGATTGAAAACTACTTGCTTCATTTAATAATATAAAAATTATATTAAATAAGAACATACCAAACAAACTTAAAGCGACAATTCTATCGGACTCCTAATTTTTTTTTTTGTACACTCAACTACAATTGTAAACCAAATCAGTTAAATATTCAAACACTAAATTTATCTTCAATTATTATAAAAAGTATTTAATATATATATTTTCTTTATTGATATTTACAACTTTATCATAAAAATAATAAATTTACACAAGAAGATCACACAAAGAAGGCCACCTTCTTTTCAGACGCCTCCGAGGGTTATCAGGGATCAAGGAAGAAGCAAGGTTCGAAACGATAGGATTCGAATGTTTCTGCAGTTTGTTATGGAAGGATAGGTATCTGGATTGGGCCAAATCGGAAACATATGGAACATTTAAGGTCTTTATGGATGATTTTTATTTGTGACAAACCAAGGAGTGTTGAGGATTTTACGAAGGATTTTGGATTGTAAGGATTGGATACTAGAGGAATTCGGCCCCAAAGCTCAATTCCGTAAGTCCAAATAGGTCTTATTATTGTCACATATATGAGTCGTTTGTAATTTATTGAAAGCTTAGAGCGTTTGTCAAGTAAGTATTAGAGTAGTCCGAAACTTCGAACGTTTTCTTGTCGTTTCAGTCATAGGTTTGTGACGCAGGGTAAAGGTAATTTGATGGGATTTATTGGAATTTATTTTAATTTTCCAGTTTTTACACCATTCTTCAAGGTATGTGATATGTGATTAGAGAGTTTGGGATGAGGTTGATGAATTATTATTAACAGATAGGATATGTGGTGATGACAGTGTCAAGATGGGTTGGGATGTCAGCTGTATAAACTGTGTAAAGAATAGAACCAAGCATACTACCTTGAGGGTATTTAATTTAAATCTAGATCGTATCATATATTTTTTATTATTTTTTTTTTTTTTTTAGAAATTTCTTATTCTATCGAAA